>JARHVA010000273.1:2775000-2805000 GCA_037957365.1 Torreya grandis
TCATTCTCATCCTCATTTATCTTTGAACACCTTCTCATATTCCTTTTAATAACATTACAAAATGAACAAGAAATCATCTCAAATAGGTTATAGTGTTAGAAGGAGATATTTGAATTTATTTAAGGCACTTTTACAGACCAAGGGAGTGTAGGATGACTTGGACATATGTGACATGACCCAAAAATACCCTCTATACCTTGACCACCTTTTGAACTAACTTGAAACATGTCATGAGGTGACTAGACAAGCACAAACAAACATAAGTTGTTACCTTAAAATAGTCAAATTTACCTTAAACTATGCCAATAAAACCTCAAAAAGACCATTTGAAGACCTCACAAGGCATAAGATGGCTATCTACAAGGTTGGAATGCATGAAAATTCAAGTTTTTAACTATAGGGGTTAACCTTTTTTGGCTTGGGGGCAAAATTTGGTCTACAGTTTGGCAATTCATAGGGGTAGCATGTCTGCAATACTAATAGACAAATAGCCTTGTCCTTATATTGGGTAATGGAGTCACTTACACTCAACTACTGACTAATATGGGACCTTGAACTTTGTTGATATACCCTTGAACAAATAAATATAATTTATTTACCCTCCTAAACACATAAAAACAAAGAAAAACACACACAACAAGGCTAAAATAAGACAACACACCACACTTGTGCTAACAAGCACTCAAGTAAAACAAAACATAAATAATATAATACACATAACCAACCTCAACAGTGTCTTCCTCTTGGGTTAAAATGGAAACTTTTGAAATCACTTCTTTCATGAGATGTAAAAGGATATAAAGCAAGTTGTCTTTTGAACATAACCTTTGAAGGAGAGGACTTCTTAATTGCCAACTCTTTTGGCGTGTTATCAAATGGGTTAACAAAAAAAAAATAGGTCTCCTATAAAAATAAACTTATCTTGTGGTTAAATACCTACCTCATATTATTCCTCAACCTTGAAAATGTTTTCAAAAGTGATCATATCTGACTTGTGGGGAAAACTTCCACCTTGGTCTCCAATGGTTTTCCTAGGTGTTGCTCTTGGTCTATCATGACAACTTGGAAGCTATCACCTTATTTGTCTACTAGTGCAAGTTGTTCAAGTTCTTTGAGGATTTTCAATAACTAGTGTCTAGCCTCATTAGGGTCCTCTTGAGGTGTACCTTGATCAACACCACTATAAGTGAGCCTTCCAATTTGAACCTCTGGCCTAACCAATTCATCAACTTGGGATATAGGCCTACAAAAAGCTTTTATCTCTTAAAATAACTCAATATCTCATTTCCCCTCATGGTTAGATTATTCTCCTTGCTCATTTGAAGGAGTCACAACTTCAATACCAAACTTATATTTTCCATTATGTGTTGTAAATCTATCAAGTACTCTAAATTTTGTAATAGAGCTATGAAATTTCTATAACCTAGTCTTATTAAGGCTTGCTTCTTGCTCACTAGGAGTTAATACCACATCAATCAAGACCTAAATTTTTTCACTTGGGGTTTATTATACTTTAAAATTAGTTATAACTTAATTTTGTCCACTTGAGACAAGTTGAAAGATATCTAATTGTTCTTCTATTGCATCTAGCTGGTCATAGTCATCAAGAGGCTCCAAGAACTGTTACCCTTGATCATCCATGATCTTTTGTAGATGACTAATTGGATGGGAAACTAATACAACTATCCTATATAAAACCTACTCACATTTAGGAGTGATTTATCCTTCAAAGTCTAATTTCACTTCATCAAGATCATCTCTCCCTTGAGCATGTTTTTCAAGCTCTAAATAGTCTTTGGATTTCTCGAGGAACTCTTTAGAAGATTCTCTTTTTGTTTCAACTTCCATCAATATTTCCATGCTATAATGAACATGTTAATCTTGTTCAAAATTTTCTACCATTCCATAAAAATCATTCCTCTCTTCATTTCCAAGGATTTATTTGATTATATCCTCACCAAGAGATGTTCCAACAATGAATTCTTCCTCACATTCACTTGAAGAATCTTCTTCATAGCCTTTATGAACCTCACCTTCAACTGCAACTTGATCTTCATTAGTCTCCAAAATAACATGCTCTTTCTTAATGATGGGCTGCTCAAACTCACAAACCAACTTTGGGCTCTGATTATCCATGAGCTTACCCTTCTTCTCTCTCCATTCACCAACCAATCCCTCAAATATTGATATGCTTTACTTTTCACTTTTCTTAGAAAAGACTTGTTTCTTCATCTAAATTCTCTCTTGAATTGATCTCCATGATGCAAAAGTTTTGGGCTCATGAGGAGGGATGGGAGGGGCTTGGATATATTCATGACTTGACTTGGGAATTGAGTAGGTGTTCTTGAATCTTGGTGTTTTGTCCTTCTCAAAAAGGACCTCTTTCTTATTTTGGATGCCTTCCTAAATAGACTTCTAATATGTAAAAGCTTTAGGTTCTTGAGGAGGGAGGGATGGGGCTTTCATAGGCACAAGATCCTTTTTAGATTCAATTTCTTGATCAAGGCATAATTCATATTTATTTTCCCATGACTCTTCTACTTGGTTCCAACTTACGATTTTGACACTAGTAGGAGTTTCCTCTTGGTAAAATACTACAACTTGAGGGGTAAATGGAGGTTATTTAAGGAGAATAGATTGATCTTGAGTAATAATGAATGAGGTCTTCATATAATCAAGTTTTCTTTGATGGCTTATTTCAAGATGGAGCAAATTAGGAGCATAATAGGATTAATGTGGAGCAGGATATGGTAATTGAAGTTGAAGGGATTGAAAATTTTGTTTTTCCCATATTATTAGTCTATCTTTCATGCATTGATTCAATTTTCTTATTTCTACCCTTTCATTAGTTAGGACATGTTGGTTTCTTTCTTCAAAGGCTAGCCACTCACTCCCTACAAACTTCAATGCATCCTTTAGATTTTTCATGAGATGAATTGGGATATTTTTAGCAAGCTCTATCCTTTTATAAAACTTCCTTAATATTATTTCATGCTTCCACATCTTCATAAGTAGCTGAGAGTCTTGCTCTTGGAAATCTTGAAATCACTAATATGAAGACTAACCAGCTTGGTAAGGTTGATGAGGGAAGGAAGAAGGGTAGCACTATTTATAGCAAGGTTGATTACATTGATAAATAGGATAATATGGAGGGTAATTAGGGTCATTGTAAGGCTGGTATGGATCAATATAGGACTGATATGACTCATTAGGTTGTTGAAAATGGTGAACATGCTACTGATAGGACTCACCAACTTGAGTAAAACAAAAATCTACCCCAAACTCAGCCATGAAAACTCATAAAAAAGACAAGGTAGAGAGAAAAATTTCTATAAAAAATACATGGATTGCTACAACAAGTTAAATAAATTCAGATTCACCATTGATGTTTGTTAAAATACCTCCAAATGCTGGTATATTGAATGATAACACCAACAATCCTTCAAACACTTTGGGCATTGTCCCACCAAACATGTCAAAACTATTATAGCCCAAATTTTCACCCTTGTAAGGTTGTTCAAGCCTTCCTAATTTGGGGTAACATGGGGACAATCCTAGGCTATGGGTGGCCTAATATGTGGATTGAATCTCTAGATTATAGGGCTAGATCCCCTTGATGTATCAACTAGGTACACAAACACTACACTACTAAATATAATGGAAAAATGATAAGGATAACATGAAAGAAACCTAACTAAGGAGGTGATACACCAAATTAATTGACCACTACCAACTAGTTGCATATGCACATCAACCATGAGAATAGTTTGAACATACACTATTCCTAATATGTATCTCCTACATCATCAATTCATGTGGAGGTTGTGAGAGATTTTTAGGCTAAGAGGACTAGACAAGAGGTCCAAAATGACACTAATTAATAGACAAACTCACTCAACCCATACACTTCACTTGAACACATCACATGACATGTAAAATAAGCTTTAAAATTGCATATAGGTGTTAGAATAGGAAAACATGCCAAGGAAGACTAAGCAAATCACTTAACAAGATCAACTATCCATGTACATACTCTAAGTATAGTCATAGAAGGAGGTAAAACTAGTAGGATTCATTGATCAAAGGCATACAAATGAGAAGGTCTTTGCCATACTCAGGTGGAGGATCCATTACAAATCTCAACAAGGTTGTATAAATAGAGAAAGAGTCAGAGAGAGAGATAATAATGTTGAAGGAGTATTATCATGATGAAGTAAGTTGCAATGCAAAAAAATAAGTGCCACCAGGCTAGCTAGAGGTGTGTTGTCATGTTGCTTCTTAACCTTCTAGGACATGTGTTGATAGAACTCTTTATGAAAAGTGACATAATATGGAATCTTGGTAGGTTTGATGTGTTATTAAGTTTAAATCCTTCCCAATGATTTATATACCTACTATTTGAGGTAGTTATAAGTTTTTTAATTGACAATTGGCACCCTTGAAGATCATTTATGCTAAGTTTTGTCTCTTATAATGTTTCTTCTTCATGTGATACTTGCATTTGAACTTCATGACTTCTCCTTAGGCTCTCTCTTGGTATCAAACTATAATTTCCCAAGGAAGGTTATTTTTTGTGCTTTGGAGATCTCCATCATGGCTAATTGTTTCAAGGAAGGCACTCTATAAAAACACAAAGGTCTTGTATGAGTCTTGGAGATCAACTTATGGTTGAGTCTTTATGCTTATTTGTCAAGAAATCTATAGGAGGCCTTATTTAAATAAAAACTTTGAGTAATCTTGAGTAATAAAGGGTTCCTAATTTTATTCCATGACTTACCAATGCTTGCATAGGTGTCATTATAAGACTATCAAGGTGCTTATAACACTCTTTTACCTCTGAAACCTTACCAAACAGCCTGCAACCCTACCTTCTTGAGACAAAAGTCATCACACCCCTCTATTTGAGACTTGAGAAAAGCTTATAACTCATGAGGAGGCTTTGATTATGACCATATTTAACCTTCACAAGGCTCATGTAATGTTTATAAGGTTTTATTTTAGGTTCTTGGGCTTCAATTGACCTTCACAAGACATGCAACAAGTATCATTGTGAAAGATAGTGAAAACATCACCAACTTAGCCTACTTGAGTGGCTTAGAAGCCTATGTCTCACCTTAAGATATATTTAAAATGTTTTTAAAAGATCATAAAATATTTTATTATGTTTACAAAACCTTTTCCATTGACTTGAAGACCTAAAAACAAGCCTACATGCTCACAACTAGGCCTGTAACCTAAATTTTAGGCTATTTTTTGTACCTTCAAACCTTCACACGTGATAAAATCATACTCTATTATATGTTAATGAGACCCAAAAAGATCATAAATTTACTTTTATGGATAATCAAGTTCATTTGGTTCACTTAAAAATCAAAATTCAGTCATCAGGCTCTTAGTAGGGTTTACAAGGCAGTTTTAAGTCCTTAACTTCTTAGCAATGATTCATAAAGTTGAGGACTGTGATTGTAGAAACAATGCCACTAATTAGGATCATATATATATATTAAACATAATATAATACCATTTTACCCATTCATCTTCTCCTTCTACTTCACATGTGAAGAAGGTTGACTTTCTTGACTATTCAAGCCTAATAAGGAGGTCGAGAGAGTGTTTTTTAGCAAAAGGGATAATTAAAATAATTGTTTTGCTTGGAAATGATTATAAGAGGTTATAAATACACCCAATTAATCTCTCCAACACTTATTCAATCCATTCATTATTCAAAATACCTAAGGCCTGTTGAGACCTATGGTGAGGGTTTATGAGCAATTAGGCCAATTTGACCCTAGTAGTCTTGTTCTAGTCTTTTCTTATCTTTTAAAGAGTTCCATCCTCTTTTAGATATATTATCAAGGTGTTATTTACCCCTTAATATTATTAATTCTTCAAAACACCTCAATACTTGCACTTTTTTTCATGCTTTAAGTCATAGTCATGTAGATTGTTATATTAGGTTTCTTGACCTCACACCTTGAGAATGGGTCCTCCTCAACTGGTTTTGGAAATTTTATGATCATGTAAAGTATTTTGAGGATAATTAATACTTTCCATAACCCTTATAAAACCTTATTATTCCCTTACTTGACACCATAAGTATTTGTTCTCCATGTGTGCCTTTGGCAGGTTTGTAGGTGTTTACCTTAAGCTTCTTGACTCTTTTCATTGCATGTTAATCTTGTTAAGGTAATTTTGTATTTATAATGAGTGCCTAATTTTTTTTTTATCCTTTCATATATAAATTATTCAAGGATTTCCTTTATAATGCTCATGATGTTATCTTATTGTCAAGATTTAAAACTTTTGGTCAAAAAAGTGGACCTACAAGTTTGAAGACTTGTAGGTTTGCATTTACCTACATCTTGATATTTTATGGATTGTTTTGAATATTATATTTAATATAATCATTTCATAAATTCCTATTATTAGTTTTTAAGTTCAAAACTCTCCTTAAATCATCTACAATGCCTTTAATTACCTAGCTTTGCTCTTATAGTACATACAGACATGTAGGTTTTCATGTAGACTTATTTAGTCTCTTCATTGTTTCTTCTTGCTATGAGATTCCTCATATCTATGAAACTTTATAATATTTCATAATGTCTTAAAATAGGATTATTTTACTCAAGTTATCCTTCATCCATAATCAATCTTGTAGATGCATGCTTTAGACTTATAACACTTCCTTCTCATAACATGATTAGTCTTCTTGACTGTATTGGCACCCTCAAATAAAATTAGACACCATGTATGGTATTTATTAATTTAAATAACCTTATTAAAAATTATTCCACTTGATTGTAAATGTTACTCACACCATTCAAGAGTTGAAGATAGTGAAAGTCTCCCATTCCAAACCTGTAACATGGGGACTAACTTCACAATTTGTATACATGCTTCAACTTTAGTAGCTTGAATGCATGAGGGAACCTCTAAGAGAAATTATAAGGGGTTTATAAGATGTGAGGATGATCTGAAGCATAAAAATATCTCTGAATGTGTTTACCTTCTCAAGGAGATATCCAACTTACAGTGTCTAACTTGCAAATTCACCTCATGAAGACTTTTTCCTCATCCACTAACCTAAATATGCTCTGATGGTGATAGAGGAGAGTGTGAAAAGGTTGGGAAGATCCATTTTAATTTTAAATCATTCTCAATTTGCATTATTTATCTCAAACTTGCATGTCTACTTCCCAGAACCAACCCTCAAAGGTTTATCTAGGGTTTAAGAGCACCCTAGAGTCTTAGTGATTGTTAATAAAGGAAAAAAGATCAAACTAACAACCAATGCCATAGATTGAAATTAAATTAAGTCATCTACCTCTGGCTAAGATATTAGGTCACCAATCTCTCTCCTTTGTATGTAATGAATATGTGAAACTACCCTTTGTGAGGCTGTCAGGAAACTCAAAGGAGTATCTGATGCAAAATTTGGTTTGAAATGGTTTTTTCAAGCTTATCCAAGCATTATTAGATACCAAATCATTCTTATCCTCCTTTATCTCTAAACACCTTCTCATATTCCTTATAATAACATTAAAAAAATGAATAATAAAGGATCTCAAATGGGTTATAATGTTAGAACAAGATATTTGACCTTATACAAGGCACTTGTATGGACCAAGGTAGTGTAGGATGACTTAGACATATGTGATATGGTTGAAAAATACCCTTTAGACCTTGACAACATTTTGAACCAAATTGAAACATGTCATGAGATGACTATACAAGCAAAAAAAAACATAAGTTATTACCTTAAACTTGTCAAATTTACCATAAATTATGCTAATAAGACCTCAAAAAGACCATTTGAAGACCTCACAGAGCATAAGATGGTTATCAACAAGGTTGGGAGGCATGACAAGTCAAGTTTTAAACTATAGGGGTTGATATTTTTTGTCTTGGGGGAAAAAATTAGTCAACATTTTGGCAATTCATAGGAGTAGCATGCCTACAATGCTAATAGACTAATAGCCTTGTCCTTCCATTGGGTAATGGAGTCACTTGCACTCAACTATTGAATGATATGGGACCTTGACCTTGGTTTCTAGACCTTTGAACAAGAAAATATAATTGATATACCCTAACAAACACATAAAAACAAATAACAAAACACACAACAAGGCTAAAATAAGACAACAAACCACACTTGTGCTAATAAGCACTCAGGTAAAACAAAGCATAAATAACCTACTACACACAAAAAAACTCAATAGTGTTTGCCTCAAGGGTCAAAAGGGAAACTTATGAAATCACTTCCCTCATGAAATGGAAAAAGATATAATTCAAGATGCATTTTGAACATAACCTTTGATGGAGTGGACTTCCTGCTTGTCAACTCTTTTGGCGTGTTCTCAAATGGGTTAACATCAAGAAACAAGTCTCCTATGAAAATAAATTCATCTTGTGGTTCAATACCTACCTCATATTGTCATTCAACCTTGAAAATGTTTTCAAAATTGATCATATCCTATCTTTTGGGTATAATTGTCACCTTAGTCTCCAATGGTTCATCTAGGTATTACTCTTAGTTTATCATGATAGCTTGGAAGCTATCACCCTATTTGTCTTCTAGTTCAAGTTGCTCAAGTTCTTTAAGGAGTTTGAAGAACCGGTGTCTAGCCTCATTAGGGTCCCCTTGAGGCATACCTTGATCAACAACACTGAGAGGGGGTGAATTATGTACAAACTTTTCTTTCAATTCTTCTTATCATTCATCAAATAATCAAACTAATCTAGAGATAAGAAATGCATAATCAACCATTCATATGAGCATGAAGCAAGAACATAACACATGAACGCAATAAATATGTGGGAAATCCTCATGGGGTATAAAATCCACTGACACACCACTTGGACTATTATCCTATAAGCAATGGATCAACATTTAGTGAGGTACCAACCCCACAAAGAGCTCCAATCCCTAGCTTGTCAAGCACCCACTCGACTAGTCTTTAGCAAGATCCAACTTACGAGGAGGATCTAATCCCCTAAGTGACTTGGAATAAAACCAACCACTTATATAAAACTATTACAAGATTCAACCTACAAGGCAGATCCAACTCCCTCTTGACTAAACTCCAACTCAACCAAGACAAGTTTGATCACCTCAAGACACCTTGTTGCTCATCCAATGGATGGTGATTTTTTCTTCAGCTCTCTATCTTATATATATAGATTCAAATATATATCATATATTAGGAACACATTTCTAATGAATCTATTATGTTCTTTCAATATAAAATCAATTTATCTAACTCTTTTCAACCTTTTACCCTTCTCAAATAGCCTTTTAGGCTCCCTCGCTCAACATGCCTCTTACCAGGCTCATCAAGTCAATTGTCCTTGTCATCTACATGTATAAATTTTAATGTATGTTCATGAATGATACTATACTTCCATTTTAATGCCTAATTCACCGTCTTCTGCTCTTCAAGTTTCTCTTTTATTCACTTGCACTCTTATGTCTCTTAACACACCTAAATAGGCCTATTATGCCTTGTATTTATACTTTACTCTTGCTCTCACCCACCTTCGTTAGACATGAACCTTTATATACTTATATCACCATTATAATATATCAATACACATGTTTTATAAGTGAAATACTCACAACATAGGTTGGCCAAGCTCATTTAGACCTTAATCTCTTCTTAGGCCTACTTAGAGACCCAATGCATTGGGTCTTCTCAATCACACATTACACTTGGTCCATATTGGAACATATTGATCCTCTACCAAAGAATTAAACACATAAAATGTATCCTTTCTAACATCCACTTATCCCTATTACACCTGTTAGTCCAAATCACTCATTAAACCATGTCATTAGGCCTACTTGCCATTAGGTCTGCACATACCCAGAAAGTCTGTGTCACATAACTGAAGCATATAGTCAATTTTTCCAAATAACCACATCAATAAATTACATTAATATAGCCTAAATGACCTCATGGTCACAACCAAGTACATTGGACAAAACTAAATAGTGCATAACACCTCAAACCAATAACTTTCATATGCTCACTTAGAACTATTTGACTGCTACAAAACAAATTCATAAACAATTTTCTCTCCATACTTGTATAGGGAATTATCATTAAAAAGAACACATTAATATGAACCTTTGATAACTACATAACATATTTACAAGAAATGTATTATTAAAATCTATCCAAATTACCTCAATCTCATCTTTGCAAGATGACTACACAGAACTGTTAATAAGCTCTAAAACACAGTCATGTAGAATGTTGTTTTCAACACTTGTAAGGGCACTTACATGACTTATAATTCACATGAATATATCATTTGTGATATATATATCATGTGTGTGTGTGTGTTTGTGTCTATATATATAGACACACACACACACACACACACACACATATGTATATATATATATATATATATATACACACACACACACATATATATATACACATATATATGTGTGTGTGTATATATATACATACATATACATATACACACACACACAGATATATATATATATATATATATATATATATATGTATATATATATATATATATGTATATGTATACACACACACATATATGTGTGTATACATGTGTGTGTGTGTGTATGTGTATATATATGTATATATATAATTGATTTTGGGATCAATCATTGGTCTTAAAAATCAAATTCTTAACTCTCTTTTACAATGCTTACACAGCTAGATATGCCATTTTGGATTTAATATCTCAACTCCTTAAAGAAAATGTACACCTTATATAAATAATTTATATATGATATTAATCTCAAACAAAAATTTCAAGTATATTATATACATTGACTCCTATCAAAGAGTCTCAAACTCTTTACTCTACCTTGCGTACCTGGAATTGTCTTTCTACCTTGAGAACTAGTCACAGTGAACATGACTTAGAGCACCTATATGAACATAACAAGGATATTTATAAGCATAAAAATGATACTATAATATCCTTAGAACATATTAAAACACATAGATATAGTGGTCTAATAGCAAATGTGAGATATATAGACCAATATATGAACCTTACTCCTTTATTATCGTAACACACTTAAACAGGGCATTTTATGAGCACCATTTGCAAAAATTTTAATGACCTCCATTATGTACATGAGGTATATGTCTTGAAAAAAACCTTCAATCAATTGGATTCAATCCTAATCCACTACAACTCATCCCTAAACACATTCTCATTATGACTATATTTTTTCTCACTGGTTTCACCATTTGCTCAGTTTAGCAATAGGTCAACATGAGTGACCAAAATAGTTGACATAGAAGATATAAATTTCCAAAATATCATAATTGACATAAATAATGAGTCTCTATCTTCTCCATTCATCCATTTTCATACTCAGTCTAATGCAAATTTTATCTTCTATATCAATTTCTTCAGAAACAAGCATTTTCCTATAGGTTTCACTTATTGTCCTGACAAACCACTACCACTTGGAGATGCATAGAGGAGTCATCTATAACCTCCAATCACAAAAATATCCTTAATATCTCACTCTAGTCCATTTACAATAATTTATTCCTTAGGTCATAAAGAGGGTTTTAGTAGGGTTTAACACCTATTTTGGTGTTAACGATTGTTCATACAGTATTGCCCCTCCAATGCCAAAATAATCCCTGGTGTTATTAGTTATGAAACTTACCCATCTCTCCTCAAAGACTCAAGACACCATGAAAAGTTTACACATGCCAATGAGCATCAAAAATTCCTTCTCAGGTCTGCAACTCTTCATTCTACATACATATGAGACCTTAAAACTCATTTTCTTATTTTTTCCTTCAACACAGAACCTCAAACTTCATGATCAATCTTGAAATAACCAATTACAATTATGTAAAAGATCAAATGATCTCTATAACCTTGGAAAATGACTTTGACCCCTCATTAGGCCACACTAGGCTTCTTTGCACATTAGGTTTTAAACTACCAGTTATATGTTAGACCTTGACTATGCCTTGATACCTCTTTTACTACTCTCAACACCTCATAACAATTTTATGCACCCTCATACCATGATTACACAAGATCACAAGCCTCAAAACCTAATTATGAAGCATCAACATGCCTTTACAAGCCATATTCATGCTCAAGGACTAGCCCATCATATAGACCTATTATGCACCATACTACTTTGAGATCTTCAAGACACCTATTGTAGCTCACTACTCACCTCCAGATATCTAAGATTGAATCTAAAGCATCTTCCATCATTCTCTTTTGACCAAGTCTCCTTAGTTCATATAGCCCACTACCCAAAACAAACTAGCCTTTTAAACACACAAGACCTCACACTTCCTTTGACATCAATGACCTCAAGATTATGAACATCAAAGACAAATCTCACCTTGACATCAATGATAGGCTAAAAATCATGACATCAATGACAAATTTAAACAACCACTATCAGTTAGCCTTCTAATTTGAATCTCTGACCTAACTAATTCATCAACTTGGGATATAGGCTTGCAAAAAGCTTTTATCTCTTGAAGGAGCTCAATATATTGTTGCCCCTCATCGTTAGAGTATTCTCTTTGCTCATTTGAAGGATTCATAAATTCAATAACAACTTGATATTTTCCATTAGGTGTTGTCGATCTTTCAAGTTCTCTAAATTCTTCAATGGAGCTATGAAATTTCTACAACCTAGTCTCATTAAGGTTTGATTCTTACTCACTTAGAGATAATACCACATCAATCAAGACCTCACTTTATTCACTTTGGGAATCTTCTACTTTAAACTCAGTTGTGACTTGATTTTAGCCACTTGAGACATGTTGAAAGATGTCTAATTGTACTTATACTATAGCTAGTTGGTCATACTCGTCAAGAGGCTCCAAAAACTATTGCCCTTGATCATCCATGATCTCCTGGAGATAACTAACTAGCTAGAAAACCTTATCTAAACCCTACTCACATTTAGGAGTGTTTTCTCCTTCAAGGTCTATTGTCACTTCATCAAGATCATCTCTCCCTTGAGCATGTTCTTGAAGGTCTAAAAAGTCTTTGGATTTCTCATGGGACTCTTTAGGAGCTTCTCTTTCTGCTGCAACTTCCATCAATATTTCCATGCTATCATGAACCTATTCATCTTATTAAAATTTTACTACCACTCCATAAAAATCACTCCTCTCTTCATTTCTAATGATTGATTTGATTCTCTCCTCACCAATAGGTGTTCTAATGATGAATTTTCCCACATTCACTTGAAGAATCTTCTTCATAGACTTTATGAACCTCACCTTCATTTTTAACTTGATATCCATTAGTCTCCAAAAGGACATGTTCTTTCTCAGTGATGGGCTACTTGAACTGACAAAATAACTTTGGGATCTCATTATCTATGAACTTATCCTTCTTCTCTCTCTATTCACTAACCAATACCTCAAACCTTGATATGCTTTGCTTTTCACTTTTCTCAACAAGGACTTATTTCTCCATTTGAATGCTCTCTTTAATTGACCTCCATGATGGGAAAGTTTTTGGATCTTGAGGAGGGATGGGTGGGGCTTGAATAGATTCATGACTTGACTTGGGAATTGAGTAGGCATTCTTGAAGCTTGGGGTTTTATCCTTCTCAACAAGGACCTCTTTCTTATTTTGGATGCTTTCTTGGATAGACTTCCATGATGTAAAATCCTTAGGTTCTTGTATATGGAGGGATGGGGCTCACATACACATCATTTCAATTTCTTAATCAAGGCATAATTCATCTTTCTTTCCCCATGACTCTACTACTTAGTTCCAACTTGGGAATTTAACACTAGTAGGATTTTCCTCTCGGCAAATTAATATAACTTGAGGGGTGAATGAAGGTTATTTTAGGAAAGTAGATTGATTTTGAGGAATAATGAGTGAGGTCTTCATAGAATTAAGTTTTCTTTGATGGCTTGTTGTATTTTAGACCAAATTAGGAGCATAATATGATTGATGTGGAGTAGGATAAGGATATTGAAATGAAGAGTTTGAAACTCTTATTTTTCCATCTTATTAGTCTATCTTCCATGGATTGATTCAATTTTCTTATTTATACACTTTCATTAGTTAGGATATGTTGGTTTCTTTCTTCAAAGGTCTCCCACTCACTCCTTATAAACTTCAATGCATCCTTTATCTCTTTCATGAGATGACTTGGGACATTTTGATCAAGCTCTATCCTTTTATCAAACTTCTTTAATACTATTTCATTCTTACACATATTCATAAGCAACCGAGAGTCTTGCTCTTAGAAATCTTGAAAGAGTTTATATGAAGACTAAACAACTTGGTAAGGTTGATGAGGGAAGGTGAAAGGATAACATTCTTGATAGCAAGGTTGATTACATTGATAACTATGATAATATGGAGGGTAAGTAGGGTCATTATAAGGTTGGTATGGGTCAATATAGGATTTATATGACTCATTAGGCTACTAAAAAGGGTCAACATGCTATTGATATGACTCACCAACTTGAGTAAACTATAAATATACCCCAACCTCAGCCATGAAAACTCATGAGAAAGACAAGGTAGAGAGAAAACTTGCTATAAAAATACTTAAACTATTGCAACCAGATGAATACATTCAGAATCATCATTGATTTTTGTTGAAATGCCTCCAAAGGCTGATATGTTGAAGGAAAACACCAAAAATCCTTCAACCACTTTGGACCTTCTCCTATCGGGTGTGCCAAAACTGTTATAGCCTAGATTTTCACCCTTGGAAGGTTGTTCAAGCCTTCTCATTTTGGGGTAACATGGAGAAAATCCTAGGCTATGGGTGGCCTAATAGGTGGATTAAATCTCAAGATTATAGGGCTAACTCCCATTAATTTATCAACTAGGCTCACAAACACTACACTACTAATTACAATGGAAAAAGAAAGAGCATAACATGAAGGAACCCCAACTAAAGAGATGATACACCAAATTAATCGACCACTACCAACTAGATGCATGTCCACATCAACCATGAGACTAGTTTGAATATACACTACTCTTAATATGCATCTCCTACATAAACACTTCATATGGAGATTGTGAAAGATATTTAGGCTAGGAAGACTAGAAAAGAGGTCCAAAATGACACTAATGAATTAAAAAACTCACTCAATCATTGCACTTCACTTGAACACTTCACATAACTTGTAAAAGAAGCTTTCAAACTGCATATAAATGTTAAAATAGGAAAACATGCCAAGGAAGACTAAACAAATCACTTAAAAAGATCAAATATCCATGCACACACACTAATCACAATCATAAAAGGAGGTAAAAATAGTAGTCTTCATTTATAAAAGGCATACAAATGAGCAGAGCTTCACCATACTCAGGTGCAAGATCCATTACAAAGCCCGACAAGGTTGTATATATCAAGAAAGAGTGAGAGAGAGAAGGACATTAAAGGAGTCTTCTCATGATGAAGTAAGTTATAATGAAGAAAATAAGTGCCACCAGGCCAACTAGAGATGTGTTTTCATGTTACTTCTTAACCTTCTAGGACATGTGTTGATGGAACTCTTTATGAAGAGTGGCATAATAGGATATCTTGGTAGTTTTGATGCCTTCTTGAGTTTAAATCCTTCCCAAGGAGTTACATACCTACTTTTTGAGGTAGTTATAAGTTCTTCATTTGACATTTGGCACCCTTGAAGATCATTTATGCTAACCTTTGTCTATTATATGCTTTTTCTTCACATGATACTTGCATTTGAACTTCGTGACTTCTCCTTAGGCTCTCTCTTGTTATCAAAGTATAATTTCCTAAGCAAGGTATATTTTTGTGCTTTGGAGACATCCATTATGGATCATTATTTCAAGGAATGTAATGCATCAAAATAAAAAGGTCTTGTATGAATCTTGGAGATCTACTTGTGGTTGAGTCTTTATGCTTATTTGTCAAGAAATATGTATGAGGCCTTCATGAGAAGAAACTTCAAGTAGTCTTGAGGAATAAATGGATCCTAATTCTATTCTATGACTTACCAAAGCCTACATAGGTGTCATTATAAGCCTACCAATGTGCTTATAATACTCTTTTACCTTTGAAACCTTGCCACCAACCTACAACCTTGCCTTCTTGAGACAAGACTCATCACACCCCTCTATTTGAGACTTGAGAAAAGCTTGTAACTCATGAGGAATATTTGATTATGACCATATTTAACTTTATAGAGGATCATGCAATGTTTATAAGGTTGTATTTTATGTTCCTAGGCTCTAATTGAGCTTCACAAGACTTGGAACAAGTCTCATTAAGAAATATAGTAAAACCTTCACCAACTTAGCCTAGTTCAGTGACTTAGCAGCCTATGTCTCACCTTTATGGATATTTAAAATGGTTTTAAAATATAATATAGTATTTGATCATGTTTACAAATCCTTTTTCATTGCCTTAAAGACCTGAAACAAGCCGATATGCTCACAACTAGGCCTATAACTTGCCTTTTAGGCTATTTTTTGTACCTTCTACCCTTCACACATGCCAAAATCCTAATATATTACATGATAATGAGACATAAAAATAACATAAATATACTTATATGGCTAATAAAATGCATTAGGGTCACTTAAAAATCAAAACTCAATCATTAGGTTTTTAGTAGGGTTTACGAGGTAGTTTTAGGTCCTCAACTTCTTAATATTGATTCATAAAGTTAAGGATCTTGATTATAGAAATAATGACACTAATTGGTATTATATAGATCTATTAAACATACCCTAACACCATTTAAACCCATGCATGTTCTCCTGGTACTTGATACATAAATAAGGTTGACTTTCTTGATTGTTTAAGCCTATTAAGGAGGTCGAGAGTGTTTTTTTATCGAAAGGGATAATAAGAACACTTGTTTTACTTGGAAATGATTATAAGAGGTCAAAAAAACCCCATATTAATTTTTCCAACACTTATTGAATCAATTCACTCTTAAAAAGACCTAAGACCTACTAAGACCTATGGTGAGGGTTTATGAGCAATTAAGCCAATCTGACCCTAGTAGACAAGTTTTGGTCTTTTCTTCATTTTTCAAGAGTTCAATCCTATTTGATGTTGGGAGATAAAACTGGAAGCACACAATTTGATTACCAAACCAAGCAACTTAATATGCGGAAATTAACCAGATTCACCAAGTAACTAGAATTCAGAATAACACATGATATGAGAGACAATACACAACTTGTATTAACACTTTATACAGAAAAGAATACAATAAAGAAGATGCCACTTCTTCTCCACCACCTTACAGAGGTTTCCCACACCTCAAGTGAATAGTAATTCTTCTCCCCAAAGCTCTCCCTCTCACAGGTCCCAACACCCAACTCAAAATACAGAGTTGGTGTTCACCTCCTGTGCTCCACGCACACCACAAGTGCTCCACGCACTCCACAAGCACTCCACGTGCTCCACAAGTACTCAAGGTACTTCAAGTAGATCTCCCATGAATCTGCAACAACCTGCAATTCAACAGACCATACTTATGGAAGGAACTCCCTTGCCTTCCTCTTGCTCTATCCGAGTACACACTTGTACTCCAAGTAGATCCTGCCTGATACTGCTCCCTGTTGTGTTGCTGTCTATATGACCTTGCACACCTGCAAATCAAACAACGGTTCTGCTCACCTGTGAACCTCGACCTTGCACACACATACACCTGCAGATCAACGATCTTACTTACCATGTAGATCTCCTATATAGGCCATGCAACTATGACCAAGATCCTACACTCTTGAAGAACCCAGGTGGCTCTCCAATCCAGCACCAACACACCTGGTACTGAGGCACTAGGAGGAACGCACCATTGCTCTACCTCACACACAGAAGGAGCTTATAATTATGCTCTCTTACTCCCTAGCACACTTTTCCAATACAACCATGAGTCTATTATATAGATCTCATCCAAACAATGATTAGACATCTAATTACCATAATTAGATCTGCAGCTATGAGTCTAAAATTAGCACTCATCATGCAAACACTTGGTTCGTTAGCTCACTACCCGTAATTAGCTCGCAGTCGAACCACACAGGCGACCGACGTCGGTCCCTATCTGCCTGGGGGTCGCCGACGCCGGCCGATCTCTGACCGACGTCGGTTGCCTTCCTGCCCTATCCTGTCGACGTCGGTTGGCCTGACCGATGCCGGTGTCTCTAACACTTAGCAACTCTCCTGTAACCTCCTCCGTGTCTGCATCAGTGAAGCTTTTAGCTCCACAATCCTAACTATCTCCCACTTGGAGATAAACAGCTGCACTGTACCTGTACCTGTACCCCATCTAATCTATTTCCTGGTTTGTATCCCTCTTCAAGCTCCCACCTGAAGACAACCCACCACACATCCCGTGGTGTACCACCTGTCATCCGAGTACCCTGCCACATCCGAACCTACAACACCTGTAGTGAAGTCCTGACCCTGCATAGCAACACCTGCTGCCGGTCCCTCTCAGAAAACCTGAGAACCCACTTCCCCGAATTGGCTCCTAACTCTCTGACAGCTCCCACTGCATGGGAATACTCAGGTCTATACCAGACCTCATGTGATTTCGGACACTGTACCTGTCCAGCCCTTAGTGTGCTCCGGTTCTGCATCCCAAACCTCGCCAACACCTGATTCACATCAGCTCCCACTCGAGACAAAATCAACCTGTGATCTCCATGCCTCCCATGTCAAAGAATTCCGCTGCTCCAAACTCCTCATGACATGCCACTGAACTAATCTTACCCTTAGCTCAGCAAAACCCTGTATGTACAAACCTGCTAGCTAGCAAATATACCATCCACATATAGCAACAGAATGATGTTGCAATCACCATCCCCCTGGTAAGTCAAATCACAGTAGTTACCCTGACATTGACTGAAGCCATGCTCCGTCCTCCACCTGTCAAAACCTGTACCACTGTCCTGCAGCTCCACAAGACCATATACCTGGTCTTCCGTCTCACGTATCCGTTCTCTCTATTCTTCTACTAAGGTATCCATTCGTCTCTGTGCTTTCATACCTGCTGGCATCTCTACCAAAACACACCTGTCTGGTTCTCCTCCAAGGAATCACATCCTCATCCATGCCAAGCTCACACCTGTTTCCTGGATCCTTAATGCTATAAAATCAGCAACAAGTATGAAGAAGAGGAACACGAATTTGAGGGCCTACTTACGCCTTCAGTCCTCCGTATGGGTGTTTGAGACTCCTTGACAACATGCTGTCCACCCAAAATTTGTTACAGTGACCGACCTCGGTCACTCCACAGTCTGCATCCGACCGACGTCGGTTCCATGCGTCTGTACCTGACTACCAACCTGCCAGCGCTGGTGTCCCTACTGCCGACGTCGATCCTCTGACCGACATCGGTCTTACATACTGCCGACGTCGGTCTCCTGACCGACGTCGATCTTACCCTGCCCGACATCGCCGGCTTCGGTCTGCACATGACTGACCTCGGCACCTGTCTGTTCGACGTCGGTTCCTCCTGACCGACATCGGTACCTGTGTTCGCCTGTGAGTGATGACTTTTTACCCGCGAGCTTCTTTGAATCAAAACCCATGTCCAAATTGCCCTGCTCAGAAGTATCCAGCCACATCCACTGGGTTCTGTCCGCCATCTCCTCCATAAACACCAAGGCTTTCCAGTTCTTAAGCCTGTCAACTATATCTGTCTTCCGCTTAAGAGCATGCATCTCCTTCCTGCTCATGTGACCAAGCCTACGAAGCCACGTCTCCGCAACAAAAGAAGAATCAGTAATATAAACAAGTAGATAAAGGGTACCTATTTTCTTACCACCAGCTAATTCAAGTGCATCCGCTGTGAGAGTTCTTGTGCATCTCTCATCACCCAATATTTTTGAAGAAATTAGCCATATCTCCAAACCTGGGACCTGCATGACCTTCATCAACACCTGTGTGTTGGCCCCCTGCAATTTCAGCTTCACTTCCCCTTTGCCAATTCTTTGGCAAGGCTTACCAGCTCCTCTACATAGGGCTGCATGGAAAGAGGCAACCGAATCTTTTATCCAAGATTCAACTTTATCCAAGAAACCTCCAAGAACATCCTGTGCAACAACACCTGCTACATCTGTATCTTCAGTTTCTTCATGCTGATCTGCTACCAACTAACAATGTTCTTTTACCTGCTCTTTCTTTCCATAGGACCGTGAGTGACCATCTGTGCTTTTCAACTCCTCCATTCTTAGCTTACTTTGATCTGCTATTGCTCTACTCCCACTCGATCAGAAACCCCTGAGAGTGCCCTGTAACCAAACACAAAACCTGCTTCCTCCAACCTTAGCTCTGATACCACTTGTTGGTATCAAGCTATGAGCCAACAACCTTGCTCTGATACCACTTGTTGGGAGATAAAACCGGAAGCACACAATTTGATTACCAAACCAAACAACTTAATATGCGGAAATTAACCAGATTCACCAAGTAACTAGAATTCAGAATAACACATGATATGAGAGACAATACACAACTTGTATTAACACTTTATACAGAAAAGAATACAATAAAGAAGATGCCACTTCTTCTCCACCACCTTACAGAGGTTTCCCACACCTCAAGTGAATAGTAATTCTTCTCCCCAAAGCTCTCCCTCTCACAGGTCCCAACACCCAACTCAAAATACAGAGTTGGTTTTCACCTCCTGTGCTCCACGCACACCACAAGTGCTCCACGCACTCCACAAGCACTCCACGTGCTCCACAAGTACTCAAGGTACTTCAAGTAGATCTCCCATGAATCTGCAACAACCTGCAATTCAACATACCATACTTATGGAAGGAACTCCCTTGCCTTCCTCTTGCTCTATCCGAGTACACACTTGTACTCCAAGTAGATCCTGCCTGATACTGCTCCCTGTTGTGTTGATGTCTATATGACCTTGCACACCTGCAAATCAAACAACGGTTCTGCTCACCTGTGAACCTCGACCTTGCACACACATACACCTGCAGATCAACGATCTTACTTACCATGTAGATCTCCTATATAGGCCATGCAACTGTGACCAAGATCCTACACTCTTGAAGAACCCAGCTGGCTCTCCAATCCAGCACCAACACACCTGGTACTGAGGCACTAGGAGGAACGCACCATTGCTCTACCTCACACACAGAAGGAGCTTATAATTATGCTCTCTTACTCCCTAGCACACTTTTCCAATACAACCATGAGTCTATTATATAGATCTCATCCAAAAAATGATTAGACATCTAATTACCATAATTAGATCCGCAGCTATGAGTCTAAAATTAGCACTCATCATGCAAACACTTGGTTCGTTAGCTCACTGCCCGTAATTAGCTCACAGTCAAACCACACAGGCGACCGACGTCGGTCCCTGTCTGCCTGGGGGTCGCCGACGCCGGCCGATCTCTGACCGACGTCGGTTGCCTTCCTGCCCTATCCTGCCAACGTCGGTTGGCCTGACCGACGCCGGTGTCTCTGACACTTAGCAACTCTCCTGCAACCTCCTCCGTGTCTGCATCAGTGAAGCTTTTAGCTCCATAATCCTAACATTTGATATATCTTATAAATGTTTTTTTAACCCCATAAGTGTATTAAATATTCAAAACACTTCAATAATTACATTTTTTTTCATGCTTTAAGTCACAGTCCTGTAGATGGTTATTTTAAGTTTCTTGACCTCACACCTTGAGAATGGGTCTTACTCAACTGGTTTTGTAAATTTGATGATCATGGAAAGTATTGGGAGGCTCATTAATACTTTAACTAAAAATTCTAAAACCTTATTATCCCATCACTTGACACCATAAGTATCTTTTCTCTAACTGTACCTGTGGCAGGCTTGTAGGTGTCTACCTTAAGCTTCTTGAATCTTTGCACTATATGTTAATCTTGTTGAGGTCATCTTTTACTTCAAACAAGTGAATATAATTTTTTATTATCCATTTAATATCTAAATAAGTCAATTATTTACTTTATAAGGGTGAATATGTTCTCTTGATTATAATATTTAGAACTTTTGGTAACAAATGTGGACCTATAGGTCTACAGACTTGTAGATCTACATTTACCTGCATCTTGATATTTTACGGCATTTTTTGAATCTTATATTTCCTCAAATAATTTAAAAATTATTATAATTATTTTTCAAGGTCAAAACTCTCCTTAAATCATCTGTAATGCCTTCAATTATTAGCTTTGCTCATATAGTACATACAAACCTGTAGGTTTTCATGTAGACTTATTTAGTCTCTTCATTATTTCTTATTGCTATGACATTCCTCATCTCCATGAAACTTTATAAACCTTAAAATTGTCTTATTTTACTCATTTTATCCCTCATCTGGATAGTCAAGCCTATAGATGCCTACTTTAGACCTAGAGCACTTCCTTCTCATTACATGATTAGTCTTCTTGACTATATTGGCACCCTCAGACAGACCTAGACACCATGAAGGGTATTTATTAATTTAAATCACATTATGAAAAATTATTCCACTTGATTGGAAAATTTACTCACACCATGCAAGATTTGAAGATAATGAAAGTCTTCCATTCCAAACCTACAACATGGGGACTAACTTCACAATGTGCATGCATGCTTCAACTTTAGTAGCTTAAATGAATGATGGAACTTTTGATATAAATTGTAAGGTGTTTAAAATATATGAAGATGCTCTGAATCATCAAAAATATCTTTGAATGTGTTTATATTTTCAAGGAGATATCCAACTTATGGTGTCCAATCTACAAATTCACCTCATGAAGACTTTTCCCTCATCCACTGACTTGAATGTGCTTTGATGGTGATAGAGGGGAATGTCAAAAGGTTGGGTAGATCCCTCTGAATCCTCCATCATGATCACTTTGAATCAATGAGCTCAAACTTGCATGAATGCTACCCAAAACTGACCCTCAAGGGTTTAGCTAGGGTTTAAGAGCACCTTGGAGTCTTAGCAATTGCTCATTAAGGAGAAGAGATCAAACTAAAAACCAATGAGATATATTAAAAGTACATTAGGGACTATACCTCTAGCTAAGAGGTTAGGTCACTACACTCTCTCTTATGTATGAAATGAACATGTGAAACTTCCCTTTTTGAGGTTAATGGGAAACTTGATGGAGTATCTGATGCAAAATTTGGTTTGAAATGGTTTTTTCAAGCTTGTCCAAGAATGATTGGATCCTCATGGACCCCAGGTAATTTACCAAAGCATTCTCATCATCCTTTATCTCTAATCACCTTATCATATTCCTTCTAAGAATGTTACAAAATGAATAAGAAAGCATTCCAAATGGGTTATAACATTAAAAATAGATATCCAACCTTATTTAATATAGTTATACAGACCAAGGGAGTGTAGTGTTGAGGTGTGGAGCTAAAAGCTTCACCAAATGAGAAAATGCAGAGGTTGTTGGACTACACAGTCGTCGTCATCTGTCAGGATCAATCGAAATCAATTAGGGATCGACTAGATGCTGTCGATGTCAGTTATGAATCAGTCGACGTCGGTCATATGCAGACTGACAGGGATCGACGTCGGTCACCTGTGCGTTCCAAAAGTCTATTTTCGTGGATGAATAGATTGTTTGCATGATAAGTTTAACTATTAGTGTTGAGTCTGCATTTCTATTTTTGGCAGGACTGATTTGAACCTTTGATTAAGAGGTGTATCTAACGGTGGAGAATGCATAGCTCATGATCCCTAATTCTATATAATAGGGATAGATCTTCATAGCTTGTGTATGAGAAAAAGGGTGAATCAATTCAAGTAGCTGAATTGTGTTTGTAATTGTGAGAGAGAACTCTTGAGGGAAAGAGATCTGTACATCTGAGAGGTGTGGAAGAAAGAGAGATTTATTCAATTGTATTTCCTTCTAGAAGAGTTTAATACAAGTTTTCATTGTTTCTTGTATCTCTTATTCTTTGTTGATTCTGATTTCTAGTTACTTATTATTTTGGTTTAATTCGGTGTTTAGTTGCTTACACAAAAGTAATCAATTGTATCTGTAAGATCCTAACAAGTGGTATCAAAGCTTGGGTTCACTAACAGGTTGTATCAGATCGGGTTAGTGTGTGTTGATTATAGGTCACTCACAGGGGTTTTTGATTGAGTGGGAGTAAAGCAATGGCAGAAGAAAGTAAGCTAAGAATGGAAAAGTTTAACGGCAAGAATTATCAATTATGGAGGATGTAGATAGAAGATTATTTGTATCATAAAGATCTATACTTATCGTTGGGTGGGGTTTCAATCAAGCCCACAGATATGCAAGATGAAGAATGGAATGTTCTTAATAGAAAGGCTCTGGGATCTATAAGGTTGAGCCTGGCATCTTTTGTGATTTCCAACTTATCACAGGCAAAGATAACGATAGAGTTAATGGATACTTTGGAAAATTTATATGAAAAGCCCTCAGCTTCAAATAAGATATATCTTATGAAGCAATTATTTAATTTGCAAATGTAGGAAGGTGGATCTGTATCTAGTCATCTTAATGATTTCCATGCAATAGTAAATCAGTTAAATTCAGTCAAAATAGTTTTTGATGATGAAATTAAGGCTCTCTTAGTTTTATGCTCTTTACCTAAAAGTTGGCATAGTTTGGTAATGGCAGTTAGTAATACTGCATTTGCTACAAATATCTTGAAATTTGATGATGTTGTTAGTGTAATTTTAAATTAAGAAACTCACAGGAAAAGCACAGGGGAATCATCAGGTAATGCTTTAAGTGTTGAAAGCAGGGGAAGGCAAAAAGAGAAGGGCAAGCAAGGGAGATCAAGGTCTAAGTCAAAGATGAGAAGTAGATCCAAATCCAGAAATAGAAGAAAAATAACCTGCTGGAATTGTGGAAAGATAGGGCATGCAAAGAAAGATTGCTGGTTGAAAGTTAAAGAAGAAAATCAGCATGAAGGTAAAAAAGAAGCAAAAGTTGCAGGTATTGTTGCACAAGATACTCTTATATTTTCTTTGGATAATAAAATAGAATCTTAGGTTTTAGATTCTGGTGCCTCTTTCCATGCAACCCCAAATAGAGAATTTTTCAATGATTATGTCCATGGAGATTTTGGAATAGTCTATTTAGGGGATGATGAGCCTTGTAAAATTATTGGCAAAGGAAAAGTGCAGCTGAAATTGCAGAATGGCAACACATGGGTGTTGAAGGATGTCATGCATGTACCCATCCTGAAGAGGAATCTGATTTCTGCAAGAAAGTTGGGGGATGAGGGTTGCATAGTAACTCTCACAGTTGAATCTTGGAAGGTTTCCAAGGGTGCACTTGTATTAGCCAAAGGTAAGAGAGTAGGTACTCTCTATTTATGTAATTATATTACTGATTATTCTCCTTTTGTTTTATCTACTGCAGATGTAGATGCAAAGTTGTGGCACTGTAGGCTTGGCCACATGAGTGAGAAGGGAATGAGTGTTCTTAAGTCAAAAGGTAAGCTTTCAGATTTGAAAAGCATAGATCTAGATTTCTGTGAGCATTGTATTTTTGGAAAATAGAAGAGAGTGATATTTTTCAAAACTGAGTCAACAAAGAAGAAGCACAAGTTGGAGCTTGTTCACACAGACGTGTGGGGACCAGCTTAGGTAGCTTCTATTGGAGGATCACAGTATTATGTTTCTTTCATTGATGATGCTACAAAAAAGGTATGGGTTTATTGCATAAAGAAGAAATCTAATGTTTTTGACACATTTAAGAAATGGAAAGCTTTGGTTGAGAATGAAAAAGGTTTGAGATTGAAGTGCCTTAGATCTGACAATGGTGGTGAGTATTGCAGCTATAAGTTTAATAGTTACTGTTTTATGAGTGGAATACGCAAGAAAAGGATGGTTCCAAGGACACCTTAGAAAAATGGAGTTGCTGAAAGGATGAACAGAACAATAATGGAGCGTGCACAGAGTATGAGGTTGCACGCTGGTTTGCCCTTACAGTTTTGGGCAGAAGCTGTAGACATTGCGATTTACCTGATTAACAGAGGACCTTCTACTGCTCTGGATGGTGGAATTCCATAAGAGGCTTGGACAGGTAAAAAGGTAGATCTTTCATTTCTCAGAGTTTTTGGTTCTGAAGCTTTTGTGCATGTTTATAAATAAAATAGAAAGAAACTGGATGCTAAATCTATGCGGTGCACTTTTATTGGTTATGGCTCTAGAGATTTTAGATTCTGGTTGTGGAATCTAGGAACTAACAAAATTATTAGAAGCTGTGATGTTGTTTTCAATGAGAAGGTGATGTACAGTGATCAGCTCAAGAAGCTGAATAATTTTGAGCAGGGCAATGTTGATTTGGATGAGGTGATGATCCAAAATGAGCTCGCGAGGAAGAATTTTCACACACAAGAAAACACAGACACCGACGTCAATTAGGAAGGAACCGATGTTAGTCAGACAAGAATCGATGTCGATCAAACAATGACTGATGTCGGTCAGGAAAGAACCAATGTCGGTTAGGTGGAACTGACGTCGGTCAGGTACAGACCAAGAGATGATCGAGATCAGTCACTGACAGAGAATTTGGGAGGACAACAAGCAGTGAATGAGTCTCAAATGCCCATGAGGAGGTCAGAAAGGGTAAGTAAACCTCCAATTCATTATTCCCCTTCATTATTCTACTTGTTGCTCATTGATGGTGGAGAACCATAAAGTTTTGATGAGGCAATGCAGGTAGAATCCCAAAATTAGTGGGAGCTTGGCATGAATGAGGAAATTGATTCCTTGAAAGAGAACCAAATGTGGGATTTGGTTGAGTTGCCAGCTAGAAAGAAAGCACTAAAAAACAAATGGGTTTACAGGTTAAAAGAAGGAGAGGATGGACAAATGAGACATAAGGCTAGGTTGGTAGTAAAGGGATTTGCACAGAAACCAAGTATTGATTTTGGTGAAAATTTTTCTCCTGTAGTAAAAATGACTTCTATTCAGACTGTATTGTCTTTAGTTGCTATTGAGGATTTGCATCTTGAGTAGCTTGATGTTAAGACAGTGTTTCTTCATGGAGATTTGGATGAAGAAATATATATGGAGCAGCTGGAAGGTTTTGAGGTCAAAGGTAAGGAGAAGCTTGTATGCAGGTTGAAGAAAAGCTTATATTGTCTTAAGTAAGCTCCAAGACAATGGTATTTGAGATTTTACAGGTTTATGACAGAGCATGGCTTTAGTAGATGTCAATCTAACCATTGTGTTTATTTTAAGAGATTTGATAATGGTAGATATATTATCCTGTTGCTGTATGTAGATGATATGCTTGTTACAGGTTCACACATGCAGGATATTAATGAGATTAAGGTAAAATTAGCTCACACATTTGCCATGAAGGATTTAGGAGCAGCAAAGAAAATCCTTGGCATGAGTATTAAGAGAGACAGGAAAATTCACCGTTTGATTTTGTCTCAAGAGGATTATGTAAACAAGGTGTTAGAGAGGTTCAATATGCAAGATGCAAAACTGGTAAGCACACCTATGGCTGGACACTTCAAGTTGAGCAAAGAACAGTGTCTTAAATCACATGATGAGGTGGAGTACATGAGTAGAGTTCCATATGCTTCCACAGTTGGGAGCTTAATGTATGTAATGGTGTGTACTAGACCTGATATTGCCCAAGCAGTGGGAGTTGTCAGCAAGTTCATGGCCAATCCAGGGAAGGAACACTGAAAAGCAGTTCAGTGGATTCTCAGATATCTGAGAGGGACCAGCAGTAGGTATTTATGCTATGGAGGGTCAAACACTTCTCTACATGGGTATGTAGATGCGGATATGGCAGGTGACTTGGATGGCAGGAGAAGCACCATAGGTTATGTGTTCACTGTTGGTGGTACGGCAGTTAGCTAGATTTCAAAGTTGCAGAAGGTTGTTGCCTTGTCTACTACAGAGGCAAAATACATTGTAGTCACAGAGGCTAGCAAGGAGATGATATGGATGACTTAGTTCATGAAAGAGTTGGGAAAGGAGCAAGAGAGTTGCATATTGTACAGTGATAGTCAAAGTGCAATTCATTTGGCAAAGAATTCAGCCTTTCATTCAAGAACCAAACATATATAGCTTAGGTACCACTTCATTAGATAGGTATTGGAGGATGGACAGTTGAAGCTGGAAAAGATCCATACAAATAAGAACCCTGCTGATATGTTAACAAAGCTGATAACAAAGGAGAAGTTGAATCTTCATTCAACTTTTGTTGGTCTTTGAGATTGAGCTTGAAGATGGAGAAACAAGCTAGAGGATGTTGCTGTATAGGTACAGGTGCAACTGTTTATCTCCAAGTGGGAGATTGTTGAGGTGTGGAGCTAAAAGCTTCACTAGATGAGCAAATGCAGAGGTTGTTGGACTACACAGTCACCGTCATCGATCAAGATCGATCGACATCGGTCAGGGATCAACCAAATTCTGTCGGCATCAGTTATGGATCGGTCGATGTCAGTCATATGCAGACAAATAGGGACCGACGTCGGTCACCTGTGCATTCCAGAAGTCTATTTTCGTGGATGAATAGATTGTTTGCATGATAAGTTTAACTGTTAGTGTTGAGTCCGCGTTTCTATTTTTGGCAGGATTGATTTGAACCTTTGATTAAGAGGTGTATCTAATGGTGGAGAATGCATAGCTCATGATCCCTAATTCTATATAATAGGGATAGATCTTCATAGCTTGTGTATGAGAAAAAGGGTGAATCAATTCAAGTAGTTGAATTGTGTTTGTAATTGTGAGAGAGAAATCTTAAGGGAAAGAGATTTGTACATCTGAGAGGTGTGGAAGAAAGAGAGATTTCTTCAATTGTATTTCCTTTTGGAAGAGTTTAATACCATTTTTCATTGTTTCTTATATCTCTTATTCTTTGTTGATTCTGATTTCTAGTTACTTATTATTCTGGTTTAATTTCGTGTTTAGTTGCTTACACAAAAGTAATCAATTGTATCTGTAAGATCCTAACATGTAGGATGACCTGGATATATGTGACATGACCCAAAAAGACACTTTATACCTATACCACCATTTGAATCAACTTGAAACATGTCAAGAGGTAACTAGACAAGCACAAACAAACATAAGATATTACCTTGAACTTGTCAAATTTACCTTAAACTATGCTAATAAGACCTCAAAAAAACCATTTGAAGACCTCACAAAGCATAAGATGGCTATCAACAAGGTTGGGAGGCATGACAAGTCAAGTTTTGAATAATAGGGGTTGACCTTTTTTGGCCTGGGGGTAAAAATTGGTCAACATTGTGCATGCATGCTAAATAGGAATATGGACAAAAAACAGAATTTATGTCATGTCTGCCTTGTCTAACTTCCCCATTGAAATAGGACCATCACTTTTTGTGCCTCTTGTACCTAGTCTAATGCATTGAAAAATAACTCGATAAAAAATATTTGTTTCTCTCTCAATATTTCAAATGGATATTGAATTTTCATTACCCTTTTTGACACCACAAACAATTGAAAATATGTGCATGTGACAACAACATGAATGGAACTTTTGTGTCCCAAATATGTCGAGTCAGATACAAACCAAATACACTCATACAAATATATATGTAATTATTTTTAATTACAAAAATCTTTCTAAATGCCAACTGAACTTGTGGTGGTCTGCACTACATTACCACTGACAAAAAAATAAGGCCTTTCTAATGGTAAGGATAATAAATGTGGTATTCACTCCAAAGTCCTTGTGAAGAATAAAACCTAAATTATAGAGAGGTCCCTCAGGGTCCCTTATCTGATACCAAATATAAAAAATCATCCATATTCAGAGAGAGCCAAAGCTCACAAATGTGCAAAGCACAAGGATTTATTGGTTGATCAATTTCACATAATTATTAATCATGAACATTGATTATATAAGAATTCCCCTATAACCACTATCCCTAATAATAAGTTAGTTGCTCTAACAAGTAACAAATAACATCCCACAAAATCCTTAATATCCTATATTGATGTGATTACTACTTACAAAATAATCTCCACACTTGCTAATACAAATAATAATATTTGCTCACCTAATAATGTTCACAGTAAATATTC
>JARHVA010000273.1:3410000-3837500 GCA_037957365.1 Torreya grandis
ATGAGATTTGTTCAATGTTCTCTTTTGATTTCTCCTTTATTACCTTATCTTGATCCATTTTTCAAATATCATATCTATTGTTAATTGCACATCCTATTTAGATCCTTCACATGTGGCATTTCCAAGATACACTTTTGATATCTGGTAGTCTACAACACTGACATCCTATTTATCTTTATTTGGAGGAGGAACTACCACTGCAACATACATTTCCCCTCACTTATTTGTTAATATTCTAGATTTTTTTTGGTTTCTTTACTACATGAGAAACATGAGTGATGAGTGCATTGAAATCAATTCCTTGAGGTTGTACTATTTTATTTTTTTCTTTACTACCCCATTTAACCAATTTGGTATTTTTGCACTTGATGCCTATTGAATAAATTCATGTTCCGTGTGATCTTGAAAATTAGATGGATGTGGGGAAATTATCAAGGTTTGAGTGGATGGGAGTAAAAAATTACCTTGATATAATGTAGATGATTTTGATATAGCTTTAAGATTTGAAAGAGAAGGTAGACTCATATATTTAGGTGAAGGCAAAGTTATTGGCATATCTATTTTGGGAGACAAATGGAAAGATGCATCACCTATATTAGGGGAATCAAATAATGGGATTATCAAAAGAGTATCTACAACATTGAATTATTGTGTGGTATTCATGGTTAGGTTTTGAGAATGAACAACATTAAGGGCTAAAGAAATTAGAGCACTGTAAATTTCCAAACTACTTTTGTCTCCTTCAATTAACATTTTGCTTTTGAGTTTGGGCAGCTTCTAAGTTTGACTAACTATTGGAAACACGTCATATTTTTATTTTGGTTCCCAAAACATGACTTGATTGATATATTTAATAGAATAAGTACCTATGATTGAGTTTCATTATATTTCTTGTTGAGGATGATGAGAACTTATATCCACATTTCTCAATGGTGGAGGAAAACCAACATTTTCAACATTAACCCCTTTGTTTTTAAGCCAATAAATTATTTTGTTTAACACTACTTGAGTTTTATCTTTTGGAGAAGTTGACTTAGATTTTTTCCAATCAATTTGAGGTAGATGTTGTGATTCAATATATTGTTCCTAATATATTAGAAATATAATATCCTCGTCATCTTCCAATTATTTGGTAATATATGCAATATTATATTTAATGATATGTTCTAGGTTAAAATGAGAATAATCTCATAGCTTAACATCTTTATCATCATCACAGTCCATCCAATAGTTTTCAAAATAGGGAACATGTTGATATTTAGAACTGAGTTAATTTGTAATTAGTCATATAGCATCAAAAGAGGGCCTACTATGAAATACCTGAAGAGTGACTCTAGTTATTTCCGTATCTATTACTTTTACTTTGGATAGAGAAGCATAAATGTACCTTCTAATTGTGATTGAAAAATGTATTCTTGTCTTCTATTTGCTAAATAAGAACTTGTGAGTTTCTAAAAGTTAACTTACTAACTAGATTAATTCTCATTTATCATTAAAATATCTAGCTAGCATGCAAGGAGAATTTCTAAATCCACATATCCTGATGTAAGAACAAGTAATTAAATAAACCAAGTGTAGACACTATTTCTGAATTATATAACACCTCAGTCTTGTACACCTGTAAAATACATATCATGGATGTACCTTTGGATTTTAAACCTTTCCCACTACCAAAAGGCTCGCATACGCTATCTCTCTATGCGTCATTACTTATCTCTTAGTGCAACCAATGTTATTCTAGTGACCCAAGTCTTCTATTTTTCCTAGAATGTTATAAACCTACTTGTCTTCCCTCTCTTCAAGTTATAGTCATGTGCATATTTTCTAGTTACCCAAACACTTGAATCCTAGGCAGATGCCTACATCAATGAAAGTGTCATATCCCAAGAAATGTGTATAGTGCCATAAATTAATCCAATTTTTAGACAAAATGTATTCCTATGGTCAGCCTAAGTGCTTTAATGTGATATATTATTCAAAGATATTAGTATAAATATAAGATCAACCCTCATTCAATGCATACCTAAAAAGGATCTAAAAATACCAAAGACTACTTATCAAAAGCACTCAAGTGAGCAGAGCTTCCCTACTTTCTCTCATCTCCATATTAGTCATAAGGACAACATATCTATAGGTCTAAAAAACTAAAGGAACACTCCATAAGCCAAATTTTATAAGTTATAAGCTAGGTTATTGTTTTAATTTATTATCACGCATTACATTATTCACACACAAGATAACACGTAGGGGAAAACTACATAATCATCAGGCCTTCTTCAAAGTATTGGCTATATAGACAATACTCATTGACAGAGGGATCTTTGGGGCAAATTGACACCATGTGCCCACTAACCCATTTTTCCTATAACCACTATGAAGGTGAAGAACTAGGGTTTTGATATTTGAAAAGGAGTGACAATCCATGACCGACATTTGAATGCATTAGAGTGAAGGTGATATAAAACACAAAAGCATCCATGTGGTTGCATTTAGTTTTATCAGGTATTCCATATTGGAAACCTACATATGAGTCAGATATTAACATCAACACAATTGTCCCAGGTTGACATAAGCATCTATGACTATAGAGGTACAGTTTCCATAATTAGACAACTTATCCAAAATCCATATCTAGTATACTTTATACATGTTCTATATCTAAATATTTATTAGTGTCAAAACTAATTAAGTATATTATTATCATTATCATTGTAATATCTAACATTTGTTATACTTTCTATCTTATAACATCTCATCATAATAAATTCATAATATGTTCTATCTGAGTTATGCAAATAATCATCTTACTTAATAGATAATCTACCATCTTTATGCCTTAGGCTATATCTAGCCCTTTAACCCTAGATTCCTCGTATCTATATTTTAGGATTAAATATTTGGTGAACTTGATTCATATGGTTTTTTTTTATTCTTAGGGTTTTCAATCAACTAGGGTTTCAAATTGTTGTACTTTTTCATTTACTACTTATATTATTTTGTATGAAACCTAGGGGTATCCCTAGCTTGGGAAGTGTAACTATTAAACACATTGAGTTTCCCTTCCTACCACATAATATGTCTAAAACCAATGAGGAACCAAATCCTATGGATCATGGTGATACCAATGTTGAGAATGAAAAACATAATGATGAGGTTATCATAGAAGAAGATTCTAATAATTAAAACCATGAGTCTAATGAAACTGATGAACATGATCAAGTAAAAACAATTGCATTATTTCCTAAGCATATTTTTCAAAACTTTAAATATCTTTATGAAATATTAAGAACCATATTAGAAACTAAAAAAACAAAAAACATAGATGAACAACCAAGTTTATCTATTGATCATGTTATTCAAGCTATGTATCATCCCCATATACCAACAACCCTCCCCTTGAGCACATTATTGCTTCATAATTATAATGGGAACATAAGATGTGTATTTCAAACTTTGTTTCTTAAGACTACTATTACTACATCTACCATGAGGTTACTGAATGTTTCAACTCAAATACTAGTTTTAATGCCTATATCTACCCATCCTATGGGTACACCTCCTTTAGTAACTTCTCAAATGTCCATCCTCAAATGCCAAGAGGTGCAAGCCCTTATCCAAATTATATAATTTTTTTCAAACTAAGGTTACAAATATTAAACAAAATTATATGAAATATCCTTATGCTATTGATTCACAAGAGGTGTAGCATAATCCTATTGCACCATATATATCTTCTCACCCCTTGATAACTAGTTTTGTTGCACCTTAGTTCACCTTTAATGATGGCAAGGGTAATCCTAGACAACATATTCAACCTTTTTATGTGGCATGCCTTGATTATGCCTCAAATAATAAACTTTTAACCAAATTATTCCTAAGGACCTTAAAAGGCTATGATTTAAGTTGGTTCTATGATTTACTAACTCAATTAGTAAACACCTTAAAACCCTTTGTGAAACAATTTTTTGGCACACTTACTTATTAACACTATCAAAAAGGTTTCCTATGCCTAAATTACAAAATCAAACAAGGAACCAATGAACCTATCAATGAATATGTCTTAAGGTATAAAATAATGTCAGGCAAAATGACCAATCCTATGGTAGATAAAGAGATTCAAGATATTTTCAAGTAAAGTTTACATGCTCAGTTATATGAGTCCATTGTGTTTAAAAAGTTAAAATCTCAAATCTTTTGATGACTTACACTACATTGTTCATGATTGTGAAATGAAACTTATCTCATTGAATAAACAGTATATTTAGCAAATACACCAATTACATCTACATCTAATACCAAGTTTACTATCAAACCAAGCTATAAGGTCAAACCCCCTCATCCTAAAAAAAAATAATCACCATGGTTAATTTGGTGTCACAACAACCTAAATAACTTATCTTATCCAATACACCATGCATATAATTTACATGCTTACCTGAGTCTTCCACTTCATTACTCATGTGGCTTGTAGAGTGTCATCTTATAACTCTCTCTCATCCTATAGAGGTTAATATGAGAAGACCTTTTACCTAAAGGGTATGATGCAATTGCTTATTGTGACTATCACCGTGGCCTTTGTAATTATACAAACATATGTTTTACCTTGAAGTATAAGATCCAAGACCTTATTGATGACTAAAAATTACATTTGATGATCCTCTAAAGGAATCGGGTTCATAACCTGGTGATATGATTCAGAGACCCTCCATTACTTTCAATGATGGTGAGATTAAGGATGATGACTCAGATCTTCATTCCTTATTCATTCAAGCATGCCTTGACCACTAGCTTATACACAATGTTATGATTAACAATGATGTAAGTAAGAACATTTATACCATGGCATTACTTACACATTTAGGCTATAAAAATCATGATTTACATCCTTCGACCATATTAGTTAGAGCACATTTTATGGGACCTCACAATAGGTTCTTAGTGAGATTGGCTTGCCTTTATAGGTGGGTCCTGCCTATGTGGCTACTACCTTCTTAGTTATACTTTCCACAAGTGTCATTAATATGTTATTGGGATGACCTTGGATACATACACTTTGAGCATTACCTTTTATAGTGCATGATTATGTTAAATACATTCTTGCAAATCAAATAATTATAGTTTCTAAAATTCCATATGATCATCCTCTTAAACAAGAGAAATTTATACCAAGGTAGTTAATTATAAAACCTCCTAAGGTTAATACTTTGTAAAAGGGTAAATAACAGGATATTCCATTTACTAGGGGGCCAATACTTGAGAGACCATTGCATCAGAGATCCACAATGGGTTCCTCAAAATCCTCATCTATTATGCACCATATTTAGATATGTAGAGGACTTACACATGATTCTATTACAACTATTCCAAATAAAACACATAGCTTAAATGATGGGTTTCATGAACCCCTACTCTTATTGTTTCTTCATAGCCAAGAAGTTTTATTAAACATACACAGAGCTGAACATATCATAAAATACAAAATATTAAACGTATCCATACTCATAGGCAATATCACCAACTTATTACACTAGTTCACGATGGAGAGATATGTATTACCATCCTTTGGATGTGATCATAGGATGGAGTTTTACTTTCACACATTCAAAAAATACTAAAATAATAAAAAAAATTCAAAAATACAAAATGATATTCAACATTTTACATATCTTATTAGTTCCTTGGCATATATGTTGTTGGTTCCATGTTGGTAGATGACATATCAATATTTCCTACATACACATGTGTTTCACACATCTTTTGAGTGTGATTCAAGCATACACAGATACATGATTTATGCAATTTAGATGTTGGGTTTTCCCTCTACTCACATCACCAGGATGTTGGGGGAATTCATCTCTATTATCATGATACATCTAAGTTATATCATTATATGGTCATTTTACAATATCATGTTTGAGATCATATGTATACTTGCACATGCCTTTATCCGTGCTTATATCTTTTGCAGTGTACTTGATATGCTATATACTTAACATTTTTTGCTAACACATATATCCATAGACTAGTATGATATGTTTATGATGGTTTCTTATGCATTCATGTATGCACTTCTTTGAGCATCTTATCTTGATATTATTTTGCTTGTTTGAACATTTGAATATGTTACATTTTTTATGGCCCATGTGCCTTTATTTACCTCTTTGACATTTGAATATGTCATTTCTTGTTGTATGTTGACATTTTAATATGTCATTATTTATTTTGCAGACATTTGACTAAGTCACATCTATTCAATTATGATACATTTGAATATGCCCCTTGTTTGTGGTTTACTTGGACCATTATATTTTGTCTTATTTTTTAGTGTTTTTGTGTGTGTGCTTGGTTGATTTTTGATCTTGTAATGTTACTATCTAGACGTTGCCATGATATACATCATGCATTTTAAGACTTAGTGTGATCATGTTCTTCATGCTTCAATGATATGTCTACCTAGAGATGTTCCCTCTATATGATATATGGCACATTCATAGTTTACATGGTTATCTTATCCTTTTGATGTTAGGTAACTACTGGTTTCTATTTTATCTCACCTCAAAATGGGGGGCATATCAGTGGGGGTATGCCATAGAGGTATGACTTCCACATTGATTCATAGTTTCAGATTGTAGTGGGGGCATGTTTTAGAAACATATTTTCTACATTTGTCATAATTTCAGATTCAGTGTGGGCATGTTTTTGAACATGTTCTCCACACTTATTCAATATTTAGCATACCCATATTATAGTGGGTGCATGTTTTGGAAATATATTGTTTGCATTAGCATTTATATTAGTTTTTCAAATTTCTCCATATTGATACTTACACCAGTTATCAAATTCAAATTACAATGGGGTCATGTTTCAGAAACATGTTCTTCACACTTACACCAGTTTTTAATTTTAGATTATCATAGAGGCATGTTTTGGAAACATGTTATCCACACTTACATAGGTTTAAATTGGCAAAAATGAATAGTTATATGAAACAGATACACATTTGTGTCATAATTCTATACATTGGTACCATTGTTATACATAATTTTAGCCTGAGATATATTTGAGGTGTATATGCTATGTAACGTGTACATAATATTGCAAAATCAAATTTATTTCAGAGTTTAAAACTTTAATGGACTATCATCACCCACTAGGTTGGACTGTTACAAACTATATTGAGCCAATCTAATATAGTAGTTGGTTCAATTTTTGATATGGTTGAGGTGATTAAATCACTCAATCTTACCAAGTTTATAGGTTAGACTTGATTACATCATCCAACCTCATAATTTTTATAGTGTGAGTTGACTTGGTTAACTCACACTCCTAGGTTATAAGTATGATTGGATTTCATGGTTGATCTAATATCACTTGTTTGATGGCAACTCATCTTTTCTCCAATGTTGGGGGCATGCATCCTCCAATCTCTTTTTATCTCTTTAGATATATGCACTTTTCCAATTTTATATTTTGTCCTAATCTCAATTTTAATGATTTATAATGAAGCATATTTTAAATCAAATTACTAAAAGGCAAGATGACAGTATCAATACACACGTGTACTCCTAAACCTTGCTCTTTTTTAATTTGAATCATTTCAATGCTTTCAATTTTGGATTATATGCATTGATTTTATAGTGTAACATGTTCTTGGTTTTAGTTTAATCACCAAAAAATCACTCAAGTTGGACTCAAGCAAAGGCAAAGTATGCATTCCTTTTCCTTTCAACTAGCAATTTCATTACTAGATTAAGGGGGAGGGGGGAAATGTAGACACTATTTCTAAATTATATAACATCTCAGTCTTATACACTTGGCAAATGCATATCATGAATTTACCTTCAACTTATAGACTTTTCTCGTTGCCAAAAATCTTGCATACACTATCTCTTTATGCCTCATTGCTTATCTCTTAGTCTGACCAATGTTATTCTAGTGACTTAAGTCTTCTATCTTGCCCAAGATCCTATAAACCTTCTTATCTTTCATCTCTACAAGTTCTAAACCTATGCATGTTTTCTATCTATCCAGACACTTGCATCCTAGTTAGATGCCTATGTCAACACAAGTGTCTTATCCCAATGCAAGTGTCCATTTCCCTAAAGTCATCCAATTTACAAATAAAATGTATTCTTATGGTTAGCCTAAGTGTTTTAATGCAATATATTCTCTAAAGAGATTGGTATAAATATAAGATGAACCCTTATTCATTCTTCACCTAGAAAAGACCCAAAAAGACTAAAGGCTACTTACCAAAAACACTCAATCAAGTACTCAAGTGATCAAATCTTCCATACTTTATCCTATTTCCATATCACTCATAGGGATAACATATCTATAGGTCTAAATTACTGAATAAGAATGAGTGATGTTTTCCAAGTTACAATCTAGGTCGCTATTGTACTTGCTTATCACACATTGCATGATTCACACATAATCCAACATTTAAGGGAGAACTACATAAGTTTAAGGCCCTCTTCAAAGTATTGGCTATGTAGGAAGTGTTCATTGACAATTGGGTCTTTATAACAGCTCGACACCATGTGTCCACTAACCCATTTTTCCTAAAACCACTATGAAGATGAAGAAGTAGCGTTTTACTATTTAACAAGGAGTGATAATGCATGACCCAATGACATAGAACCTAAAAACATCCAGGTGGTCACATCTAGTTTCAATAGGTATTCCATATTGGACACCTACGTTTGATTCAAATAATAATGTTGACATAATTGTCCTAGGTCAACATAAATGTCCACAACTACAAACATATATTTTTTATAATCAGGCAACTAGTCCAAAATCTAGATCCAATCTATTTTCTATATGTTCTAGATCTAGATCTGTATTAGCATCAGAACTAACTATCTTGTTTTCTTTATCATTTCAATATCTAGCATAACTATACTTTTAATATTTTAACATCTCAGCATAATAAATTTAGTATATGTTCTATCTAAGTTTCATAAATAATTATCCTACTTTAGAGATAACCTCTCATCCTTGTGCCCTAGGTTATCTCTACCCCTTTTAACCCTAAATTCAACCACATCTACATTTTAGGGTTAAATACCAAGCTTTCCACTTTATAATTTATGTGGTGGCTAAAACTGACAACTTGACATTGTTGGATCTTATTCAAAATTTTAAATGACATACTGTAAGAAGGCATCATTAACTCTACAAAAATGTTTCCCATTATATTACAATGTAAGCTGAGGATATACATTGTAGATTTTTAATGAAATCATTTGACCAATAATATTCAACCCACTGAAGATCCTTCTATGAGCAGCTGTATAAACTAGGTAAGAGGTCATGTACAATTTACCTATTATAGGTACATATGATAATTTGTTATGAATGGAGTCACTTATCAATTTAGCCCAATTGATATACTATTGATTTTCATGAATGATCTAAATGTATATGTACATCCATTATTGAGATTCTTTAGCAACATGGTTTCCAACAACCCTATTCAAGAGTGTAATGATATTATTGATCTCTATTTTGAGTTCAAAGTGTTAAATGATCTTTGGAAACCATGAGGCGAAGGTTCTTGGTTTCACAAGCCAAAACTTGTTTATTATCTTGGAGTAAGAAGTCATTTTATTGTTCTAAAATTGTTGATTAGTTTTAGGATTGAGTTACACAAATGTTTCACTATCAAATATTTTTAGTGTATCTTCAATATGTTTATGTAATGAAATTACTTCAACAATAGAGTATAATAGCAAAAATAGATCCAAATATGACTGAAATATATCTGAATATATGATAATAGACAAGCCACTTCAAGGGGGAAACCTCCACAAGCTTCAACAAGAGCAGAATTCACAATATGATGATAAATAGTTACCCACTACCTCCTATATATAGTCTATCTAGGCCATGGTTACTCCATAGGCCGACATACTAACCAAATGAATGCATAGATAAATGTGAAATATCATCAAAGAGGGATAAGTAAACCACAAGTTGGTTATTCCTATCCTAATACATGTGATAGGTTAGGGGCGTAACATGCCCTTCCCCTTCAAACCAATGTTATCCTCAATGTTGAATAACTCTAGATGTTGTTACAAAACATCTTCACCTTCCCAAGTTCCATCTTTACTACTCAAGTTCTTCCACTTGATCAGATATTCCCTAATCTCTCTGGTTCTCAACCTCTTAGTATGTGTTTGGAAGATATTCTCTAGTTCCAAAATGACACGTCATTCTTCATCTAGTTCTGGGAGCTCTATCTGGGTTGAAACTTTCTATCCAATGACCTTCTTCAAACAAGAAACATGAAATATTAGGTGTATACAAGATGAATGAGGTAACTTGACCTTGTAAGCCACACTTCCAATTTTTTCAGAACCTGATAAGGGTCATAATACTTTGGAGCAAGTTTGTTGTCCTTTTAATGTTTCTTTAAGGATATCTGCTTGTAAGATTGCAAACATACAAATACCCAATCACCCACCTCAAAAATTCATTCACTATGGTATTGATCTGCTTGTTGCTTCATCATGTTTTGTGCCAAGGCCAAATTCTCTCTCAAACTAGCCAAAACCTCTTGTTGATGCGGAATGTGCTCATTCACATCAAGAGTCATCTATAGATCAGGATGTGTAGATGCCTATGTGGGTTGAACTTCTATGGAACATAATCATGCAATAATTCCCTCTGACCCTTTTTTTAGCATCTTGGTCATCTGATGTGAACTAATCAATTATGGAGAGTTTGCCTATAATCCACATAGTTCAATTTTCCTACCTTCATAATGAAAGCGCATGAATAGTTCTTGGAAGTTCATCTCAATGGCACCCAAGCTTGTGAGCCATTGGACTCCCAAAATAATGTTTGTGTTACCCAGGGGAATAAAAAACATAGGAGAATAAATATTGTACTCACCCATAGCAAGCTTAATACTATGGCATTTGCCTGAATAATTAATTATGCCACCATCTACAATCATGACCTAAAATTCTGGTGTTGGGTAGATGAAACAGTTCAATCGAGTGGCCAACTTATGGTTGATGAAGTTATGTGTGATCCCCGAATCAATCAACACTATCACCTTTTGTTTCTTGAGGAAACCTACCACCTTAAGAGTTTATGGAGTGATAATACCTACAATTGCATGACAAAAGATTTTAGGTTGGGAATCTTTAAGTACCTCCTCTATCTCTTTTTCCTCATCATTGAGGCATCATCTTCTTTTTTGGGTGAATATTTTGTCAGCCAGCTAATTGGTGACCAAAATAGTTCCTATCACCACAGCATAGGGAGATGGGTCGTCCTGGTGTGCAGGTTTACTACATCAACAGGGGACAAATCTCTCCTCTCATCAAGGGGAGGTTCCTTATTAAATATGCGAAGCTATATATAATATAAATAAGCAAAAAGTAAGACATAGGGGTGGGATAAACCATCCATCTCTCTTCTTTCAAAGATGATGCACACAGACAAAGGAGAAAATCCTGGCTATAAACACTAAAGGCACTTCTAGGAGTTTCTTTTAGATAGTGAAATAACTAGAGATAAAAAGGGGCGTAGTAACAGCAGGATGAAACAGAGTACAAAGTCTCCACCTCAACTGCCCAAAGAGTATATCACAAAGGATAATGGGGGCACAAAGTCACCCCAGAATCCTCAACACAAAAGGGAAAGGGAAAACACAGACTGAAATCAATTGTGAAAGTGCAAAGTCTTCTCACAATTGGTTTCAGGACACTTCCCTATTACCTTCGCTAACTCTGCATACCAAATTAAATGAATAAGGACACCTTCAGATGACACAAGTCAGAATAGCACAAAGTCTGGAAAAACTTGCTTTCTCATTCAAATAACAAGGAAAATGAAATTACAACCTGAGCTCAAAGTCTCAATATTTCTCTTTTAAAATGGGTAGAGTTTCGCTCTTGTAAAATGAAAAAGTCTCCTTTACAAATGAGAGAATAAACAAACTTATATCCACTACCCAAGGATTGGCGCCCTTTTCCATGGGACGGCCCATGCTGCAGTCAACGTCTTAAATGCATTCCCCAGTTCTTGTCTAAAGAGGCCATGCTGAGAATAGTGCCCTGCCATAACTATGGCACATCCCTTCATCTGATATGTCTCCTCCTTAATATGGACTGTCTGGTCCTTTGCATATTTGTCTTTACTTAATGGAAGAAAATAAGCCGTGTCCTTGGTTTGGTGCGCTTAGAAGTCTACTCAATCCACTATTCCACCTATTGGAAATAACTCTTTCACAGACATTTCTGGTCCTTTGCATCAATCTTCTCTCTTTGAGTCTTCAGGCTCTCTTTTCAGCCAGTCGCTTGGTTCTTCCTTTAAATTCTGTGACCTATTTGAATTTCCACAGATTTTTCCTTACTTTAAATTTGACGTCTGAGGGGCTGTCAATGGTCGCCAGCTGCTTGAACCATGTTGAACCTTGAACTTGTTGAACCACTGAAAGTTTATTGGTCCATTCTGTCTCTTTGTTTTATCACTCCTTGGTTCAATTACTTCTTCGCTCCTTAGTTTAACCATCCGTTGAACCACTTATGTGCCACTTTTCCTTTGATTGAGGCTGCCTTTGAGCTTTTGAACTAATGATACCTACCCTCTGCATGGGCACTTGCCTCTATCACTTTGGGGTAGCCCCTTGAACCCTTCGATTGAACCAACCGATTGAACCAACTTTGGTTCAACGGTTCATTCTTCGTTATTTGGCTAAGTCTTTTGTTCTTTTGCACCAAGCGCGTTGAACCAACTTGGTCATTGAACCCATTGAACCTTTGAACCAAAGTGGTTCAAAGTTCAATGGTTCAAGCCTAAGTCCTTTATCATTTGCTGATTGAAATCCTTTGATTGAACTGAGGTGCTGAACCAATCTTGGAAACGACTAAGTGTTAGAAGCTTGTTCTTTTGACTGAACTTGCCTGTAGAAGTTTTTTTAACCTGTTGAACCTGTGAATCCCCTTTATGGAAAAAGCTTAAAAATGAAGAATTTGAAAGCTCAGAACAAATTTGAGAACGGGAGAGAGAAATTTTGGTCTGTAGGTTGTCCCAAAAATGAGTGGCATTTTTCAGGGACAATAGTTGGCTCTAATTGGGGAACTACCTTCAGTTGGAAACTTGAAACACAGTTGAGGGGAGTAGAAACTAGAATCTCTAGTGCCTTGAAGTGTGCCATTGGGCTATGGAGTCATGCTACCCAAAAAAAAGGCTAAAAAAATGAAAAAAAAAGAACAAAAAAAAAACAAAAGACTATACAAATACACATATGTACAGGGGGAACTCATTTGGTACTTTAAGAATTGAAGTACCTTAGATGCTGCCCCTTGAGAGGTAGTGAAAATGGCCTTCTGCCCTAATAAACTAGCAAGAAGCCATTTTTCCCCCAAAATCGGTGATGGGCAAATGGAACTCTCCACTAGGAATTCAATCTCCTGTGTCTTTCTCTTGGTTCTCTTCTCTTGCTGCCCCTTGGCAAGACTTGCTTTCTAGTTTGAGAACCATGAATCTTGGTTCTCCTGCAGAGTCCCTTTTTTTGATTCTGATGGGCAGTAGCCTGGTCTATTACCATAATTTGTTGTTTTGATAGTTCAGTCTAGCACATGTCTTGATTGTCCCCTTTAGACGCCTGGCAGACCACCGGCTCGGCATCTCCTTTGTCTCGAGTAGCTCCCCATTCGAGTAACAGAGATTCATACTTGGCAGTGTTGTTGGTGTTGTTAAACTACAACTCATGTAAAGAAGGAAGAATAGCCCCCTTAGGAGATATCAACACCAACTTGTCCCCAACACCTATAAAGGAATTGCTGCCATCCATTTCCCATATCCAAACATCACTAGAAACAGATCTTCTGTCAGATTTCTCTTCATTAAAGATGGAAGACCCTTTTTCATTTCTATTGCGCCCTACCAATCCTTCTGATGTCTGGTTTGAATCAATTCCTGGATCACCACCTACCATAATTTCATCTCCAAGAACATGGACATCCTCCGTGGTCAAGAAGTAATCACCCCTGCCTGAAAACTCAAACAAAATTTGAGCTTCAGGGGCCGACGTTTAGGTCTTGACATCTTGTACCAACTTGTCCAACTGTTCTAGGTTGGACTGTAGGACTTCAAATTTAGTCATTTGACTTTTGGTCTTTTTGACATGATCAGTTATGTCAAATGATTGAATTAGACTAGGCACAGAGGATGGGAGTTCATCTTTTTGGTTTTTGGGAGGGGCAGAAGGACTGGACTGTGAAATTGAAGTAGAAGTTGCAGAACTATTTGGGATACTTACTTCTTTAGCAACCACCAAGTCCTTTGGCTAGAAAGACAGAGTGGTTCCACGTTTAGCAATTGAAATTGTTGGTTGAGGTCGCTTCTCTATTTTTCCTTTATCATCTTGCTAAGCTGACTGGTTCTGGGACCGGGTGAACACAGCATATGGTCCCTCATCTGCATCACCTTCACTTCTGGGTTCATCCTAGTAATCCAAGAAACCAATGATGGAGCTACCAGCTGACTCTTATTGATCCTTTGTGAAGAGGTCAACTTTATTTTCTTGATTAAACTCAGGTTGGAAAGAGAAATCATGCTCTGTTTCCAAATATCCAACTGCTGAGTTGGTTGGAGGTGCTTCAATGGTGAGGTTCCTCTGTGGAGGAGGAAGGCAATTTTGTTGTCCCTAATTTCTTATAACATTGTCTTGGTATGCTTGATTTTGAAATGTCCTCTTGGGCATATCTTTGTATGTAGGAGTAGATGACATCCCTTGCGCCATTTGCTTTTTGAGAGCTAGCATTTCATTTGCTAGCTTTTGTACCATTGGGTCAGTGGTGATTGCAGGTGAATACTCAAAAGATGAAGAGGATTTACCTTTATTAGGGTCTCTTCTTATCTTTCCTACCAAGATAAGGTCATATTCTACCTCAATAGCCAAGTCCTGAGTAGCCTCAAGGTCTATATGTTTAGCCCGTCTCAATAGAAAACTCACTTCATGCAGCTGTGAGTTGATGAAGAAACACATGAGATTTTGAGGTGTCGACTGGGTGATCATGGAATCCTGTGCCTTAACTTGTTGAACCTGGAAATGAAGTCTGTCATATGTTCATGGGGCTCCTTCTTCATCTATGTGAGTTGGGCCAGCAAGGTATGCACATCTTCTACAGGCTTGAACTTGGCTTCAAATTTGGCTTTGAGTGTATCTCAGTCAGTCACTGATCCAACTTGCAGATGGTAGAACCAGTCTGCAACAACACCTTGTAGGGTCTCCACAAAAATCCTGACTACCACGTCTTCAAATTCCATCCCTATCACACCATAAGCTATGCTGAAAGCTGCAATGTGTTCATCAGGGTGAACTCTCTCATCACCAAAGAATTTGGAGAAATTCTTTCTTGAACTGAGTGGTAGCTCATGCAGGGGTGGAGTTAGATTAAGTGGGCCAAAAGAGTTACCCCAGGGGCCTCGAACTGCCATGATGGGATTATGAAAAATGGGGATAATGTTTATGGGTGGAATGGCCAGATTGTAGGACAAAAATGGAAAAGAACTGGCCCTGCTTCAGCTTGAGGCTTGAGGCTTCAGACTGCGCACTCTTTTCCAGCGACTCTGGTTTTGCAAACCAGGTAAAATAATGGAAACAAAAATGGAGGATGGTAAGGCTAATGATAATGGGTAAGACATGGAACGGAGTCGCCAGACTCTATAATGGATAAGGGTTATAATGCTTATGGGTAAGACACAGGTGATGTTTCAATCTGAAACTTGAGGTTCCAAATTGCACAAAATTATTGTGTCCCTAGCGGAGTTGCCAAAAACTATTGGGTGAATATTTTGTCAGCCAACTAACTGGTGACCAAAATAGTTCCTATCACCACAACATAGGGAGATGGGTCATCCTGGTGTGTAGGTTTACTACATCAACAGGGGACGAATCTCTCCTCTCATCAAGGGGAGGTTTCCTATTAAATATGCGAAGCTATATATAATATAAATAAGCAAAAAGTAAGACACAGGGGTGGGATAAACCATCCATCTCTCTTCTTTCAAAGATGATGCACACAGAAAAAGGAGAAAATCCTAGCTATAAACACTGAAGGCACTTCTCTTCTTTCAGAAGTGTCCTTACAAGAAACAGCAGGAGTTTTTTTCAAATAGTGAAATAACCAGAGATAAAAAGGGGCATAGTAACAACAGGATGAAATAGAGTGCAAAGTCTCCACCTCAACTGCCCAAAGAGTATATCACAAAGGATAATGGGGGCACAAAGTCACCCCAGAATCCTCAACACAAAAAAGAAAGGGAAAACACAGACTGAAATCAATTGTGAAAGCGCAAAGTCTTCTCACAGTTGGTTTCAGGACACTTCCCTATTACCTTCACTAATTATGCGTACCAAATTAAATGAATAAGGACACCTTTAGATGACTCAAGTCAGAACAACACAAAGTCTATAAAAACTTGCTTTCTCATTCAAATAACAAGGAAAATGAAATTACAACCTGAGCTCAAAGTCTCAGTATTTCTCTTTCAAAATGGGTAGAGTTTTGCTCTTGTAAAATGAAAAAGTCTCCTTTACAAATGAGAGAATAAACAAACTTATAGCCACTACGCAAGGATTGGCATCCTTTTCCATGGGACGGCCCATGCTACAGTCAGCGTCTTAAATGCATTCCCTAGTTCTTGTCTAGAGAGGCCATGCTGAGAACAGTGCGCTGCCATAACTATGGCGCATCCCTTCATCTGATATGTCTCCTCTTTAATATGGATTGTCTAGTCCTTTGCATATTTTTCTTTACGTCATGGAAGAAAATAGGCCACATCCTTGGTTTGGTGCGCTCAGAAGTCTACTCGATCCACTATTCCACCTATTGGAAATAACTCTTTCGCAGACATTTCTGGTCCTTTGCATCGATCTTCTCTCTTTGAGTCTTCGGGCTCTCTTTTCAGCCAGTTGCTTGGTTCTTCCTTTAATTTCCGTGACCTATTTGAATTTCCATGGATTTTCCCTTACTTTAAATTTGACGTCTGAGGGGCTGTCAATGGTCGCCAACTGCTTGAACCATGTTGAACCTTGAACCCATTGAACCACTAAAAGTTCATCGGTTCATTGGTTCATTATGTCTCTTTATTTTATCGCTCCTTGGTTCAATTGCTTCTTCGCTCCTTGGTTGAACCATCCATTGAACCACTTGTGTGCCACTTTTCCTTTGACTGAGGCCGCATTTGAGCTTTTAAACCAATGTTGCCTGCCCTCCGCATGGGCACTTGCCTTTTTCGCTTTGGGGCAGCCCCTTGAACCCTTCGATTGAACCAACTGATTGAACCAACTTTTGTTCAATGATTCAACAGTTCATTCTTCGTTATTTGGCTAAGTCCTTTGTTCTTTTGCACCAAGCGCATTGAACCAACTTGGTCATTGAACCCATTGAACCTTTGAGCCAAAGTGGTTCAAAGTGCAATGGTTCAAGCCTAAGTCCTTTATCATTTGCCGATTGAAATCCTTTGATTGAACCGAGGCGCTGAACCAATCTTGGAAACAACTAAGTGTTAGAAGCTTGTTCTTTTGACTGAACTTGCCTACAAAAGCTTTTTTAACCTGTTGAACCTGTGAATCCCATTTACGAAAAAAGCTTAAAAATGAGAATTTTGAAAAGCTCAGAACAAATTTGAGAAGGGGAGAGAGAAATTTTGGTCTGTAGGTTGTCCCAAAAATGAGTGGCATATTTCAGGGACAACATTCTTCATCATTTTCATTGGATCCCTCAATGTAGAATAACTTCTTCTCAGTACATCTATATCCTTTGTTGCACTTGCTATCACAACCGAAACATAATCCTATTGCATACTTCTCTTCAATTTGCTGAGGGGTCAATCTGGTAGGTGGAGGAAATGTTAGTGTCGATATGCTACAATCTTTGAAGTGAGTGAATGGATGCTTCTCATTGGCTCAAAATTTTTCCTTAGCTCTACGTTCCATGATAATAAAATTAGAAATCTTAAGTGGATTAAGCATGCATACCTCATGTTTAATGTGGTCCTTGAGTCCACCCAAAAATAGGTCATTCAAGTTCTCCTCAAAAATTGTCTCCACACGTAAGGATAGGTTCTGAAAATGATGAATATAATCCTTAATGGAGCCAGTCTATCATAATTTTTCTAGTTAGTTAAAGTAATTATCTGTCACACTATTTTCATAGTGTAATTGTAGCTCCTTTGTAAAAATTGACTAGGTGACACTGAGAGTCATCTTTTTCTTTTGAGCACACAACCATCGATACGAAATGAATTGATCAGGTTCAAGATACAAGGATGCCATGGTAACCTTCTGTCCACCTAGGATCTGATGTAGATCAAAAAATTATCCATTTGATTTATCCAATTGAGTGGATCTTTTCCATCAAATTTGTGCATATCCACCTTTGGTAACAGGTTCCTTTGTGGCAATGTAGTTGGATTTGAAGTAGACTGGTTGGGAGAACCACCATGGTGGGGTTGAGCAATAGTGATAGATGGATGATTTGACTGATTATTTTTAAAATTAATTATGATATCTACCAAACTATCTTGTATGGATTTCATATTAGATTGTATGCCTTGCACCTCACTTTGAATGCCTTGCACATAATAGTCAAGTTGGCTCACTTTGTGATCTATGTCAGAGAACTGTGGTACAAAGGATCTAGTACATCCCCCTTCTGACTCTATCTCTTCCTTGTTAGTGTTTTTACCTAGAGTTTTATCACCCTTTCCTTGGCCTCAAGTTTGTGGACCTGCCATAAAAGGGCTTTACGATGTTGACCCTGACTGACACTTTTGACCCAACTTTGACCAAGCAATTTTGGACTTATATCAGCCTCAAATCAAAATATACAAAGAACATACCCTAGCCAAATTTTTATAATACTTCTAAAAATGTAAATAACTTAGAAAAATTCTTTTAATTGCGCACTATAGAGCAATTTTATGAAAAACCTTAAAATGCCGATAACTTTTGTAAAATAGATCCAACTGAGCTTAAATTTTAATGGAAGCTTAATTTAATGATTTCAAACCTCCCGTAAAAAATGCATATAAATTCATAAACATTTTTTAGATATAGCCAAATTAAAAAAATCAGGGTTTCGCCCACAAGATTGCCCAAATCGCAGCTCTGATACCAATTTTAATGAAATTACTTAAAAAATAGAGTATAATGGAAGAAATAGATCTAAATATGATTGAAATATATCCAAAGATATGATAATAGACAAGCCACTTCGAGGGGGAAACCTCCACAAGCTTCAATAAGAGCGGAATTCATAATATGATGATAAATAGTTACCCACTACCTCCTATATATAGTCTATCTAGGCCATGGTTACTCCATAGGCTGACCTAATAACTGAATGAATGCATAGAGAAATGTGAAATAACATCAAAGAGGGATAAGTAAGCCACAATTCGGCTATTCCTATCCTAATGCATGCGATAGGTTAGGGGTGTAGTAGTTTAGCGTTGAGACAAACAAAAAATTCATCTTTGGAATTCTTAACTTCGTTATTATCTTTATCATATTGACTTGCCAATGTGAGCACTCGTTTAGGACATTGCATTGATGTTGGAAACGCTGCAACGTGAAGAAGGCCACTGCCATATATACTTTGAATCCAACCTAACTCTGGAGTAACATTAACTCTTTACTAGATCCTATTAGATTGACATGCCCAAGATCTGTCTCTATGATTTTATCATTGTTTGATTCCAAATTCAAAGGGGGAACAACCCCTTGAAATTGATACTTCATATACCTTTTCTTCTTTAGAGTTTTTGACATGTGATGTTCTAGTGAAACAATCATGTGCAACAAGAAGACAGAGTTTGAATACTTGCTTGGTAGAAAAGTGAAACCCTGTGAAGTGCTATGCAAGTGCCAAAATTTTGAGGGTTATTTTGCAACTCTTGAAACCCAATAAGGTGTTATATAGAAGGTAGATTCTGAGGGAATGTTGTGCAATAGGCAAAAATCTAATAGGTGTTGAACAATGGTCAAAAATTTGATGCATGATATGTAGTATTTAGAAATCTGATGGGTATTGTGTAGCAACAAAACTTTGATGCAAGTTTTTTAATGTTTGAGTTTCAAGGTATGTCATGCAATGGCTTGGGTTCTATCGAGGTGTGAGACAAAACTCAAGATCTGTAGAGGGGTTTGACAAGCCTCAAGGATTCGTCGAAAGCAGAATGGTTTATAGAGTTTGAGAGAGTATGAAGTAGCTTGCAAGTTCCATTGAAATGTGAAGTGAAGATCAAGGTTCATGTAAAAATGTCTTGTAAGGAGGCAAATTCCAACAAATTAATAATAGTACCAAAGATTCACCAAGATGCCATGAAGGGCTCAAGTTCTACGGAGGAAATGAACACACCCAAAAGAACCCTAGGGTTTTTCAAATTGAGAAGATACATATACAATAAGAAAATACCACACAAATGGAGTCGAAGGCTTGAGAGATGGAGGTCAAAAGGTAAAGTGGAAGCAAGATGGAAGAAAAGGATAGAAGAAAGCGATTATGAAAGGATGTCAAAATTCTCACATGTGTGGGGTAACTACCCAGTTTATGGTGAAAAGTCAAGGGTGTTTGTGCATTCACAGGGTTTCACAAGTGTGCTTGTCAGGGGTTTGGAATATGCAGATGTGTATTGCATAGCTCAAAATTCTAATGAATGCGAGGTAGGGGATTAGATTCCACATTAGTACTTTGCATAACTTAGAAACCTGGGGTCTATAGAGCGAGGACTAAAACCTTGATAAAGTACAAAAAGACATGCATTTTCTTCAAATTTTACCACTTGAACATTTAAAATAACATTTCTTGAACACAATCAATTTTGAACATATTAACATTTGAAAGACACATTTACGAAAATTGACCCGACCCATTTTGATCTTTACAAGCAAATTAGCTTAGGGGTATCATAATTTTTTCACATTGAAATTTGAGTACAACAATATGTATTAAATAAATTATATTATATTAATATATTACAATAATATGTTAATATAATTTAATAATATTATATTGTAAATATTAATTAATATTATTATTTATTAAAAATCCTCCTTATATTTGAAAGTCATGCATAGTGATTGATAGTGCCATCGAGGGAAGTGACAAACAAATAAAATAATGTTCCTAAGTCTCGAGATACTATTTTATTTTATTCACCAAACTAAATGTCCCAATGAGACACTGCTGACATTTTTTATGCCAATAAAAAGTAGTCATCGGTTTGTAGTACCATGGCAAGGTGGAGACCAAAAATGTATCAGTCAACATCTATAATTGCTCCAGAAACACATAGTAAAATGAAATCCATAGACCTTCTTTTTACACTACATTAGAAAAGCCCTTTGCAAAAATAAACATCGCTGATGCCTCCGTATATTTTGTTGCAATTTTGGGTCTTATATTTTATCATATTGCATATATTCCAAATAAAGGTCATTTGCCATGGATATTAGTATTTAGTGCAGAGCTGGTGTTTGCCTTTTGTTGGATATTAGAGTAGGCCTTTAGATGGAGCCCTGTCGATCAACACACCTTCCCTAAAAAACTCTCTGACGTATAAGGGTATGACGACGCTGTGTTTTTTGTCTGCTTGAAAGTTTGTGGGACATGTAAGATAACTGTAGTATATAATATTGTTTGTAAATGTGTAGGTTTGAAAAAGAGCTACCCCTTATTGATATATATATATATATATATATATATATATATATATATATATATATATATATATATATATATATATGTATCACTGATGCAACAAAAGAACTTCCACTCAATCTTGTAAACAATATATTGTCTATCTCATCATTATCTCATAGAAACATCCACATTTTATGCTCTATTTAAAACTTTGTGCTATAAAACTTATAAAAAACTAAATATTTATTTTAATAATTAAAATTTAATACTATTAATATTAAAATAAATAACAATATACAACTGAAAGAATGGCACGACATTCACTGAGTCTCTATTTTATATATTAAAAAAGCTTAAATTTCATGTTTTAAAATTATAAGCAATTACTAAATATTCTAGTATATTGCAGATAAACAACAATGTATAACGAGGTGCCTCTATTTTATAGATTAGAAAAGCTTTCCACTCCATACGAAGATTCATTTTATAAAATGATCGTCAATTACTAAATATAAACATGTTTCCCTGCCAATTTATCATCATGATTTATGATTGAAACTGTCAACATCCATAGTTGCTCCCGAGGGACGCCTGCGGGTCCATCATTCGTAGGGTTTCCACCTTAAAGACTCCCGACAATGCAGGCACTCGCTCTTCAGGCACGCTTGAAACCATTTGTCTTGCAGCAATCCCGAAAAAGATTTACCATAATGATGAATCCCGATTCGCGCTCGCGAACGGTACTCTTTCTTGACACAGACGTGGGCGAAATTCCGGTAGAAGCTCACACCTCAGAGACGAAATTTCCCGGTAAAAATCAATGCAGTTGGTGTCAAGGACCATACCCAATTCGAAAGATAACAAGACCTGTACCCTGACGATACAAGACATTCACTGTCCAGAAAATATTGATTGGGGAAAAACAGGACCATGGAAAATAATGGAGACTAATAAGTGTTTTTTGCACTCACAAATCTCTCTGACCTTTGTCTGTGCTTCCTTTGTTGAATCACATTTACGATCCAGACGTGGAAGAAGGTTAGGCACAAATTGAATAAAGGTTTGTGAAGATTTTGGGCGCTCTCTATTCATTGATCCACTCTCTCTTTGTCAATTTCCAAGTAAACTATTAGCTGGTATATTGACAATGATTCATCTCTTTTCAGAAACAAAACTTACTAATCTGACTTCTCTGGATAACATCACGGCTTAGGAAGTTTTGAAAAAAACAGGTCTGTATTTGTTTAAGTCTTTTTAGTAGTTTAAAATTATATGTTACTTCTGCGTTGATTGTTTTTGAATATTTTTAGTACGTTTAGGCATTTTTATGAAATTAAGGGTTCTGAAATTTTCTTGAATTTTTGTTTGGTTTAATTTTTTTAAAAACTCGTCTCTCTTTCCATTATCGCCACGGCCGTTGTTTTGTTTGATTGTTCAAATTTATTTTATCAGATTATATAGATTTTCGTATTTGTGAGAGTTTACAGGGTTAAATAATATTTAAGAAAATCTTCATACATGCCTTAAAAATATTGGTGTTAATAATTCCAATAAATCATAGATTTCGATTTTGTATCAGATCTCTGACGCCAAGAAATTCATTCACAAAACCTTTCTCGCTAGAACCCCGCAATTCTCCTGTATCGTGGTTATGCTTTTATTTAGACGTTTACCACCAGTAGGCTTAAGCATTCAAATATATTGTAAATGTTGTTTTGTCTACATAGTTGCAGACTAAGAAATATGAGAAAGCCAGAGTACTACAGTGGGAAAAAACTACAGCAAACGTGGACGACCATGTAATTGTTCCTCACTTTCCTCCCGATCTCCCTGCATACGATAAATACATGTAGGAATATATTTCAAATCTGCATAAAAGAAAGCTTATAAGTTATTCCATCTCGAGTTCCACATCATTAACTACAAAACCTCAAAATGAGAGGCGACTGTCTTTGTCAATTTACATGATATGGTGGGAGATGGTGTTTCTATGATGTCTTTAGCGTTGGCCTGCAGTACAAGGGCTAATAATTCCACCATCTGTAACATTTTCATCGCCTGGGCAAATGCATGAAAAGTCACATAATATGCCTAGGAGTTACTCAAAGCTCCCCTCCATGTAATGCAATGGTTTACTTCACAAATACCTTGCTGAGAGAATGAAATCTGCCCAAAATCCCTGAAGTTTGTTTGAACTTAAAAGGCCACTGTAAGTTTTATAGTTATGTCAAAAGAATGCGAATTTTTATAGAAGAAATCAATTTGTAGAAAATAGCAAATATATTTGACAGAAAATTTTGCTCTTAGAAAATTGTGTCTTGCATTTTTCTGTAGGACAGTATTGCATTATTTTAAAATAAATTGTGAACAGTTTGTTGCTTTATCAGGCACCAAATGTCCGGTCTATGGAAGATGAGCATCCCCCTGAATTGCAGCATTGATACTTATTCTCGAGCCATTAATTTTTCGAGCATTGAATCCCGTGGATCTCTAGAAGATGTCGAAAGTAAGTTTATTTATTATTATTATTATTATTATTATTATTATTATTATATTATGATGTTGGGTTGTTTGTAGATATAGACTATTTGATTGAAATATTAAATGTGTAAATGTTAGAATTTGTTTAGTATGAGTACTTGTTAAAATAATGTATATATTATTTATATGTATATCAGATTATTAGTATTATACAATGATATAGAAAATGATTTAAGGAATCATTTTCAGTAGTTTCTAATTTTATTGGTATAAATAAATTAAAATATAATAAACATTTATTTAAAACTTTAAGTTCTTGATTATAATCCCAAATATTACAAACCATAAAGATTCAATGGACTATGGGGACAACACTTTGGCATCATCCTAGGTCCCTGACGTCCTAGAGCCACATGACTATTTCTTGGTTCGTAAGCAATTATTTTTGTACAATAAGAAATTGCAATGTATTTTTTTTTTCAATTGTTTTGATTGGGTTTGTTACATGAATAATATAATATATATTATTTTAACTGTGACATGATAATAAAAAAATATTTTAGCTGAATAATTTTATGTTTAAATTACTTATCCCTATAAATTTTATTTACAAAATTATTATCCCTATAAGTACTCTCATGAAACTTTTAATCCAAGACAATCCTTTATGGGCACTCTTGCATTGTTATTAAACACAAAGCAACATCAATAATCTAAAGTTTACATAATTACAATGATAAGAACTTAGTAATATAAATGCAATTAAGTAATTGAAATATGAAAATAAAGAAACACGCAAAGTTTTACCTTATCTTATTTTCAAAAATGAATTGATGAGAGTTAATAAAATGTAACAAACCCAATCAAAATAGTTGTAAAAAAAAACATATTACAATTTCTTAAGATTGATCCCTCTTCAAATAATATATATAACAACTTAATTTAAATGTACAAATAATATACAATTTAACTAAATTTTTATATAAAAATTTAATTTAATTAATTAAATATTATATAGAAATTAATAATATAAGTGCAATTAATTTTCAAATTAAATAGATTCAAAGAAATTATCAGAAACATATTGAAAAATAAATAAATGGAGTGGTGGATATTTTGGCCAAATTAGCTCAAGGAATGAAAAGATATTTTAATCCAATGTTTGTGTTTAAGTTATTTAATCTATGGATTTAATAATTGCAATGATTAGAAATTAGTAATATAAGTATAATTAATTAATTAAAATTTAAAAGTAAAGAAATACACAAGGTTTTAACTTGATCTTATTTTCAAAAGTGAATTCACGAGAGTGGATATGATGTAACAAATCTAATCAAGAGTGCCCTCATTGTACAACTTTTATATCAAACTTTCATTTATATTTAACTACTATGTAAGAATGAAGGATAATATATATGTAAATATTAGAAGCGTAGAAGCAAATGCGTATCTTTTATCCTAAAATTGTTTTTTATTTTATATTGTTGAAACAACAAATGAATTTGAGAGCCATATGATTGTGTTATGATAATATTAATCAATGGAGCACCAAGACATTTCAACTTGTTATTTTGTTCTCTCCTTGCACATTATTGAATCAAAAGACTCCATATCTTTGTCGTTATCACTTATCATTATCATCATTGCTATCTTTCTCCATGATCCACATTTAGATGCTTTTAAATAAAATGACAACACTCCACATAGTCACTTTAATTGTCAATCATGTTTATTTGATGCCTTATTTTATTTAAAAACACACCTATGTGATTCAATAATGGTAAAGTAGTGATTTTGAAACCAAACAGTTCCACTATCACTTCCACAATAGAAACCTTTACTCTTTGATGATAATGTTATTCAGCCCTATGTTTAAGATTATTCTTTCTGATTTGAGCCTTAGCCATAGATCGAGCAATATTTTTTCGTAGAAGCCCTTGTTCATGGGACCAATAACACTTGCCATGGGACCGATATTGTACGTTAGACTCGGATTCACGGTGGTGGTTGGATTTACATGACCTACATCAGCCATTAAAAAGGGGTACATAACTACCAAGGTGGCAACATTTTTTATTTTCTATTGTTGAGGGCGGATAAGGATGTCATGAGAACTGATTTGATTGTAATAGAACTTTATGTTTGATGTACATCTCAAATCACTGATGGTGGTTGGATTTAAATTACCTCTATCACCCATTACAAATGGGTCCATAGCTTTCAAGGTGATGATATATTTGATTTGTCATTTTCTATTGTTGAGGGTAGACAAGGATTTCATGAGAGTTGATTTGATTGTAATAGATCTTTGTGTCTGACGTGTGGCTTAAATCATGATGCAATTTCGCTAATGTGGGGACAAGACATTAACACAATATTGTCAATATATTGACACCCAAAGATAAAAGCGATGTGCACATATAACTGAAAGCAAGTGATTGAATGAAAACATTCCACGTGTCATAGTTTGGTCAACCTGATTAGAAAAAGAAAGAAAAGACAAGTTGGCCTAATAGAAGAATATGTGTCGAAAGATTTCACTATAAAGAAACAAAATAGACCAATGACTAAGTGACCAAAGTCTATAAGGTAAATTCAATAGTAAAAGAGACAAAAAAATATCAAATTTATAAAAACAAAAAATTACATCCCCTTCGGCATTCTTTGCACCATTGGAGCGATTGTTAGTGGTAATGTTTAGTGATTCCCATTAGGACTACACTTTTATCCGTGCTTCCTTTGTTGAATCACATTTACTATCTAGATGTAGAAGAAGGTTGGGCACAAATTCCAATCAACCTTTGGATAAAGGTTTGTGAAGATTCATTTGATTTTGGGTGTTCTCTATTCATTGATCCACTCTCTGGTTGTCAATTCCACTAGTGTACTATGAGCACATCATGGTTAGGTGGCACATTGACTATGATTCCTCTCCTTTCAGAAACAAAACTTACTAATTTGATTTCGCTAGATAACATAACAGATTAGACAACATTGAAAAAAATAGCTTTGTATTTGTATGAGTTTTTTTTAGTAGTATAAAATTATATGTTGCCACTGGGTTTTGATTGTTTTTGACTATTTGTAGTCTGTGTAGGCATTTTTATGAAAATTAGGGGCTCTAAAAATTTCATGAACATTGTTTGGTTTAAAAATATTTGGAAACTCGTCTCCCTTTCTATTATAGCCATGGCCATAATTTTCTTTGATTGTTCAACTTTATTTTATTAGTTTATATAGATTTTTTGAAGTTGTGAGACTTTACAGGGTTAAATAACATTTAAGCAAGTCTTCATACACGCCCTTAAAATGTTGGTGTTAATAATCTGAATTCATCCAATAAATATTTTGGTGATGTTTTGTCATTCACATTAGGAATACAGTTTTGTAAGTACATGTTTTACAATTGGTTAGGTTTTATATTCGTGAATCAGTGAATCCTAAAATTTTATTTTGATGATGATGTGCGCTATTCAGATATAAGGCTGGCTATGCATGGTAAGACTTGTGAGATAATTATCTTAAAGGCTCTGAGATCTTACCGACTAATTAAGGTTGGATTTTTCTCAAAACTTTGTTTTTTATTTATGATTTTTCATTTTTTTTTTGCAAATTGTATCGTTTTGCATTAAAATTAAGAGGTTCTATAATAACATTGAGCATAATATTTGAAAGAAAACATATAATTCATTCTTGATGTTGTTTTCTTCTTTATGATATGATAGAATCATTTTTGCCTAATATAAAAATGTCTTACAATGAAATTGAAATAAATATATAAAATAGAGCCTATTGTTCATTTTTGGTTGTCATTTTTTGGATTGCTTTGCTTTTGCATCAAAATTGAAAACAAGATTTAAAATCAGCACTACATTTTCCAAGTTTATTTCCATCGCTGAATGATTTGTTACATCAATTTTGGAGTCTTAGATATAAGATGTTACTGTGAAGGATCGGTGTCGAATTTATTGAAATTAGAAAGAATTAAATGTTGCAATTCATTTGTTTAAGATTATAGTTTGTGAGGAGTTAATTAAACTTGCCTCATGATTCATGGTTCACAATAAGCACTTTCCACTCTCCTTCAACATTTTTAAAGGAATTGCAAAAGACCAAAAACAACAATTTTAGACCTTCTATTGTAAATCATATATGCTCATTGGGTGGTGTAGTATAAAGTGAACTTACTCAAGCTAGACTTTTATGATGCCTTGGTGTTGAGTAGCAGAGAAGGCAATGGAATGTTAAATGTCAAGGCTACTAGGGTAGAGGTACATATTAGAAGGCAATTTTGAATAACTTGCTTCAATGGGATACCAAATTATTAGAAATTAATCCTCTTCATAAACTTGGCCTTCTCCAATGGATTTATTTTAACAGTGTCCTACATTACCCATAATGGATTTCTCTCAACAGTCTCCTACATTGCCTATAATGTGGAAAATCAAACAAAAAAAAACTCAATCATGTAAACATAACCATATGAAGTAAAACATAAAAACCAAATAAATACATACTTTGGGAAGAGGCATCTTCTAAACAACTTTGGTAAGAATATGTGAGCCATTTTCTACTTCCTCAGCCATATCAAGTCATAGGTAATTTCCCACATAAAACAAGCACACAATAGGGTCATGTGCATTAGTTGCCAACTCTTAAAGATTGATTATCCAATTAAATTTTAAATATGTTAAAAACCTTGCATGCCCTATTTTTACTGTACAAAACATTAAGGTAAATTGAACACTAAGGCAATCAAGGAGGACAATAAGTGCGTTTAAAATCTTGTTACATATATGACCATGCAACACAATAAAAAAAGAAGCTATTAACTATTTTTGCAAATTTGCATTTCAAAATAGTTTAAAGTTTTGATGAGTCTTTCAAATTCGATCTATACATTTCAAAACAATTTAAATTTTTTATAACTTGTTTAAATTCCATCTATACATTTCATAAATATGTTTAAAATGGTTTTGAAATGATATATCTGGAATTTTAATGCGCTGATAGTAATAATAATAATTATTATTATTTTAGGTGTTAATTTACAAGATAGTTAGGTGGTTCAAGACAAAATTTCATCCCATACATATGTCCTGGTGCATAGATTGCAATTTAATTTATTTGGATATAATTCTAGGAACTGGTACCTACATAGTTTCCAAACATGGATTTCTTGGAAACTCCAATAGGGCCAATGACAACCAAGGAACTAATCTTATCTACAACAAATGGCAAAGTATCTCAATCATTTTTTATTAGTACAATTCCCTCCTTGGCAGTTCCAAAGCAAATTTTTGATTGGCCTCGATACATAAATTTGGGTCCCAGGTTCCCAAATGGTTTAAGTGCAAGATCCCCATCAAACCAACTGAGCTGCATCAATGTTGTGAAGGTGTTGAACAAACCCTGATCAACATGAGACTCATTCACCTTGCCACCCTTCACAATAGATTCTGTGTACCATCCAAGGAAATTTTTGCAGTCCAAATCCAATCATGCAGTCATTTCCTCACCAATCCAACAATATAAATATATAAAATCACAAATTAAACATTTGGATATTAGGATTTGTGTTACAATTTCTTTACTAGCTTTTAGGACTTAAGCAATTGCATCTTCAGGAGTGGGTGTGTAGTGTTGTGCATTATATAGTGTATCAAGAGAATCATAGTTGGTGATAATGCATCTGCTAGCATAAGCCCTCCATAAGTCTAGTCTGTCTAATTTATTTTCATTGATTAAATTAGCAGAAATAAGACAAACAAAGGAATTTAGCATAAGTACTAGTGAAATGGGTTGTATGTATTATACCCCTTCAATTTCCATTAGCCTCTGATGGTTGAAATTAGTAGATTTGTGTCGGTGCAGGTGGGGATGCCATTGACTTGATTGTAAGAACACATCATGTTGTCCACGTTTCCATCCAAGATGCAATTGTTAAAGGGAGGATCTAAGACTACAGTGAAAAGAAAACTTGCAGGAAGGGTCGATCGTCAAATTTAGTCGTTGCTACCATTTAATATTTCTAATGATCTCCTTTCCCAACTCAAAATGATGCCCCCAATCTCACCTATGATATCTTTTCCCAACTCAAAAGGATGCCCCCAATCTCACCACTGCGGGCCTCCCATTTTACAAAGTAGGATTTCCAAGGGATTGTCATGAATACATCTACAAGGGAGTAAATTTGATGGTTGATTTTTTTTTATCACAGCTATGCCTTTTAACTGCTAATATAGTTTATATTAGAAATTCAAATGCTAATATAGTTTATCGTAGAAAAGGAAACAATATGACAATATATAATAATCCAATTATTAATGGTTTGCTTCACAATATGATAGGGCATTGTTGAGGTATTCTTCTCAGCGATTGGGAAAACATACGAGGGGGTCTACCCTGCTCTTCATATTGCTATTCTCCTTTTACAAAATCCATTCACTCATATAGTTACTTTTCTGCCATCAAATTTCCTTGCAAGTTTTTAATTCTTTAAAATGTTAAGAAAATTCAGTATAACGTCATAAAAAATGAATGCAACCAAATAAATTAAATTAACTAGAAAATGTGAAATTTAAGGAAGACTGTTTATTGTTGCACATAGGAGAATTGTTTAAATGTTTCTGGAAATGAGTTCTACTTTTTGATTACAATTGAAGTTGTGACCCATGGAAGAATGATCAAAAAGAAAAATAATATTTAAAGACTCTCTAAATTTGTTTAGATGCCTTGCCATTTTTGATATTTAGCCAACCATTCTATTAGGCCCTTGATTGGTAGTTTTATTAAAAATAGTTGCTATCGGTATCTGTCATTTTTATTCTGAAAGTTTGATCAGGGCGTTTGACTGATGAGATGAAATTTATGTTAAAAGAACAAAATTTATGGTGTGGAATGAAAATTCTTGGCTACCTAAAATAAAAATAAAAAACTAAAGTCAATAAATCAATAAAACCTACATTGAGTTAAAATTTATTGATTATAAACATAAACAAACCTATTGGATGATAGTGTGCAATTTTGTTTAAATTTTTTCAAGGTTGACAAGAATTTAATATTATAGATGTAAACACGTCTTTTATTTTCTCATCCTAAGACTTATCAAGCTCATGATATATACCTTGAGCTCATGGCGATGAGGCCATTTGTACAATGCCTCCACCTTATCGATGGCCTCCCCAACAAAATTTGAATTAATTGCTTTCTTAAGTGGCTTCTTTGTTGGTGACCGCTCATTTACATTCACAATATTACCTTTAACCTTACTTTTCAGAATCGCACTACCATGCTTACTTTTAGACATTTACATTTTTGTCTACAATAATTTTAAGCCTTCTTTCACTTTTACATTTCACTATTTCTGTATTGAATACACATACAAAGACAATGCAGCTAATGGAAAGCGAAAGGTTATCATTATTTAAAGCAAATCCATGGAAAATGCAGCTTGTATTGGTAGAATTTGTGTTCCAGTTTCAAATTGCTATATTGCAAATGCTATTGGCAACCGGACCTAATTGAACTCGATCCTCAAAATTCTTGTGAAATGCATTGGCCAATACTCATCATGATTCAATACCATGACCGGCTTCATGTTATCCCCATTATATTTGGAATATGTAGTTGTATGAGTTGTATTTCCTCTTGTTAGAAAGATGCAATAGTCCCCTTGTAGGGCCAATAGCAATGAATGGCCATAACACTTGGCTCCTTTACTGTTGGATTCGATGAGACATGCATTCAGGGTGCCACCAAATATACTCTCGTCAAACATGATATGACATTATTGCATGCCTTTCTTAAATGCAATTTTACTAAATTTATGTCAATAAAGATTATTAGATAATTTGGAGCCATCTACTTTTTTCATGCCACTAATATGATATTTTTTTATTAATTATTATATTATCTTATATTAATAACATATATATTATAATTATATATTAATATATAATATATAGTATACTTATATATTAATAAATAATATTATTATATTTATATATTATATAATTGCTATGTCTTATAAATAAACATCTCATTTTTCACCATCACCTCGACCAAATATATTGTCATCAAACATGATATGGCATTATTGCATGCCTTTCTTAAATACAATTTCATTAAATTTAGTCAATAGAGATTATTAAATAATTTGGAGCCATCTATTTTTTTCATGCCACTAATATAATATTTTATTATTAATTACTATATTATACTATATTAATAGCACATATATTATAATTATATATTAATATATTATATAATTGTTATATTCTATGAAAAACATAACTTCATTTTTCACCATCACTTTTGTTAGAAATTAAGACTATTGTTGATTAACTTTTTGTATAAAAAAGGTGACATAATCAATGATCATACGTTTTAAGTGACATATGATTATAGATTTACATTTTCACTTTACAAAATCCCTTTTATTAAAATAAAAAATTATATTTTTAAACACAACTGCTAGTAAATATTTATAGCATATATAGATATTATTTAATTTAAATATTTGTAAACTCATCTCCTTTTCCATTATAACGATGAACATTATTTGTTTGATTATTCAAATTTATTTTATTTAATTATATTAATTTTCTTATTTATGAGAATTTACAGTTTTAAATAAGATTGAAACTTGCCCCACCCCTCAAATCTCAACACTATTTGTAAATATCACATTTCCAATTTTTTTTATATCCCTGTATATTTTAATGATGATAAAAAATTTAAAAATGCAAAAATAGAGACAAATCGGTGGAACTTTAAATGATACAACTCAAGGAAAAAGTTATCCCAAAAAAATGTAAACGATATTAATAGTATAAATATCTTATTGTTCATACCGGTACTCATTCACTTATATATAGTTGATTATAAAATATAAGAGTATTCCGTAGTTTAATGGTTTCACGAGATATTTTAGGTTAAAAAATATATATTTAATATTTTAGGTGTAAATTTATAAGAGAATTAGGTGGTTCGAGACAAAATTTCACCCCATACATATATCCTGGAGTATATATTGCAATTTAATTTATTTAGATATAATTAAGGAATTGGTACCTGCATAGTTTCCAATCATGGCTTTTTTTGGCAGCTGCATTGGGGACAATGACAGTCAAGGAACTAATTTTATCTACAACGAATCGTGAAGTATCTCAATCATTTTGTAGAAGTACTATTTTCTGCCTGGCAGCGTCAAAAGCAAATTATCGATTTGCCTTGATACACAGATCTTTGGGTTCAGGTTCACAAATGGTTGAAGGGCAGGATCCCCATCAAACCAGTCAAAGCCCCATCAATGTTGTGAAGGTGTTGAATAGACCCTGATCAACCTGAGACTCATTCACCTTGCCGCCCTTCACAATAGATTCTTTATACCGTCCAAGGAATTTTGCGCAGTCCAGATCCAATTTTGCAGTCATTTCTTTACCAATCCAACAATATAAATATATAAAATTGCAAATTAAACTTTTAGGTATTAAGATTTATGTGTTACAAATTATTCACCAGCTTTATAGGACTTCATCAACTGCATCTTGATGCGTATTGCTGTGCAATGTATAGTGTATCAATAGAATCACATTCTGAGACAATATTGTACCTGCCAGCATAAATGCTCCATAAATCTAGACTGTCTGAATTTTTTCATTGATTATTATATCTGTTCAATTTCCATTAGCCTCTGACGGTAGAAATTCGCAGATTTGGGTCAGCGCAGGTGCGGATGCCATTGACTTGAATGAAGAACACATCACGTTGGCCACGTTTCAATCGAAGATGCAGCTCTTAAAGGGAGGATCCCAGATTACAGTGAAAAGCAAACTCTTTTGAAAAATATATCAACAAAATTCCATAAACAAACGTTGATAATGGGCTTTTAAGTCATGATAAGTGTTGCATTACCAACACTTGTAAGGCATTATTCCATAATTATAGCTGATCATTCACAAATAAAATATTATATTATTATATATATTATCACAATGAAGAATCATACATAACAAAATAATTAGAATAGAAACAGACAACGATCAATTAAAAAATCATAATGGGAATATGAAAGTATGAGGCCAACTAAAAGCATTCATGGTTTCAAAGTCTTTCATTGTTCAATATAAATTTGACAGGATGAAAGACTATTACATTTATCAAACCCAAGTTTTCTTTCTCTAAGGCATGCTATTGGAAGAGTTACACAGAGTAAATGAACAACACTGCAGATGCTAGTCTAAAGAGACGAGGATCAACACATCTCATATTTAAAAATTGATCTCTTAATTTAACTCACCTAATCTATCGCTTCTTCATATTATTGATAAGATAATTCAAATATGTAAAAAATAGCTTACCCAACTACGCGACCTATAATATGAGTTCGTCATCAACATATAAAATGGTATAATCTAAAATATTTTTATCTCCTAAAAAATTGTCAACAATCAACACATACACCAAATAAAAGAAGAGAACCTAACTTTCTACTGTCATTTCATAAAATTTCAACATGTTAAATGCTTAACTATTAAAAATGTTTATCAAAAAGAGCCAAAAACAGAGCAAAGTGACTTCACTTTGTTAATTCAAAGATTGATAATGTATTTTATCTGGTGTTTGACAGTATAAGGATAAATAAACTTGATTAAATATTGAATATTACAAGGTGAGACTACTTACCATCTAAAATCACCTAATAAAATTTAAAAACAGTGAATATTTCCTGCTTTATACATAGCTTGGAGTGGATTTGTAAAAAATATCAGGAAATATCCTTTGAGAAAGGGGAAGACATAGAGTAATGTTGAGTTTTAAACCTAATATTATGAGCTCCATTTTGTAAAAGTTTTTTTAAGGCTTACAATCAACTTAAGAATGAATTCAATCATAATTAGTGAATGTCGATAATGTTGCCCAAGTTTGCTTGGATGCCTCTCTTGCATTTTTCCTTTTCTCTTGCCATTTGGAATTCTATAGTCCTTATTTGAATAGAAACATTACCAATAAGTTAATAATTATGTTCTTGAATTGCCTTCATCTTTGGAGTTTATCTCTCAGAAATTATTTATGAAGCACTAGCCTAAGACTCTTTGATGTTTGGATGTTGTGTTACTGGGGACAAACTATCTGATTTCAATATTTGTAGATGTAAATATATCTGGAATCCCCACCAATTTTCTGCCAAGATTTCACTACATTCTTCACGAAGAACTATCATGTTATGTGACTCCAAAGCCTTTCTCCAATGTTGCTTTCTATTTGTAACTTTTGCATCTTAATACGCTCATATCAAATGGTGCTTTTAAGAAGAATTGAATCAGACTAACTTGTCAGCGTTTCAAATGCTCATATCTAACACCTATCAAGGCTAAGAGTCTAATAAGTGTGAGACAACTCTTGAACTCTAAGTCTCATGCACTTTCTGAGAATGCTTATTAGAAATCCCTCTACATCAATGTAATCCCCACTTCCCATTCCACTGTTGTAAAACCATTAGTCACATGCTATAAGTTAATATTTTTTAATAAAGTATTATAATAAATATATAAACTATATTTAATGTTTCTTTCCTGTGAACTACATTAGCTTTTGATTGGCAATGTTGAATAAATAACTCCCAACAAAAAATTCATGACAGGGAGGGTTAATTGTCAAATTTAATATTTGTTACCATTTATAAATTTCTATGCTCTCTTTTCCCTAGTTGAAAGGATGCCCCAATTTCACCACTTGATGGGCAATGTTGAATAAATAACCGGCAACAAACAAAATCATGACAAGGAGGGTTGATTGTCAAATTTAGTCTTTGTTGCCTTTTAAAATTTCGTATGATATATTTTACCAACTCAAAAGGATGCCCCCAATCTCACCTATGATATATTTTACCAACTCAAAAGGATGCCCCCAATTTCACCACCGCAAGTCTCCCTTTTTATAAATTAGGATTTTTGAAAGATTGCCCTGACTACATCTACAAGGGAGCAAATTTGATGGTTCATCTTTTTTCAATCACAACTATGCCTTTTAATTGCTAATATAGTTAATGGTAGAAAAAGAAACAATATGAAAATATATAATATTCCAATTATTAATGGTTTGCTTCATAATATGAGAGGGCATTGTTGAGGCATTCTTCTCATCTACTAGCAATACATATGAGCACTGTCTTGCTCTTCATACTGTTATTCTCCTTTTACAAAATCCATTCACTCATACAATCGTTGTTCTGCGATCAGATTTAGTTGCACATTTTAAATTATTCAAAATGTTTGAGAAAATTCAGTGAATTGTCATAAAAAATGAATGCAACCAATTAAATTAAATTACCTAGAAAATGTTAAATTTAAGGAAGCACGCCAATTGTTGCACGCATAGGAGAATTGCTTAAGTGTTTTTGGAAATAATGAGTTCTAATTTTTGCTAACAATCAAAGTCATAACCTGTGGAGGAATGACCTGAAAGAAATATAATATTTAGAGACTAAACTGGTTTAGATGCCCCACCATTTCTAATATTTAACGAACCATTCTGTCAGGGCCTTGATTTGCAGTTCTATTAAAAATAGTTGCTATTGGTATCCATCAGTTTTATTTTGGAAGTTTGATCAGGGCATTTGACCAGTAAGATGAAATTATGTTTTTATTAAAAGTAAAAGTGAGTTTTGAGAGGGACTCTACCCATACAAAATACCACCACAGTGGCAAGTTACATAACTGAATGAAACCACAAACAAAGTAAGATAATTAAATATCACTAAACACAAATAGCCAAAAAACCACACATAAACAGTTGATTCACAACATTAGTTACAAACAAAAGATATCAATGATTTTTATTCTAGTCTTCATACATTGATGTCCATTCCCTTATCATATTTTGAAAGTTTATTTCTTGCACACTTACCAAACCTTCATTTGCAGATAGGGACGCCTCACCTTTAAGCTTCTTCTTGGGAACATTGTCATTGACACTTGTATTAACACTATTGAAGAACCTTGCTAAACCATCCGTACTCTACATGGCATTTTGCACCGTCACTTTAATAAAAGTCACCAATAGATCCAACTTTTCCTTGAGTTACCTGTTCTCATCCTCCACCTTGTTAACTCTTTCAAACAAAGTCTCAATCTGGGATGCCATCTCAATTTCCTTCCTGAGAACAATACAATCCATCTTGTTTTGTGAAATTATTCACCGCTTGTTTCAGTTTGGAGTGATCCTTCATGAACCACCGTAGGAAAGCCTTATGAAGATTTACCTCATCCTATAAACTCATATTTATCTTGGTGTTTAACAATGTCTTTAAAAATTTTCAAATCAAAATTTACTTGAGTCTTTTGATGAGTATCCTTGTTATACCCTGTACGTTCCTTCTCTTTATTCCCTGTATATTTCATGCCTTCCCTGTTATGAGTAACATTTGCATTATCTTTATTGACAATAAAAAACAAATCTTTCTTGTTATCATCAATGTGCTTGCCCTGTTGAATGCCCTATTTTACAACATCCTCCACCTCAGCTTTAATTTCCTATTTGATGCCACCATTATTGTCATTTTCTTCAACGTCAATCACATCATTTGCAACCTATGGCATATGATCAGTAAGAGCCTCCCATTTTCATCCCTTTCATTTCCGTCATTACTCTTTGGTTTAGGTTTGCTGCTACTCCTAAGCATTCTTTTTGGAGGCGATTGAACAAAGATATTGAATTTTTCTTTTTTCCTTCTAATAATCGATGACTGCGTAGATGGGTTTTACGCATGGAAGAATTTGTAGATTAAGAAGATAACAACATGATGTAGAGGTTCAATTTTTCCATCCATTTGCACTTCTTTAACAAAATGCTCCAATGAATGCAATATACACAATGGGATGCTCACAATAATGTTATGACACATGTAATTGAGAAATGGTAAGTGATAATAATGAACAACCATATAACGACCATCCAATGTCGCATACTTGATAATCTGTTTTGCCACTTCATCGAATGGGGTTAGAAAATCTTGTCTCTTGAATCAACCCTGGAATCAAGAATTTTTCTTTTTCGTGCTCTTGACCTGTAGTAAGTTTGATGTACTTATGCTCTTCAATATGGAGGCCTGTAACTCTAGAGATCAAATCCTCCATAATTTTCACAGAGATATTTCTAATTTTAACAACCCTATCCTTCCAATTTTTCACAAAATATGTGGAAAGATACAAATCATACACACAAATTCGATCCATGAAAGTGATAAGCCCTCCTGTATGCAAAACATTCCACACCTCTGGCTTTTTTTGATGGAATTCACATTCAAAGGCTCAATGCAATTCAGGTCTCCCCCATTGTTGGAAACCGTAATCTATCTCACTAGGGACCTTACTGGGATAAACACGACACTCAAAGCAACCTCCCTTTACCAAACTTTTTACACAATCACGGGGATCGGTGTGGTAAATATCAATAAAAGCCCGTTGGAGGTAATGATTAAGCCAGTCATAATTACTATTCATTATGAAAACATAAACACCAATATTCCACATAATACCTATTCTAGCATTTCCCTTTTAAAATAAAAGGTGAACCCTATCTAAGCTAGAGCTTTTCCTTCTTAAGAATATCATTGATGTAAATAGGCCTAATATCCTCCGTACTCCACACTTTGAAAACCTTTGCATCAACTCCTCTATTGGTAAAATAGTCTGCAAGCATATTACCCTCCCTATAGATATGTTGAAAAATGACTTTTTCAAACCCCCTACTCATATGAAGAATTTAATCTATAATATGAGAGATTGGCTATGCAGTCACATTCTTTTTATTGAGGCAATTAATTATATTGAGAGAATCTCCCTCAATGCACAAGAAATTACACCCCAATTGAATAGCCACCTGCATGCCCCATAAAGTTGATAGAGCTTCAGAGAAATGATTTATTTGGAAACCCATGCTTCCTTTATAAGCTGAAATGAACTCTCCATGATGGTCATGAATCCCCTCTACCCCCTGAAAGTCTTGGATTTCCTTTTGAGGATCCACCAATAAGTTTCATCCATCTTGGTTGAGGAGACAACCATCTTATTGATTTCCTCAAAGCTATCTTGGGATCCATCAGAGGAATATTATCAAGGTTAAGATTCCACTCTTTAGCTATGCTTTCCTTGAATGGCAAAAAAAGATTTCTTTTTCCCCACTTAATATTCTTGAAATTTTCATGTAAAATGAAAAATATTTTGTTAGACTCTGAAGAATGATCTTTGCTTATTCCTGAATATCCTGTTGTTTTTTTCCTTCCAAATTCTCCATATCACATGAGGAAAAGACAAATTCCAAAGCTCCTTAAGCACTTGGTTAACAAATAGACAAGACCAAACTTGCCAAGGCTCCATTAGAGCTGAAGGAAACACTCAAGGCACTTTGAATTTTTGAAGCAATGAACTCCAAATATGGAAAGCAACCCTGCAATCAATGAAGACATGATTAATTGATTCCCAATCATTCTCACATAGGACACATCTATTAACCACATGAAAACCTCTTTTGGTTAAATTATCCAATGTAAGAATTTTATTTTGTACACTCAAACAACTGAAGATATTGATTTTTGGAATCAAATTTTTATTCCAAATCTTTCCCAAAGGATTTCCTTTGTCAACTAGATTTAGAAGCTTTATATACCCTGAATGCACTTGATATATTCCATCAGAGGAATCACTCTAAATTAACTCATATTCCCTCTGAAGACTTATAATATAATTTCCTTGGAGAATAAAATTTAGATCTAAAATAATAAGTGCTCTAGCATCATCAACATTTTCTAGGGTTAAAAGTTTTCACTTTTTTGTACCGTTTCAATCCTGTATATAATCAATGACCATTACCCTGAATACATAAGATATTACAAGGGCAATTTGATACCAAGGAACCAATGAATCCAGGGAATGGTTTAGAATCTAGGGATCCTTCTAGAATCTAATACTTTGAGCATTCCCAAACTTCCACTTACAACCCTTAAGCAAAGTATCCCTATTCTTGGGAAATAAATTTCAAATAGTAGAACCTTTGATATGCAAAGGTTCATATAGGAACGATAATGGATAATTAATTCCAAGATACTTTGCACATAAAATATTTACCCAAGGAGAGGGTTCTTTGAGAAATTTCCAACAAAGCTTTGAAACTAGGGCCTTATTCATAGAGTAGAGCCGTCTAATACCTAATCCTCCACAAGATTTTGGAAGACAAATTTTATCCCAAGCCACCAAAGTTTACTTATGAATGTCTTCCACACCCATCCAAATAAATCTTTTTCGAATTCTATCTATTTTTTCCTGAATCCCCTTGGGCATTTTAAATAAGGACATAATATAAATAGGGAGGCTTTGAAGAACACATATTATGAATAAAACTTTACTTGCCCAAGAAAAAAAAGCTCCCTTCCACCCTGAAAGCTTCATTTAAAACCTTTTTATTAGCGGGTACCAAAAATCATTTTTCATGTTTCCCTTAAAAAGAGGCATGCCTAAATAAACCTAAGGAAGTTCCTTGATATGGCAATTCGAAATAAGTGCAATCTTTCTCTGACAGAGGCTCGATGCATTGATAAAGAATAAATCACTTTTGGAGTAATTAATCAATTATTTAGAAATAACTGCATATCTATCGAAAATTATCTTAATTTATTTAGCCTCCCTTATCGAAACTTGAGCCAAAATAATCATGTTATCAACAAATTATTGGTGAAGATAGGGAAGAGACCTCAAGGCAGGTTTAAAACCCTTCAAATTACGTTGTTCAATTGTATTCAGTGAATTTATAGTGAAAGAATTTGCCATAATTATGAATAAAAAAAGAGATAAATGATCTCTCTGTCTTATACCTCTTTCACTTCTAAAAAATCTTGCCGAGAAGCCATTAATAATAATGAAAACATTGCCATAGAAATTCAACTATATATCAACCTTCTGATATGTTTGCGGAAGCCAAATTTCTTTAGAACAAAATCCAAGAAACCCCAGTCCACCCTATCATATGCTTTGGCCATATCAATCTTGAACACCATCCCAACTTTTTTACTATCCTCTATAGAATCAACTATTTCATGAACAACAATTATTCCATCCTAGATTTGTCTTCCAACAACATATCCTCCTTGATTGGATGAAATAATTTTATTAAAAAATGGTTTTATCTTCAAAGCCAAAATTTTAGTAAAAAATTTGTATATTGTGTTGCACATGCTAAATGGCCTAAAATCCTTGAAATTATGTTAAAATAACAAAATTTATTGTTTGGAATGAAAATTCTTGGCTACCTAAAATAAAAATAAAAATTGAAAATTAAAGTCAATAAATTAATGAAACCTACATTGAGATGAAAGTTATCAATCATAAACTTAAAAGAAACATATTAGATAGCATTTAATTTCATTTGAATATTTTTCAAGGTCGACAAGAATTTTATTTTATAAATATAAACAAGTCTAATTTGAACAAGACTTAATTGCATTTTATTTTGAATATTAGATAACATGCAGAAAAATTTGAACATTGGTCATGCACTAGTTGTCCTTGCTTATTTACCATGTTATGTATATAGACGTATCCAGATGTACTTGCAAGGAAATGAATGTACACTGCATGTTTGGATTGTGTACCCTCCCTAGGATCATGATTTCTCAATTTGTCTATAGAAAAAGTCAAACATAGGTCTTGTATTAGCTTCCCTTGTTTCCCTACCATCTTTTATATAACCATAAGCTATAGTAACGATGCCAACAATCAACACACACCCATGAAGTTTTCCCACTGTACCACTTGCTAAGGCTACTAAAACATCATTGTGGACAAAAAGCTTGACATTGCCAAGAAAGATATGTTTAAAAATAATGGTAAAGATCAAGTTGGTGTTCAATGTTACAAAGATGAAAATAGTTATAATTTAAATCCAGAAAGTAAGAAAGAATATAAACTGACATTGATAGTTTTTTGGTTAGTACGCATAACTTACAGTTATAGATTAAATGTTCTTTAGTTAATTATCTCTTGAAACAAGAGTCGCCTATACCCTATAGCAACTAGTGGTTAGATGACATGATAGTCCATCCACATTTGAGATATTAAAATGAAATGATTGGCATTAATGGTCGGATACATGATTAGAAATAGAAATCTTGAAGGCAAGCCATATCGAATTCGACCAAGTGGAACCCAATTAAACATAGATCCCAAGCTTATTTTTGTGGAGCCTCTAATGGAAAGAAGCAATTTTAGGAAGGATTGTCAAAGATAACATAGTCAAATACCATTCTTATCCGCATAAAGGTTCTTGGTGAGGTCATTGATAATAAAGTTTGTTTTGAAACCTAAGGAAATTAAAGTGATATATTTATGTTGCTTTGCTTACCTTTCATTACTTGACATAGAGCTAGACGATGATTCACACAAGTTGCATAGTGGACTGTGGAGCTAGTGGGAGTGACATTGTTATTGCTTGTGGTTCTAATAAACCACAAGATGATGAAAACATCGCAACTAAAGATGAAAATGAATATAGTGAATCATGAATATGCTGAGTTGTCTTTATTTTTATCCATACATTGTAACATTTGCACTATGCACCTATGATCAAACTAATCTAAGTCCGACCATTGAATATTATGATACTTGGCATCGAATTATGAGTATGTTTTGTGGTTATTTAACTTATTTTGTTTCCTCTATGCATATTATGTGGTTAATTTTGCTTATATGGCAATGTTTTTATATTTTTAATTTTTTCTATATATTTTTGAAATGCTGTATCCAAACCCAAAATAAAATCCTTGTATCTATGTATCCGATTCTCGTACCCAAATTCATACTTGTATCCATTTTGACACTGTAGATTTGAACTGTCGAACATTTATAGTTGCTCCTGAGGTATGTTTTTGGGCCCACCATTACGTGTTCCTCATTCTTAGGGTTTCCACCTTAAAGGATCTTGATTCCCAATGCATGCACTTGCACTTTAAAAAACACCATGCTAATGGTTAAACCCAATTATCTTGCATTTAATTCTTGAGTCATTACCAAAATTTCAGTAGAAGCTCACACCTCAGGGATGGAATTTCTCAGTTAAAATCAATGTAGTTGGTGTCAAGGGCCATACCCAATTTGAAATATAATAGAAGAGGTGTTGCCCATTTAATACAAAACATTTACTACCAAAGAAAATATTGATCGGGGATAATTATATTTAGACATTTTGATTTTATTGAAGAAACAAAAGGGTATGAAGAATAATGGTTTATTGTGCCATCATCTACAATTAGTCCTCATTCATGATTCAGATGCAATAAAGCATAATATGTATAGTGTTTTTTGCATTCACAAATCTCTCATGACCTTTGTCCATGCTTCCTTCAAATGGTGAGTCACATTTACGATCTAGATGTAGAAGGTTGGGCACGAATTGCAATCAACCTTTGGATAAAAGTATGTGAAGATTCATTTGATTTTGGGCACTCTCTATTTATTGATCCACTCTCTCCTTGTCAATTCCATAAGTACACTATTAACACATCATGGTTGGGTTGTACATTGACAATGATTCCTCTCTTTTTAGAAACAAAACTTACTAATCTTACTTGGCTAGATAACATTAGGGGTTAGAAGGTGTTGAAAAAAAAATAGGTCTGTAAATTGTTTAAGTTTTTTTTGGTATTTTAAAATTATATGTTGTCTTTGCTTTTTTATTGTTTTTGAATATTTGTAGTCTGTGTAGGTATTCGTATGAAAATTAGGGGCTCTAAATTTTTTATTGAATATAGTTTAGTTTAAATTTTTTTGTAAACTCATCTCCATTTCCATTATATCCATGACCATTATTTTGTTTTATTACTCAAATTTACTTTATCAGATTATATATATTTTTGTATTTGTGAGAATTTATAGGGTTAAAAAACATTTAAGCAAGTCTTCATACATGCCCTTAAAATGTAGGTGTTAATAATCCAAATTCATTCAATAATTTAGAGATTTTATGTCACATAAACTATGTAAATATTTTGGTGATGTTTGGTAATTCCCACATGTTTTAGAACTGGCTAGGTTGTATATTCCTGAATCTATGAATCATGAAATTTTATTTTGATGATGATCTATGTTATTCTTTTGTTAAAAGGAGGTACAAAGCTGGTTATGTATGGCAAGACTTGTGCGACAATGATCTTATCACACTTATTTACGAGAATGAATACATTCTTAAAGGCTGTGCGATCTTACCAACTAATCGGGGCAAGGATTTTCTCATAACTTTGTTTTTTATTTATGATTTTTCATTTTATATTTTGAAAATTAGATCATTTTATGTCAGATTAAGGTCTTATCGACTAATTGAGGCAGGGATTTTCTCATAACTTTGTTTTTTATTTACGATTTTTCATTTTATTTTTGGATAATCTGACGTAAGAGGTTTTACAACAAAATTGAGCTTAATATGTGAAACAAAACTTATCATTCATTCTCATTTTTGTTTTCTTCTTTATAATAAAATAATTTTTGCATTATATAAAAACGTTTTACATCAAAATTGAAATAAATATGTTAAACATAGCTTATTAGTCGTATTTATTGGTCATTTTCTAGATCGCTTTGCTTTGCATCAAAATTGAACATAAGATTTAAAAACGGTGCTATGTTTTCCAAGTAAACATAACCATATGAAGGAAACATGAAAACCAAATTGCTTATAAATACTTACTTTGTGAAGAGGCATTTTCTGAACAACTTTGGTAAGGATACGAGTGCCATTTTCTCCTTATTTAGCCATACCAAGTCATAGGTAATTTTGCACCTAAAACAAATGCACAACAGGTCATGTGCATTAGTTGCCAACCTTTAAAGAATGATTATCCAATAAAATTTGGAATTTTTAAAAAACCCAACATTTCCCATTTTTATCTTTAGCCAAAACAAAAGTATCCCCTAAGGAAATACTTCATATGAAAGTAGATTTTATGTCACCTATGTTATTTTTGTTTTCTGCTAGTTAAATTTTTTAAATATAGAGACACCTGGATTGTGATGTCGAAAAATCACATCGTCTGTAATCACTCAACTTTTGGCTTGTCGTGGATAACTCACCCGAATAATGCCTATAATTTTGTCTTTATTTTTTTGAAAGGATATATCAAAAGGATCACCTGACAGATCATAAGCACTACAACTCCCTTTGATGCATTTGTAACATGAGATACCAATGTTTGTTAGTAACCAGGGGTAACAAGCTTGTTCTCTCCAGGGCATGTTTTTCTATGTCAGGTCGCCACCTACTATCAACACTGTTGCATCTGATTGCTTTGCTCAGTGCATTACTTCACCCAACAATTTATTTCCAGCAGATAACACATTTGCACAACCTGGGGCGAAAAGGGTTGTAGTGTATTTTAAAGCCCCTTCAAGGGGTGATGTATATTTGAATGGAATAGTTGTCCATAATGACAAAGAATGAAGTTGACAATGGTTGTAAAATTTGTAATTTATCCACTAGTCTGCATTGAAAGAGAAAATAAAACTAAATCCTTAAGCTTTTCATACCAATCCTAAAACATGAAAGCAAGTTTCTACTATTGAAGTTGATGGGACTGAAGACAAAGTCTGGTAGGATAAACCAAGAGAGCACTTGTTTCACTTATATATATATATATATATATATATATATATATATATATATAAAACGTTAAGGCAAACTGAACACTAAGGCAATCAAGGAGAACAATAAGTGCGTTTGAAATCTTGTTACATATACGACCATGCAATACAATAAAAAAGGAAACAATTAACTCTTTTGCAAATTTGCATTTCAAAACAATTTAAAGTTTTTATAAGTCATTCAAATTCCATCTATACATTTTATAAATATTTTTAAAATGGTTATGAAACCATATACATGGTATTTGAATGGACTAATAAAAATAATTATTATTATTTTGATTTTAGGTGTTAATTTACAAGATAGTTTGGTATTTCAAGATAAAATTTCACCAATACATATAACCTGGAGCATATATTGCTATCTAATTGAATTGGATATAATTAAGGAATTGGTACTTGCATAGTTTCCAATCATGGTTTTATTGTCATATTTATTGGGGGCAATGACAACCACATAACTAATCTTGTCTGCAGCGAATGGCAAAGTATCTCAATCAATTTTTAGTACTAATATTCCCTGCATGGCAGTGTCCAAAGCAAATTCTTGATCAACATCGATACACACATCTTTGGGTCCTAGGTTCCCATATTGTTGAAGGGCGGGATCCCCATCAAACCAATTGAGCCTCATCAATATTGTGATGATGTTGAACATAGATTAAACTTTAGATTTTAGGATTTACATGTTACAAATTCTTTACTAGCTTTTAGGATTTCAACAACTACATCTTCAGGAGTGGATGTGTAGTGATGTGCATTGTATTATGTATCAAAAGAATCACAGTTAAAGACAATATTGTACCTACCAGCATAAGTGCTCCATAAATGTAGACGGTCTAAATTTATTTCATTGATTAAATTAACAAAAAAAAGACAAAGGAATTTAGTAAAATTATTAGTGATATCGGCTGTAGGTATTATCCCTGTTTAATTCCATTAGCCTCAGACATTAGAAATTAGCAGATATAGGTCAACACAGGTGGGGGTGCCATTGGCTTGTTTATAAGAACACATCATGTTGGCCACGTTTCCATCCAAGACGCAACACTTAAAGGCAACATCATAGACTACAGTAAAAAACAAACTCGTTTGAAACATAAATGAACAAAATTCAATAAATAAACCTTGATAATGGGCTTTTAAGTCTTGACAAGGGTTACATTGCCAACACTTGCGTGCAAGGCATTACTCCATGATTATATCTGATCATTCACATATATTATATTACATTATTACTTAAATTACCACAATGAAGAATGATACATAACAAAATAACTAGAATGGAAACCAAAAATGATCAACTAAAAAATCATAATGGGAAGATGAAAGTATGAGACCAACCAAAAGCATTCACAATTTCAAAGTCTTTCATTGTTCAATATAGATTTGAAAGAAAGAAAGACTATTGTATTTATCAAACCCAAGTTTTCTTCTTCTGAGGCATGCTAATGGAAGTGTTACACAGAGTAAATGAACAACACTACACATGCTATTATAAAAAGATGAGGATCAACACATCTCATAATTAAAAATTGATCTCTTAATTCAACTCAACTAATCTATCACTTAATATCATGGATAAGATAATCCAAATATGTAAAAAATAGCTTACCCAAAATTGTGACCCATAACATGATGCTTCCGACGCTGGAGTTCACCATCAACATATGAAACACTATAATCTACAGTACTTCTATCCCTAAAAAAATGGTCAACAATCAACACATGCACCAAATAAAAGAAGAGAATCTAACTTTCTACCATAATTTCATAAAATTTCAACATGTTAAATGTTTATCTATCAAAATTGTCTATAAAAAAGATGCAAAAATAGAACAAAGTGACTTCACTTTGTTAATTCAAAGATTGCTAATGTATTTTATACGATTGTTAAAAAGAATCCATTGGTTTACATAGATCATCATGTACTTATTTTTTGATATGAAGGGCTCAATGAATGTGAAAGTGTTTCACACCTAGTTTCATGAAACCTCGTGGTAGGTGAAAGTAAAATTGAGAGGAAGAAAATGAGTATACAAAAATTATGTAATGAGATAAAACAATTTTCACATTGAAAGTCATAGTTTTCCATATAAATTATCAATATAACTTACTGAATAATTTACAATTCAATGTATCATCTTTAAATATATGGATACAAAAAGAGGTAAATACTAGTTTTTAAATTTGTTTGAGATGTTTAGTTGGAAAAAAAATGTAAACAGTGGGATTTGATCTCGACACAAGGTGAAAATACCTATAACAATTCAATTTATATATATTTAGTGAAGACCTCATTTGAAAGTGTATGGGTGTAGACAAAGATATGTTTCAAAGTTTTGGAACATCAATGGTTTTACATGGTAAAATTGTTGAATGAGATAACTATGCAGAGTATTTGCAAGAGATGTAAATATAATTGAATGAAATGTTGAAGCTTAATATGATGTGATACATATAATAAGTTGATATCAAGTGAAGGGGAACTGATAGAGTAGTATTTGACATATTGGATTATGTAGATCGAAGTGGAGGAATATGAAAAGTATATGCAGAATATGCACAAATTGAAAGACAAATTTGAATAATGTACCATGGTTTGTTTACAAACAAAAACGAGCTCAAGTGAAAAGTTATAAATATTAATATTTGAATAAGTTGAAACAAAAAAAAAAACCAGACCATATTACCATGGGATAAGAACAAATCAATTTCAAATAAAGATAATAGGATAGAGGGTTGTTAGATCGACTTATTGAGGTGAATAAGAGTCTTGAAAAAATTTTAAGGTGTTTTGTTAGAAAATAATGCAAACAGTGGGATTTGATCTTGGCACAAGATGAAAAAGAGTTTGAATAGATTGGATTACATAGATCACCATGTGCTTTTTTGATGATATGGAGGGCTTAATGAATGTGAAAGTGTTTGAGACCTAGTTTTATAAAATTCCATAGTAGATAGAAGTAAAATTGATCGGAACAAAATGGGTATACAAAAATTACATGATAGGATAAAATGGTTTCCATATTGAAAGCTATGATTTTGCATATAGATTATCAATAGGAATTTTTGAATATTTTATAGTTAAATGTACCATCCAGAAATATATGGATACAAAAAAAAGTAAATAGGAGTATTGGAATTTTTTTGGGATGTTTCGTTGGAAAAAAAATGTGAATAGTGGGATTGATATTGATACAATGTGAAACTACCTATAACAATTCAAATTATATATGTTTAATGAAGACTTTATTTGAAATAGTGTATGGGAGGAGACAAAGATATGTTAGGAAGTTTTTGAACATCAATGGTTTTGCGTGGTAAAATTGATGAATGAGATAACCATGTAGAGTATTTGTAAGAGATGCAATTACAATTGAATGAAACATTGGAGCTTAATACGATGTGATATATATAATAAGTTGATATCAAGTGAAGGGGAACTGATAGAGTAGTATTTAACATATTAGATGATGTAGATTGAAGTGAATGAATATGAAAATTATATGCAACATATGCACAACAATTGAAAGAAAAATTTGAATAATGTACCATGGTTTACAAAAAAAATGAGTTCAAGTGAAGAGATATAAATATTAATATTTGAACAAAGTGAAATAAAAAAACAAAAAATTGACAATATTCACATAGGATAAAAATAAGTCAATTTCAAGCAACCCAAAATAATAATTTGAACAATGGGATTTGATCTTGGCACAAGCATGAAAAGAGTCTGAATAGATTGGCTTACATAGATCACCATGCATTTCTTTGATGATATGGAGGGCTCGATAAATGTGAAAGTGTTTCACACCTAATTTCATGAAACCCCACGGTAGCTGGAAGAAAAATTGAGAGAAAGAAAATGGGTATACAAAAATTATGTAATGGGATTTAATCTTGAAATTTGATAAGGTGTTTGGAAAATAACCTGAATAATGAGATTTGATCTTGGCATAAGCTTAAAAGGAGTCTGAATATATTGGCTTACATACATCACCATGTACTTATTTGATGATATAGACAACCCGATGAACGTGAAAGTGTTTCTCACCTAATTTCATGAAACCTTGCGGTAACTGAAAGTAAAATTGAGAGGAAGAAAATGGGTATATGAAAATTATGTAATGCGAATAAATAGTTTTCGTATTGAATGTTGTGTTTTTGTATAGAAATTATTAATAGAACTTGTTGAACAATTTACAATTCAATGTACCTTCCATATATATATGGATACAAAAAGAGGTAGATAAAGGTTTTGGAATTTTTTTGTAATGTTTGGTTGGAAAAAAATTAAACAGTGGGATTCGATTTAGACATAAGGAGAAAATACTTATAAAAATTTAATTTATATATGTTTAATGAAGATCCTATTTGAAATAGTGTGTGGGTGTACATAAATATAGGTTACAAAGTTTTTGAACGTCAATCGTATTGCGTGGTAAAATTGTTGAATGAGATAACTATGTAGAATATTTGCAAGAGATGTAAATAGAATTTCATGAAACATTGGTGCTTAGTACGATGGGATACATATAATAAGTTGATATTAAGTGAAGGAGAACTGATAAAGTAATATTTGACATATTGGATTATGTAGATCGAACTGAAAGAATTTGAAAACTATATGCAACATATGCGCAACAATTAAAAGACAAATTTGAACAATATACCATGGTTTACAGAAAAAAATGAGTTGAAGTGAAAAATTACAAATATTAAGATTTGAACAAGTCGAAATAAAAAATAAAAATAAATATGAACAATGTTACCATGAGATAAAACTAGTCAATTTGAAGCAAAAGATAAAATGTTAGAGGGTTGTTAGACTGGCTTCTTGAGGTGAAAAAATTTAAAAATTTGTTAAGATGTTTGGTTGAAAAATAACCCAAACAGTGGGATTTGATCTTGGCACAAGCTTAAAAGGAGTCTAAATAGATTGGCTTACATATATCACCTTGTATTTATTTGATGATATCGAGGGTTAGATGAGCATGAAATTGTATCACACTTAATTTTATGAATCTCTTTGGTAGCTTGAAGTAAAATTAAGAGACAAAAATTGGTATACAAAAATTACTTAATGGGGTAAAATGGTTTTCATATTGAAAATCATGTCTTTGCATATAGATTATCAATACGACTCGCTCAATAATTTATAATTTAACGTACCATCTATATATACATGGATACAAAAAAGAGGTAAATACGAGTTTTAAATTTTTTTTGAGATGTTTAACTAGATAAAAATGCAAACAATGGGATTTGATCTCTACACAAGGTGAAAATACTTATAACAATTCAATTTATATATGTTTAATGAAGACTTTATTTGAAATAATGTATTGGTGTAGACAAAGATAAGTTACAAAGTTTTGGAATGTCAATCATTTTGCATGGTAAAATTCTTGAATCAGATAAACTATACATAATATTTACAAGAGATGCAAATAGAATTTAATAAAACATTGGAGCTTAATATGATGGGATAGACATAATAAGTTGATATCAAGTGAAGGGGAACTGATAAAGCAGTATTTGACATATTGGATTATGTAGATCGAGCTAGAGAAATTTAAAAATTATATGCAACATATGCGCAACAATTGAAAGACAAATTTGAACAATGTACCATTGTTTACAAATAAAAATGAGACAAAGTGAAGAACTACAAATATTAAGATTTGAACGAGTTAAAATAAAAAAAGCAAAAGGTGGACGATATTACCATGGCATAAAAATTAGTCAATTTCAAATAAAGATAAAAGGTTAGAAGATTGTCAAATTGACTAATCGAGATGAATAAGAGTTAAAAATTTGCTAAGATGTTTGGTTGGAAAAAAATGTTAACAGTGGGATTTGATCTTGGCACAAGCTTAAAAGGAGTCTGAGTAGATTGGCTTACAAAGACCTCCTTGTACTTCTTTAATGATATGAAGGGCTAGATGAACGTGAAGTTGTAACACACCTAGTTTCAAGAAACTTCGTGGTAACTAAAAGTAAAATTAAGAGAAATAAAACGAGTATACAAAAATTACGTAATGGGATAAAATAATTTATATATCAAAAGTCATGTTTTTGCATATATATTATCAATATGATTCGCTAAATAGTTTAGAATTCAACCTACTGTCCATATATATATGGATACAAAAAATAGGTAAATAGAAATTTTGGAATTTTTTAGATATGTTTGGTTGGAAAGAAAATGCAAATAGTGGGATTTGATCTCGACATAAGGTAAAAATACCTATAACAATTCAATTTATATATGTTTAATGAAGACCTTATTTGAAATAGTGTATGGGTGTAGACAAAGATAGGTTATGAAATTTTGGAACGTCAGTCGTTTTACATAATAAAATTATTGAATAAGATAACTATGCAGAGTATTTGCAAGAGATGAAAATATAATTTAATGAAACATTGGAGCTAAGTACGATGGGATACATATAAAAAATTGATATCGAGTGAAGGGGAATTGATAAAGTAGTATTTGAGATATTAAATTATGTAAATCAAACTGGAGGAATTTGAAAAGTATATGCAACATATGCACAACAATTGAAAGACAAATTTGAATAATGTACCATGATTTACAGACAAAAATGCACTGAAGAGAAGAGCTACAAATATTAATATTTGAACAAGTTGAAACAGAAAAAAAAATCTAGACCATATTACCATGGGATAAAAAATAGTCAATTTCAAGCAAAGATAAAATGTTGGAAGGTTGTTAGATTGACTTATTGAGGTGAATAAGAGTTCAAAAAAATTGCTAAGATTTTTTATTGGAAAATAACCCAAACAATAGGATTTTATCTTGATAAATGCTTAAAAGGAGTCCGAATAGATTGGTGTACATAGATGACCTTGTATTTCTTTAAAGACATGGAGGGCTAGATGAGTGTGAAATTATATCTCACATAATTTCATAAAACTTCGTGGTAGTTAGAAATAAAATTGAGAGAAAGAAAATGGGTATACAAAAATTACGTAATGGGATAAAATGTTTTCCATATTTAAAGTCATGTTTTTGCATATAGATTATCTATATGACTTGCTAAATAATTTACAATTCAATGTATCGTCCATACATATATGGATACAAAAAATAGGTAAATAAGAGTTTTGAATTTTTTTTGAAATGTTTGGATGAAAAAAAATGCAAATAGTGAGATTTGATCTTGACACAAGGTGAAAACACTAATAACAATTCAATTATATATGTTTAATGAAAACTTTATTTGAAATAGTGTATGGGTGTAGACAAAGATAGGTTACGATGTTTTGGAACATCAATCATTTTGTGTAGTAATATTGTTAAATAAGATAACTATGGCGAGTATTTGTGAGAGATGTAAATAGATTTTAATGAAACATTGAAACTTAGTACGATGGAATACATATAATAAGTTGATATCAAGTGAAGGGGAACTAATAAAGTGGTATTTAACATATTGGATCATGTAGATTGAACTGAAGGAATTTGAAAAGTATACACAACACATAAGTAACAATTAAAAGACAAATTTGAACAATGTACCATGATTTACAGACAAAAATGAGCGGAAGTGAAAAGCTACAAATATTAATATTTGAGTAAGTCGAAACAAAAAAAAAAAAATCTGGACCATATTACCATGGGATAAAAACTAGTCAATTTTTAGCAAAGATAAAATTTTAGAGGGTTATGAGATTGACTTATTGAGGTGAATAAGAGTTTTGTAAATTTGCTAAGATGTTTAGTTGGAAAATAGCTAAAGCAGTGGGATTTGATCTTGGCACAAGCTTAAAATGAGTCTGAATAGATTGACTTGTATAGATCACTTTGTATTTCTTTAATGATATGGAGGGCCAGATGAATGTGAAATTATATCACACCTAGTTTCATGAAACTTCATGATAGTTAGAAGTAAATTTAAGAGAAAAAAATGGGTATATAAAAATTACGTATGGGATAAAATGGTTTTAATATTGAACGTCATGATTTTGCATATAGATTATCAATATGACTTGGTGAATAATTTATAATTAAATGTACCATCTATAGATATATGGATATAAAAGAGGGAAATAGAGATTTAATTTTTTTTTGAGATGTTTCGCTGAAAAAATTAAATAGTGGGATTTGATTTCGACATAAGTTGAAAATATCTATAAAAATTCAATTTATATATGTTTAATGAAGACCCTATTCGAAATAATGTGTGGGTGTAAAGAAAGATAGGTTACGAAGTTTTGCAACGTTAATTGTTTTACGCGGTAAAATTGTTGAATGAGGTAACTATGCAGAGTATTTGCAAGAGATGTAAATAGAATTTAATGAAACATTGGTGCTTAGTATGACGGGATATATATAATAAGTTGATATCAAGTGAATTGGAATTGATAAAGTAGCATTTGACATATTGGATTATGTAGATCGAACTGGAGGAATTTGAAAAGTATATGCAACATATATGCAATAATTAAAAGACAAATTTAAACAATATACCATGGTTTACAGAAAAAAATGAGCTGAATTTAAGAAAAACAAATATTAAGATTTGAACAAGTCAAAACAAAAAAATAAAATCTGAAACATATTACCATGGGATAAAATTTACTCAGTTTCCAACAAAGATAAAAGGTTAAAGGGTTGTTAGATTTACCTATTGAGCTGAATAAGAGTTTTGAAAATTTGCTAAGATATTTGGTTAAAAAATAACTCAAACAATGAGATTTGATCTTGGCACAAGATTGAAAGGAGTCTGAATATATTGACTTACATAGATCACCTTGTACTTCTTTGATAATACAGAGGCCCAAATGAACGTGAAATTGTATCACACTTAGTTTCATGAAACTCCATGGAGCTAGAAGTAAAATTGAGAGAAAAAAATAGGTATATAAAAATTAAGTAATGGCATAAAATAGTATTCATATTGAAATTCATGATTTTACATATAGATTATCAATACGACTTGGTGAATAATTTATAATTCAACGTGCCATCCATAGATATATGGATACAAAAAAGAGGTAAATAAGAGGTTTGGAATTTTGTTGAGATGTTTCGCTGGAATGAAATGCAAACAGTGGTATTTGTTCCCGACACAAGGTGAAAATACCTATAACAATTCAATTTATATGTTTAATGAAGACTTTATTTGAAATCGTGTATGGGTGTAGACAAAGGTAGGTTATGAAATTTTAAAATGTCAATATTTTTGCGTTGTAAAATTATTGAATGAGATAATTATGTATAGAGTATTTGCAAGTGATGCATATAGATTTTAATGAAACATTGGAACTTAATATGATGGGATATATATAATATGTTGATATCAAGTGAAAGGGGAACTGATAAAGTAGTATTTAACATATTTGATTATGTAGATCGAATTTGAAGAATTTGAAAACTATATGAAACATATGCACAACAATTGAAAGACAAATTTGAATAATGTACCATTGTTTACAGAAAAAAATGAGCAGAAGAGAAGAAATATAAATATTAAGATTTGATCAAGTCGAAAAAAAAATAATATCTGGGCCATATTACTATGGGATAAAAACTGGTCAATTTCAAGCAAAGATAAAAGGTTAGAGGGTTGTTAGATTGACTTATTGAGGTGAATAAGAGTTTTGAAAATTTTCTAAAATGTTTGGTCAGAAAATAACTCAAACAGTGGGTTTTGATTTTGGGACAAACTTAAAAGGAGTCTGAATAGATTGGCTTACATAGATCACCTTGTACTTATTAGAATATAATAAGTTGATATCAAGTGAAGAAGTGTTGATAAAGTGGTATTTGCCATATTAGAATATGTACATCGAATCGAAGGAATTTGAAAACTATATCAACATATGCGCAACAATTGAAAGATAAATTTGAACAATGTACCATGGTTTACAGACAAAAATGAGTTAAAGTGAAGAGCTACAAATATTAAGATTTGAACAAGTCGAAAAAAAAAATAAAATTGGACCATATTAATATGGGATAAAAATTGGACAATTTCAAGCCAAGATAAAAAGTTAGAGGGTTGTTAGATTGACTTATTCAGGTGAATAAGAGTTTTAGAAATTTGCTAAGATGTTTGGTTGGAAAATAACCCAAATAGTGAGATTTTATCTTGGCACAAACTTAAAAGGAGTATGAAAAGATTGACTTACATAGATCACCTTGTACTTATTTGATGATATGGAGGGCTAGATAAATTTGAAATTGTATCACACCAAGTTTTATAAAACTCTGTGGTTGCTAGAAGTAAATTTGAGAAAAATAAAATAGGTAATCAAAAATTACATAATGGGATAAAATGGTTTTCATATTGAAAGTTGCATTTTAACATATAGATTATCAAAACAACTTGCTGAATAATTTACAATTCAACATACCGTCTATATATATATGGATACATAAAAGAAGTAAATATATTTTTTTGATTTTTTTTGAGATGTTTGTCTGCAAAGAAATGCAAACAGTGGGATTCAATCTCGACACAAGGTAAAAATACCTATAACAATTCAATTTATATATGTTTAATGAAGACTTTATTTGAAATAGTGTATGGGTGTAGACAAAGATAGGTTACGAAGTTTTGAAACATCAATCCTTTTGCATGGTAAAATTGTTGAATGAGATAACTCTGAAAAGTATTTTCAAGAGATGCAAATAGAATTTAAAGAAACACTGGAGCTTAGTTCGATGGGATACATATAATTAGTTGGTATCAATTAAAAGAGAATTGAGAATGTAGTATTTGAGATATTGAATTATGTAGATCGAACTGCAAGAATTTGAATACTATATGCAACAATTCAAATACAAATTTGAACAATGTACCATGGTCTACAAACAAAAATGAGCTGAAGTGAAGAGCTACATATATTAAGATTTGAACAAGTCCAAACAAAAAAACAAAATCTAGACCATACTATCAGGAAATAAAAACTAGTCAATTTCAAGCAAAGGTAAAAGTTTCGAGGGTTGTCAGATTGACTTATTGAAGTGAATAAGAGTTTTGAAAATTTGCTAACATGTTTGGTTGGAAAACAACCCAAACAGTGAGATTTTATCTTGGCACAAGCTTAATATGAGTCTGAATAGATTGGCTTACGTATATCACCGTGTATTTCTTTGAAGATACGAAGGGCCAGATGAGCGTACAATTGTATCACACATAGGTTCAAGAAACTTCGTGGTAGCTAGAAGTAAAATTGAGAGAAAAAAATGGGTATATAGAAATTACGTAATGGAATAAAATGGTTTCCATATTAAAAGTCATGTTTTTGCATATAGATTAACACGATTAGCTAAATAATTTATAATTCAATTTACCATATATATATATATATATATATATATATATATATATATATATATATATATATATATATATATATATATATATATATCGATACAAAAAAAGGTAAATAAGAGTTTTTGAATTTTTTTGAGATGTTTGGCTAAAAAAAAAATCCAAATAGTGGGATTTGATCTCGACTCAAAGTGAAAATACCTATAACAATTCAATTTATATATGTTTTATGAAAACCTTATTTGAAATAGTGTATGGGTGTAGACAAAGATAGGTTACAAAGTTTTGGAATGTTAATCATTTTGTGTGCTAAAATTATTGAATGTGAAATTGTATCACACATAGTTTCATAAAACTCCGTGGTAGCTATATTTAAAATTGATAAAAAGAAAATGGGTTTACAAAAATTATGTAATGGGATAAAATCATTTCCATACTGAAGGTCATTTTTTTGCATATAAGTTATCAATACAAGTTGAATAATTTATAATTCAATGAACCCTCCATATAAATATGGATACAAAAAAAGTAAATAGAAGTTTTGGAATTTTTTTGAGATGTTTCGCTATAAAAAAAAGTTCAAAAAATGAGATTTGATCTCGATAACAGGGGAAAATACCTATAACAATTCAATTTATATATGTTTAAAGAAGACTATTTGAAATAGTGTATAGGTGTAGACAAAGATATGATACAAAGTTTTGAAATGTCAATCGTTTTGCGTGGTGAAATTGTTGAATGAGATAATTATGTAGAGTATTTGTAAGAGATGCAAACATAATTTAATGAAACATTGGATCTTAGTATGATGTGATACATATAATAAGTTGATATCAAATGAAGGGGAATTGATAAAATAGTATTTGACATATTGGATTATGTTGATCGAATTGGAGGATTTTTAAAACTATATGCAATATGTGCGCAATAATAGAAAGATGAATTTGAACAATGTACCATGGTTTATAGACAAGAATGCATTGAAATAAAGAGCTACAAATATTAACATTTGAACAAGTCAAAAAAAAATTGAACCATATTACCATGGGATAAAAATTAGTCAATTTTAAGCAAAGATAAAAGGTTAGAGGGTTGTCAGATTGACTAATTGAAGTGAATAAGAGTTTTGAAAATTTGCTTAAGATGTTTGATTGAAAAATAATCCAAATAGTGGGATTTGATATTGGCAAAAGCTTAAAAAGAGTCTTAATAGATTGGTTTACATAGATCACCTTGTACTTCTTTGATGATATGGAGAGCCAAATGAACGTTAAATTATATCACTCTTAGTTTTATGAAACTCCGTGGTAGCAAGAAGTAAAATTAAGAGAACAAAAATGTGTATTCAAAAATAACGTAATGGGATAAAATGGTTTCCATATTTAAAGTCATGTTTTTGCATATGGATTATCCATACGACTTGATGAATAATTTATAATTTTACGTACCATCCATTTATATATGGATACATAAAAGAGGTAAATAAGAGTATTTGAATTTTTTTGAGATGTTTGGCTGAAAAGAAAATGCAAATAGTGGGGTTTGATCTCGACACAAGGTGAAAATACCTATAACAATTCAATTTGTATATGTTTAATGAACATTTTATTTGAAATAGTGTATTGGTGTAGACAAAGATAAGTTACAAAGTTTTGAAATGTCAATTGTTTTACGTGCTAAAATTATGGAATGAGATAGCTATGCAAAGTATTAGCAAGAAATGCAAATAAAATTTAATGAAACATTGGAGTAAAGTATGATGAGATATATATAATAAATTGATATCAAGAAAAGAGGACTGATAAAGTAATATTTGATATATTGGATTATGTATATCGAACTAGAAGAATTTAAAAACTATATGCAACATATGTTAAAAGATTGAAACTCAAATTTGAACATTGTAAAATGGTTTATAGAGAAAATGAGCTGAAGTGAAGAGCTACAAATATTAAGATTTGAACAAGTCAAAACAAAAAAACAAACAAAATGTGGACCATATTACCATGGAAAAAGAACTAGTAAATTTGAAGTAAAGATAAAAGTTTAGATTATTGTCAGATTTACTTATTGAGGTGAGTAAGAGTTTTGGAAATTTTCTAAGATGTTTGGTTGGGAAATAACCCAAACAGTGGGATTTCATCTTGAAAAACGCTTTAAAACAGTATAAATGTATTAGCTTATATTGATCACTTTGTATTTATTTGATGATATGGAGGGCCAGATGAACGTAAAATTATATCACATATAGTTTCATGAAACTCTATGGTAGTCAATTAGCTAGAAATAAATGCAAATAATGAGATTTGATCTTGACACAAGGTGAAAATACCTATAACAATTCAATTTATATATGTTTAATGAAGACCTTATTTGAAATAGCGTATTGATGTAGACAAAGATAAGTTAAAAAAATTTAGAACGACAATCGTTTTACGTGGTAAAATTGTTGAATGAGATAACTATGCAGAGTATTTACAAGAAATGCAAATATAATTTAATGAAACATTGGAGCTAAGTACGATGTGATACATATAAAAAGTTGATATCAAGTGAACGTGAATTGATAAAGTGGTATTTGACATATTGGATTATGTAGATCGAACTGGAAGAATTTGAAAAGTATATGCAACACATACACAATAATTGAAAGACAAATTTAAATAATGTACCATGGTTTACAAACAAAAATGCGCTGAAGTGAAGAGCTATAAATATTAAGATTTAAACAAGTCAAAAAAAAAAAATCTGGACCATATTACCATGGGATAAATACTAGTCAATTTTCAGTAAAGATAAAAGGTTAGAGGGTTGTCAGATTGACTTATTAAGGTGAATAAAAGTTTCAAAAATTTGTTAAGATATTTAGTTGGAAAATAACCCAAATAGTTGGATTTGATCTCAATAGAAGCTTAAAATGAGTCTAAATAGATTGGCTGACATAGATCACTTTGTACTTCTTTGATGATATAGAGAGCTAAAACACTGAAATTGTATCACACTTAATTTCATGAACCTTTGTGGTAGATAAAAGTAAAATTGAGAGAAAGAAAATGGGTATGCAAATATTACGTAATAGGATAAAATGGTTTTCATATTAAAAGTCATGTTTTTACATATAAATTATCAATACAACTTGCTGAATAATTTACAATTCAACGTATTGTCCATATATATATGGAGACAAAAAAAAGGTAAATAGGAGTTTTTGAATTTTTTTGAGATGTTTGAATGGAAAAAAAATGCAAATAATAGGATTTGATCTCGACACGGTGAAAATATCTATAACAATTCGATTTATATTTGTTAATGAAGACCTTATTTGAAATAGTGTATGTGTAAAGATAAAGATATGTTATGAAGTTTTGGAACGCCAATCATTTTGCGTGGTAAAATTGTTGAATGAGATAACTATACAGAGTATTTGTAAAAGATGCAAATAGAATTTAAACATTGGAGCTTAGTATGATGCAATAGATATAATAAGTTGATATCAAGTGAAGGGAAATCGATAAAGTAATATTTAACATATTGGATTATTTAGATCGAACTAGAGGAATTTGAAAACTATATGCAACATTTGTCCAACAATTGAAAGACAAATTTGAACAATATACCATTGTTTACAGACAAAAATGTGCAAAAGTGAAGAGCTAAAAATTTTAAGCTTTGAACAAGTCGAATAAAAAAAACAAAATCTGGACCATATTACCATAAGATAAAAACTGGTCAATTTCAAGCAAAGATAAAAGGTTAGAGGGTTGTCAGATTGACTTATTGAGGTGAAAAAGATTTTTATAAATTTTTTAAGATGTTTGGTTGAAAAATAATTCAAACAGTGGGATTTAATTTTGGCACAAGCTTAAAAGTAGTGTGAATAGATTATCTTACATAGCCATATAAGCATGAAATTATATCACACTTAGTTTCATGAAACTCTGTGGTAGCTAGAAGTAAAATTGAGAAAAAGAAATTAGGCATACAAAAATTATGTAAAGAGATAAAATACTTTTCATATTAAAAGTCATGTTTTTATATTTAGATTATCAATACAATTTTTTGTATATATACACACACACACACAAGAGGTAAATAGGGGTTTTGAAATATATATATATATATATATATATATATATATATATATATATATATATATAGATATATATATATATATATATATATATATATATATATATATACACACACACACACACAAGAGGTAAATAGGGGTTTGGAAATTTATTTGAGATGTTTGGCTTTAATTAATATACACACACACACACACACACACACACACACACAAGAGGTAAATAGGAGTTTTAAAATTTATTTGAGATGTTTGGCTTTAATAAAAATGCAAATAGTGAGATTTGATTTTGACACAATGTGAAAATCTCTATAACAATTCAATTTATATATGTTTAATGAAGACTTTATTTGAAATATGGTATGGGTGTAGGCAAAGATAGGTTATGAAGTTTGGGAATGTCAATCATTTTGTATGGTAAAATTGTTTAATGAAATAACTATGTAGAGTGTTTGCAAGAAATGAAAATAGATTTTAATTAACAATTGGAGCTTAGTACGATGGGATACATATAAAAGTTGATATCAAATGAATGTGAACTGATAAAATTGTATTTGAAATATTAGATTATGTAGATCGAATTAAAAGATTTTGAAAACTATATGCAACATATACACAACAATTAAAAGACAAATTTAAATTATGTACCATGATTTACAAATAAAAATGAGTTGAAGTGAAGAGCTACAAATATTAAGATTTGAACAACTCGAAACGGATAGACAAAAAAAATATAGACCATATTACCATGGGATAAACACCAGTCAATTTCAATCAAAGCTAAAAGGTTAGAGGGTTGTCAAATTGACTTATTGAGGTGATTAAAAGTTTTAAAAATTTGCTAAGATGTTTGGTAGAAAAATAACCCAAACAGTGGGATTTGATCTTGGCACAAGCTTAAAAGGAGTGTGAATAGATTGACTTACATAAAACACCTTGTACTTGTTTAATGATATGGAGGCCTAGATGAAGGTGAAACTGTATCACACCTAGTTTCATGAAACACTATGGTAGCTAGAAGTAAAATAGAGAGAGAAAATGGGTATACAAAAATGACAATCAATATGACTTGCGAAATAATTTACAATTCAACATACCATCAATATATATATGGATAGAAAAATATGTAAAATAGAAGTTTTGGATTATTTTAAGATCTCTGGTTGGAAAGAAAATAATTCTGGACCATATTACCATTTTTAGTGAGGTAAATATTAAGATTTGAACAAGTCAAAACAAAAAAATAAAATCTAGACATTATTACCATGGGATAAAAATTTGAAGATAAATTTGAACAATGTACCATTGTTTATAGACAAAAATGCGCTGAAGTGAAGAGTTACAAAATTTAAGCTTTGAACAAGTCGAAACAAAAAAAAAAAAAAAAATCTGGACCATATTACGATGGGATAAACTGGTCAATTTCAAGTAAAGATAAAAGGTTAAAGGGTTGTGAGATTTACTTATTGAGGTGAAAGAGTTTTGAAAAATTTCTAAGATGTTTGGTTGGAAAATAACCCAAATAGTGGGTTTTGATCTTGATAAAAGCTTAAAAGTAGTATGAATAAATTAGCTTAAATAGATCACTTTTTACATATTTGATGATATGGAGGGCTAGATGAAAGTAAAATTATATCACACACAGTTTCATGAAATAAAATCTAAACAGTGGGATTTGATTTCAACTCAAAGTGAAAATACTTATAACAATTCAAAATATATATTTTTAATAAAAACTTTATTTGAAATAGTGTATGGGTGTAGACAAATATGTTATGAAGTTTTGAAATGTTAATTATTTTGTGTGGTAAAATTATTGAATGTAAAATTGTATCACACATAGTCTTATGAAACTCCGTGGTAACTAGAAGTAAAATTGATAGAAAAAATGGGCGTACAAAAATTACGTAACAGAATAAAATCGATTCCATATTGAAAGTCATGTTTTTGCATATAAGTTATCAATACAAGTTGAATAATTTATAATTCAATGTACCCTCCATATATATATATACAAAAAAAGGTAAATAAGAGTTTTGAATTTTTTTTGAGAAGTTTGGCTAAAAAAAAAGCAAATAGTGGGATTTGATCTTAACACTAGGTGAAAATACCTATAAAAATACAATTTATATATGTTTAAAAAATACTTTATTTGAAATAGTGTATGGGTGTAGACAAAGATATGTTATGAAGTTTTAGAACGTCAATTGCTTTACGTAGTAAAATTGTTGAATGAGATAACTATGTAGAGTATTTGTAGGAGATGAAAATAGAATTTATTGAAACATTAGAGCTTAGTACGATGAGATACATATAATAAGTTGATATGAAGTGAAGAGAAATTGATAAAGTAGTATTTGACATATTGGATTATGTAGATCGAACTGGAGGAATTTGAAAACTATATGTAACATATGCACAACAATTGAAAGACAAATTTGAACAATACACCATGGTTTACAGACAAAAATGAGTCAAAATGAAAAGCTAGAAATATTAAGATTTGAACAAGTCCAAACAAAAAACAAAAAATCTGGACCATATTACCAAAAGATAAAAACTAGTCAATTTAAAACAAAGATCAAAGGTTAGAGGGTTGTGAGATTGACTTAAAGATTTTTGGCTGAAAAATAACTCAAATAGTGGGATTTGATCTTAGTAGAAGCTTAAAATTAGTCTGAATAGATTGGCTTAAATAGATCACCTTATACTTCTTTGATGATATGGAGGCCCAGATGAATGTGAAATTCTTCACAACTAGTTTCATGAAACTTTATGGTAGCTAGAAATAAAATTGAGAGAAAGAAAATGGTTATACAAAAATTATGAAATATGATAAAATAGTTTTTATATTTTGAAGTGATGTTTTTACATATAGATTATCAATATGACTTGTTGAATAATTTACAATTCAATGTACCGTCCATGTATATATGAATACAAAAAAGATGTAAATAAGAGTTTTGAAATTTTTTTGAGATACTTGGCTTAAAAAAATGCAGAGTCGGATTTGATCTTGATACATAGTGAAAATACCTATAACAATTCAATTTATATATCTTTAATGATGTCGTTATTTGAAATGGTGTATGGGTGTAGATAAACATATGTTACAAAGTTTTAGAATATCAATCATTTTGTATTATAAAACTGTTGAATGAGATAACTGTGAAGGGTATTTGCAAGAGATGCAAATAAAATTTAATGAAACAATGAAACTTAGTAATATTAGATACATATAATAAATTGGTATAAAGTGAAGGGAGACTGATAAAGTAGTATTTGGCATATTGGATTATGTTGATTGAACTAGAGAAATTTGAAAACTATATGCAATAATTGAAAGAGGAATTTGGAAAATGTACCATGGTTTACAGATAAAAATGAGTTGAAGTGAAGAGGCACAAATTTTAACATTTGAATAAGTCGAAACGAAAAAAATAAAATCTGGACCATATTTTTATGGGATGAAAACTAGTCAATTTCAAGCAAAGATAACGGGTTAGAGGGTTGTCAGATTAACTTATTGAGGTGAATAAGAGTTTTGAAAATTTTTAAAGATGTTTGATTAGAAAATAACCCAAATAGTGGGATTTGATCTTGGAAAAAGATTAAAAGGAGTTTCAATAAATTGGCTTACATAGATAACGTCTCTGATGATATGGAGGGCCAAATAAACATGAAATTATATCACAACTAGTTTCATGAAACTCTATGGTAGCTAGAAGTAAAATTGAAAGAAAGAAAATGAGTATTCGAAAATTACGTAATGGGATAAAATGATTTTCATATCGAAACTCATGTTTTTGCATATAGATTATTAATATGCCTTGCTGAATAATTTACAATTTAATGTACTGTCTATTTATATATGGATACACAAAATAAATAAATAAGAGTATTCAAAAAATTGAGATGTTTCGTTGGGAAGAAAATGCAAACAGTGGAATTTGATCTTGACACAAGGTGAAAATACCTATAACAATTCAATTTATATATGTATAATGAAAACTTTATTTGAAATAGTGTATAGGCGTAGACAAAGATATGTTACACAGTTTTGGAATGTCAATTATTTTGCATGCTAAAATTATGAAACGAGATAGCTATGTAGAGTATTTGTAAGATATGCAAATAAAATTTAATGAAACATTAGAGCATAGTATGATGAGATATATATAATAAATTTATATCAAGTGAAGGGGAATTGATAAAGTAGTATTTGACATATATGATTATGTAGATCGAACTGGAGGAATTTAAAAATTATATGCAATATATGTGCAATAATTGAAACTCAAATTTTAACAATGTACAATGGTTTATAGACAAATATGAGCTGAAGTAAAGAGTTATAAATATTAAGATTTGAACAAGTAAAAAAAAAAAAAATCTGGACTATATTATCATGGGATAAAAACTGGTCAATTTCAAGCAAAGATAAAAGGTTAAAGGGTTGTCAAATTGACTTATTGAGGTGAATAAGAATTTTGGAAATTGGCTAAGATGTTTGGTTGGAAAATAACCCAAACAGTGGGATTTGATCTTTGACACAAACTTAAAAAGAGTGCGAGTAGATCATCTTACATAGTTCACCTTGTACTTCTTTGATGATATGGAGGGCTAGATGAGCGTGAAATTATATCACACCTAGTTTCATGAAACTCCGTGGTAACTAGAAATAAAATTGAGAGAAAGAATTTGGGTATACAAAATTTTTGTGATGGGTTAAAATGGTTTCCATATTAAAAACCATGTTTTTGTATTTAGATTATCAATACAACTTGCTTAATAATTTTCAATTCAACATATCGTCCATATATATGGATACAAATAACAGGTAAATAAGAGTTTTAAATTTTTTTTGAGATGTTTGGTTGGAAAGAAAATGCAAATAGTGGGATTTGATCTTGACACAAGGTGAAAATGCTTATAACAATTCAATTTATATATGTTTAATGAAGACTTTATTTAAAATAGTGTATGTGTGTAGACAAATATAGGTTACAAAGTTTGAAAATGTCAATCATTTTGCATAGTAAAATTGTTGAATGAGATAACTATGCAAAGTATTTGCAAGAGATGCAAATATAATATAATAAAAAATTAGAGTTTAATACAATAGGATACATATAATAAGTTGATATCAAATAAAGGGGGATTGATAAAGTATTATTTGACATATTAGATTATGTAGTTCAAAATAGAGAAATTTGTAAAATATATGCAATATATGCAAAAGAATTGAAAGATAAATTTGAATAATGTACCATGGTTTACATACAAAAAACGAGTCGAAGTGAATAGCTATTAATATTAAGATTTGAACAAGTCAAAACAAAAAAAACAAAATATGAACCATATTGCCATGGGATAAAAACTAGTCAATTTCAATCAAAGATTAAAGGGTAGATGGTTGTCAGATAGACTTATTGAGGTGAATATAATTTTTGAAAATTTGCTAAAATATTTGGTTGTAAAATATCCCAAACAATGGGATTTGATCTTGGCATAAGATTAAAAGGACTCTGAATAGATTGGCTTACATAGATCATCTTATACTTCTTTGATGATATGAAGGGTTAGATGAACATGAAATTGTATCACACATAGTTTTATGAAGCTCTGTGGCAGCTAGAAGTAAAATTGAGAGAAAAAAATGTGTATACAAAAATGATGTAATGGCATAAAATATTTTTCATATTGAAAGTCATATTTTTGTAAATAGATTATCAATACGACTTGTTGAATAATTTACAATTCAACATATCGTCCATATATAAATGGATATAAAAAAGAGATTTGACTTCAACACAAGGTGAAAATACCTATAACAATTCAATTTGTATATGTTTAATGAAGATCTTATTTGAAATAAAATATGGGTGTAGACAAAGATAGGTTACGAAGTTTTGTAACGTCAATCTTTTTGCATGGTATAATTGTTGAATGAGATAAATATCTAGAGTATTTGCAAGAGATGCAAATAAAATTTAATGAAATATTAGAGTTTAGCATGATGGGATACATATAATAAGTTGATATCAAGTGAAAGAATGTTGATAAATTAGTATTTGACATATTAGAATATGTACATCGAACTAGAAGAATTTGAAAACTATATCAATATATGTGCAATAATTGAAAGACAAATTTGAATAATGTACCATGATTTACAGACAAAAATATAATGAAGTGAAAAGCAAATAATATTAAGATTTGAACAAATCGAAACAAAAAAAAAATCTGGACCATATTACGATGGGATAAAATGTAGTCAATTTTTAACAAAAATAAAAGGTTAAAGGGTTGTCAGATTGATTGATTGAGGTAAATAAGAGTTTTGAAAATTTGCTAAGATGTTTAGTTGGAAAATAACCCAAACAGTGGGATTTGATCTCAGTAGAAGCTTAAAATGAGTCTAAATAGATTGACTTACATAGATCACTTTGTATTTCTTTGATGATATGGAGGGCCAAATGAATGTAAAATTGTATCACATCTAGTTTCATAAAACTTTGTGGTAGCTAGAAATAAAATTGAATGAAAGAAAATGGGTATACAAATATTACTTAATGGGATAAAATAGTTTCCATATTGAAATTCATGTTTTTGCATATAGATTATGAATATGACTTGCTGAATAATTTATAATTCAACATACTGTCCATATATATATGGATACAAAAAAGAGGTAAATAAGAGTTTTGAATTTTTTTCTAGATGTTTGAATGGAAAAATAATGTAGATAGTGGGATTTGATCTCAACACAAGGTGCAAATACGTATAACAATTCAATTTATATTTGTTTATTGAAGACTTTATTTGAAATAGTGTATGGGTGAAGACAAAGATAGGTTACAAAGATTTAGAACATCAATCATTTAATCTTGGCACAAGCTTAAAAGGAGTCTGAATAGATTGGCTTACATAGATCTTCTTGTATTTATTTGATGATATGGATGGCTAAATGAACATGAAATTGTATCACACGTAGTTTGATAAAATTTCGTGGTAGCTAGAAGTAAAATTGAGAGAAAGAAAATGGGTATACGAAAATCACATAAGAGGATAAAATGGTTTTCATATTGAAAGTCATATTTTTGCATATAAATGATCAATGTGACTTGGTAAATAATTTACAATCTAACGTACCATCCACATATATATATATATATATATATATATGGATATAAAAATGAGGTAATATGCGTTTTGAAATTTTTTTAGCTGTTTGGTTGGAAAGAAAATGCAAACAGTGGGATTTGATCTCGACACAAAGTGAAAATATTTATAACAATTTCATTTATATATGTTTAATGAAGACCTTGTTTGAAATAGTGTATTGGTGTAGATAAAGATAGGTTACAAAGTTTTGTAATGTTAATCATTTTGTGTAGTAATATTGTTGAATGAGATAACTATGTAGAGTATTTCGAAAAGATACAAATATAATTTAATTAAACATTGGAGCTTATTACGATGTGATACATATCATAAGTTGATATAAAGTAATATTTGACATATTAGATTATGTAGATTGAACTGGAGTAATTTGAAAACTATATGCAACATATGTGTAACAATTGAAACTCAATTTTGAACAATGTACAATGGTTTATAGAGAAAAATACGTTGAAGTGAAGAGCTAGAAATATTAAGATTTGAATAAGTCGAGGGAAAAAAAAATCTGGACTATATTACCATGGGATAAAAATTGGTCAATTTCAAGCAAATATAAATGGTTAGAGGGTTGTCAGATTGACTTATTGAGGTGAATAAGAGTTTTGGAAATTCGCTAAGATGTTGGGTTGAAAAATAACTCAAATAGTGGGATTTGATTTTGGTAAAAGCTTAAAAATAGTCTTAATAGATTGGTTTATATAGATCACCTTGTATTTCTTTGAAAATATGGAGGGCTAGATGAACGTGAAATTACATCACATGTAATTTCATTAAAATTCGTGGTAGCTAAATGTAAAATTGAGAGAAAAAAATGGGTATACAAAAATTACGTAATGAGATAAAATGGTTTCCATATTGAAAGTTGTGTTTTTACATATAAATTATCCATACGACTTGTTGAATAATTTACAATTCAATGTGCTATCCAAATGCAATCTTTGGGATTTGATCTCGATACAACATGAAAATATCTATAATAATTCAATTTATATATGTTTAATGACGTTATTTGAAATAATGTATGGGTTTAGATGAAGATAGGCTACGAAGTTTTGGAACATCAATCATTTTGTGGTTAAATTGTTGAATGAGATAGTTATGTAGAGTATTTGCAAGAGATGCAAATAAAATTTAATGAAACATTGGAGCTTAGTATGTGAGATACATATAATAAATTGATATCAAGTGAAGGGGAACTGATAAACTAGTATTTGACATATTGGATTATGTAGATCGAATTGGAAGAATTTGAAAACTATATGCAACGTATGTGTAACAATTGAAATTCAAATTTGAACAATATTTAGATTTGAACAAGTTGAAACAAACAAAAAAAAAATCTGGACCATATTACCATGAGTTAAAAACTGGGCAATTTCAAGCAAAGATAAAAAGTTAGAGGATTGTCAAATTGAATTATTGAAGTGAATAAGAGTTTTGTAAATTTGCTAAGATGTTTGGTTGAAAAATACCCCAAACAGTGGCATTTGGTCTTGGCACAAGCTTAAAAGGAGTCTGAATAAATTAGCTTACATGGATCACCTTGTACATTTTTAATGTTATGGAGGCCCAATTAAACATGAAATTGTATCACATAGTTTCATGAAACTCCATGGTAGCTAATCGTAAAATTGAGAGAAAAAAATAGGTATATAAAAATTACGTAACGGAATAAAATGGTTTCCATATTGCATTTCATGTTTTTGTATATAGATTATCAGTATGGCTTGCTTAATAATTTATGATTCAACATACCATCCATATATATATGGATACAAAAAAGAGATAAATAAGAGTTTTGAATTTTTTTCTAGATGTTTGGCTTAAAAAAATGTAGTAAGATTTGATATAGACATAAAGTTAAAATATCGATAAAAATTTAAATTTATATATGTTTAATGAAGATCTTATTTGAAATAGTGTATGGGTGTAAACAAAGATAGGTTACGAATTTTTAGAACATCCATCTTTTTGTGTGGTAAAATTGTTGAATAAGATAACCGTGTAAAGTATTTGTAAGAGATACAAATAGAATTTAATGAAACATTGGACCTAAGCACGATGGGATTGATATAATAAGTTGATATCAAGTGAAGGGAAACTGATAAAGTGGTATTTGACATATTGTATTATAGAGGGCGAACTGGAAGAATTTGAAAAGTACATGCAACATATGTGCAACATTTAAAAGACAAATATGAACAATGTAATATAGTTTATAGACAAAAATGAGTTGAAGTGAAGAGATACAAATATTAAGATTTGAACAAGTTGAAACAAAAAAAATAAAATTTGGATCGTATTACAATGTGATAAAACTTTGTCAATTTGAAGCAAAGATAAAAAGTTAGAGGGTTGTCAGATTGATTTATTGAAGTGAATAAGATTTTTAGAAATTTGCTAAGATGTTTGGATGGAAAATAACCCAAACAGTGAGATTTTATTTTGGCACAAACTTAAAAAGATTGTGAATAGAGTCGCTTACATAGAACACCTTATACTTCTTTGATGATATAGAGGGCCAGATGAGCGTAAAATTGTATCACACCTAATTTCACGAAACTCCATGGTAGCTAGAAGTAAAATTGGGGAAAGAAAAATGGGTATAAAAAAATTATGTAATTGTTAAGATTGTTAAGATGTTCGGTTGGAAGTAACAGTTTTGGAAAAAAATGTTAAGATGTTTGGTTGGAAAATAACTCAAACAGTGGGATTTGACTTTGGTACAAGCATAAAAGGGGTATAAATAGATTGGATTACATGGATCACCTTGTAGTTCTTTGATGATATGGATGTTCAAATGAATTTGAAATTGTATCACACCTAGTTTCATGAAATTTTATGGTAGCTAGAAGTAAATTTGAGAGAAAAAATGGGTATACAAAAATTAAGTAATGGGATAAAATGGTTTCCATATTGAAAGCCACATTTTTGCATCTAGATTATCAATATGACTTACTGAATAATTTACAAGTCAACGTATCGTCCATATATATATGGATACAAAAAAGAGGTAAATATGATTTTTGAATTTTTTGAAATGATTTGCTGAAAAGAAAATGCAAACAGTGGGATTTGATCTTGATACAAGGTGAAAATACCTATAGCAATTCAATTTATATATGTTTAATAAAAACCTTATTTGAAATAGTATATGGATGTAGACAAAGATATGTTACAAAGTTTTAAAACATGAATTGTTTTGTGTGGTAAAATTATTGAATGAGATATCTATGCAGAGTATTTGTAAGAGATGCACATAGAATTTAATGAAACATTTTATCTTAGTACGATGGGATGCATATAATACGTTGATATAAAGTGAAGCAAAACTAATAAAATAGTATTTGACATATTGCATAATGTAAATCGAATTAGAAGAATTTGAAAACTATATGCAACATATGCGCAATAATTAAAAGAGAAATTTGAACAATGTACCGCGGTTTACAGACAAAAATGAGTCAAAGTGAAGAGCTACAAATATTAAAATTTGAACGAGTCGAAACAAAAAAATAAAATGTGGACCATATTACCATGGAATAAAAACTGGTCAAATTCAATTAAATATAATATGTTAGAGGGTTATCACATTAACTTATTGAGGTGAATAAGAGTTTTGAAAGTTTGCTAAGATGTTTTTACATATAGATTATTAATATGACTTGCTAAATAAATTACAATTAAATGTACTTTCCATGTATATATGGATACAAAAAAGAGGTAAATAAGAGTTTTATAGTTTTTTTGAGATGTTTGGTTGAGAAAATGTAAACAGTGGGATTTGATCTCGACACATGGTGAAAATCCCTATAACAATTCAATTTATATATGTTTAATGAACACTTTATTTGAAATAGTGTATGGGTGTAGATAGATAGGTTATGAAGTTTTGGAATGTCAATAGTATTTGATATATTGGATTATGTAGATTGAACTGGAGGAGTTTGAAAACTATGTGCAACATATGTGCGATAATAGAAAGACAAATTTGAATAATGTTCAATGGTTATAGACAAAAATGGGTTGAAATGAAGAGCGACAAATATTAAAATTTGAACAAGTAGAGACAAAAAAAATAAAATCTAGATCATATTACCATGTTATAAAAATTCGACAATTTCAAGCAAAGATAAATGGTTAAAGGGTTGTCAAATTGATTTATCGAAGTAAATAAGAATTTTTAAAATTTGCTAAGATGTTTGGTTGGAAAATAACTCAAACAGTGGGTTTTGATTTTGGTACAAACTTAAAAAGAGTCTGATTAGATTGGCTTACATAGATCAACTTGTACATTGATAATATGGAGGGCCAAATGAGCGTGAAATTATATCACACATATTTTCATGAAACTCTATGGTAGCTAGAAGTAAAATTGAGAGAAAAATAATGCGTATACAAAAATTACGTAATAGGATGAAATATTTTTCATATTGAAAATAATGTTTTTGCATATAATTATGCACAGTATTTGCAAAAGATGCAAATAAAATTTAATGAAACATTGGAGCTTAGTATGATGGTATACATATAAAAGTTGATAGCAAGTGATAGTGGATTGATAAAGTTGTATTTGACATATTGGATTATGCAAATTGAACTAGAGGAATTTGAAAACTATATGAACATATATGCAATAATTGAAAGACAAATTTAAACAATGTACCATGGTTTATAGAGAAAAATGAGCTGAAGTGAAGAGCTAAAAATAGTAAGATTTGAACAAGTCAAAAAAATAATATGGACCATATTACCATGGGATAAAAATTGGTCAATTTCGAGCAAAGATAAAAAGTTAGAGGGTTGTCAAATTAACTTATTGAGATGAATAAGAATTTTTAAAATTTGCTGAAATGTTTGGTTGGAAAATAACCTAAACAGTGGGATTTGATCTTGGCACAAGCTTAAAAGAAGTGTGAATAGATTAACTTACATAGATCACCTTGTACTTCTATGATGATATGGAGGGCCAGATGAAGGTGAAATTGTATCATACTTAGTTTCATGAAATTTTGTGGTGGCTAGAAGTAAAATTGAAAGAAAGAAAATGGGTATACAAAAATTACATAATGGGATAACATGATTTTCGTATTAAAAGTTGTGTTTTTGCATATAGATTATTAATACAACTTTTGGAACAATTTACAACTCAACGTATCATCTATATATATATAGATACAAAAAAAATGTAAATAAGAGTTTTCGAATTTTTTTGAGATGTTTGGTTGAAAAGAAAAACAATGGACCATATTACCATTTTTTGAGAGGTAAATATTAAGATTTGATCAAATCGAAACAAAAAAATCAAAATCTAGATGATATTACCATGGTATAAAAATTGGTCAATTTCAAACAAATATAAAAGGTTAGAGGGTTGATAGATTGACTTATTGAGGTAAATAAGAGTTTTTGAAATTTACAAAGATGTTTGGTTGGAAAATAACCCAAATAATGGGATTTGATCTTGAAAAAAGCTTAAAAAGAGTTTAAATAGATTGGCTTACATAGATTACTTTGTATTTTTTTAAAGAAAGAGGACCAAATGAGTGTGAAATTATATTACACCTAATTTCATGAAACTTCATCGTAGTTAGAAATAAAATTGAGAGAAAGAAAATGGGTATACAAAAATTACGTAATTGGATAAAATGTTTTCCATATTGAAAGTCATATTTTGAGATGTTTGTCTGGAAAGAAAATTCAAGCAATGGGATTTGATCTTGACTCAGGGTGAAAATACCTATAACAATTCAATTTATGTATGTTTAATGAAAACCTTATTTGAAATAGTATATGAGTGTAGACAAAGATAGGTTACGAAATTTTGGAACGTTAATCATTTTAGGTGGTAAAATTGTTGAATGAGATTACAATGTAAAATATTTGCAAGAGATGCAAATAAAATTTAATGAAACATTGGAGCTTAGTACAATGGAATACATATAATAAGTTGATATCAAATGAAGGGGGACTGATAAAGTAGCATTAGACATATTGGATTAAGTATCGAACTAGAATAATTTGAAAAGTATATGCAACACATGTGCAAGCATTGAAAGAAACATTTGAATAGTGTACCATGGGTTACAGACAAAAATGAGATGAACTTAAGAGTTTTAAATATTAAGATTTGAACAAGTTGAAACAAAAATAAAATAATCTGGACCATATTACCATGGGATAAAAACTAATTAATTTCAATCAAAGATAAAAGGTTAGAGGGTTGTCATATTGACTTATTGAGTGAATAAAATTTTTCATAATTTGCTAAGATATTCGGTTGGAAATTAACCAAAATAGTGGGATTTGATCTTGCCATAAACTTAAAAGGAGTCTGAATAGATTGGCTTACATAGATCACCTTATACTTCTTTGATGATGTGGAGGGCCAGATGAACGTAAAATTATATCACACCTTGTTTCATGAAACTCCTGGTAGCTACAAGTAAAATTGAGATAAAGAAAATGAGTATAGAAAAATTACTTAATGGATAAAATGGTTTGTATATTAAAAGTCATATTTTGGCAGATAGATTATCAATACGACTTATTGAATTATTTACAATTCAATGTATCGTCCATATATATATGGATATAAAAAAGAGGTAAATATGATTTTTGAAATTTTTTTGAGATGTTTGGCTGTAAAGAAAATGCAAATAGTGGGAATTGATTTCGACACAAGGTGAAAATACCTATAATAATTAAATTTATATATGTTTAATGAATGCTTTATTTGAAATAGTGTATAGGTGTAGATAAAGATAGGGTACGAAGTTTTAGAACGTCAATTATTTTGCGTGGTAAAATTGTTGAATGAGATAACTATGCAGAGTATTTGTAAGAGATGCAAATAGAATTTAGTGAAATATTGGAGCTTAGTACGATGTGATACATATAATAAGTTGATATAAATTGAAGGAGTGTTGATAAAGTAGTATTTGACATATTGGAATATGTACATCTAACTGGAGGAATTTAAAAACTATATCAACATATGCACAACAAATAAAAGACAAATTTGAACAATGTACCATGTTTTATAGACAAAAATTCACTGAAGTGAAGAGCTAATAATATTAAGATTTTAACAAGTCGAAAAAAAAAAATCTAGACCATATTATCAATGGATAAAAACTAAGCAATTTCAAGCAAAGATAAAAGGTTAAAGGGTTGTCAGATTGACTTATTGAGGTGTATAAGAGTTTTGAAAATTTAATAAAATTTTTAGTTGGAAAATAACCCAAATAGTGGGATTTAATCTCAACATAAGCTTAAAGGGCGTCTATATAGATTGGATTGCATAGATCACATTGTACATTTTTGATGATATGAACGTCTAAATGAACGTAAAATTGTATCACACCTAGTTTCATAAATCTTTGTGGTAGCTAGAAGTAAATTTGAGAGAAATAAAGTGGGTATACAAAAATTACGTAATGGGATAAAATGGTTTTCATATTGAAAGTCATGTTTTTGCATATAAATTATCAATACAACTTGTTGAGTAATTTATATTTCAATGTACTGTCCATATATATATATGGATGCAAAAAATAGGTAGATAAGAGTTTTGGAGTTTTTTTGAGATGTTTGAATGGAAAGAAAATATAAATAATGGGTTTTGATCTTGACATAAGGTGAAAATATCTATAACAATTCAATTTATATTTATTTAATGAAGATCTTATTTGAAATAATGTATGGGTGTAGACAAAGGTTACGAAGTTTTGGATGTCAATTGTTTTGCATGGTAAAATTGTTGAATGAGATAATTATGTAGAGTATTTGCAAAAGATGCAAATATAATTTAATTAAACATTGAAGCTTAGTATGATGTGATACATATAATAAATCAATATCAAGTGAAGGGGAACTGATAAAGTAATATTTGGCATATTAGATTATATAGATCGAACTAGAGGAATTTGAAAACTATATGCAACATATGTACAACAATTGAAAGATAAATTTGAACAATGTACCATTGTTTATAGACAAAAATGTGCTAAAGTGAAGAGCTACAAATTTTAAGCTTTGAACAAGTCGAAACAAAAAAAAAAAATCTGAATGATATTACCATGGGATCAAAATTGATCAATTTCAAGAAAAGATAAAAGGTTAGAGGGTTGTCAAATTGACTTATTGAAATGAAAAAGAGTTTTGAAAAATTTCTAAGATGTTTGGTTGGAAAATAACCTAAACAGTGGGATTGAACTTGGCACAAGCTTGAAAGGAATCTGAATAGATTGACATACAAAGATCACCTTGTACTTCTTTGATGATATGGAGAGGTAGATGAGCGTGAAATTGTATCACACCTACTTTCATGAAACTTTGTGGTAGTTAGAAGTAAAATTGAGAGAGAAAATGGGTATATAAAAATTACTTAAAGGGAAAAAATTGTTTCTATATTGAAAATCATGTTTTTACATATAGATTATTAATACGACTTGCTGAATAATTCACAATTCAGCGTATTGTCTATATATATACAAATACAAAAAAAAGGTGAATAAGAGTTTTAGAATTTTTTTGATATGTTTGGTTGGAAAGAAAATGCATTGAGATTTTATCTTGACACAAGGTGAAAATACCTATAACAATTCAATTTATATATGTTTAATGAAAACCTTATTTGAAATAGTGTATGGATATAGACAAAGATAGGTTACAAAGTTTTTAAACATGAATTGTTTTGTGTGGTAAAATTATTGAATGAGATATCTATGCAGAGTATTTGTAAAAGATGCAAATAGAATTTAATGAAACATTTGATCTTAGTACGATGGGATGCATATAATATGCTGATATCAAGTGAAGCAGAACTAATAAAGTATTATTTGACATATTAGATGATGTAAATCGAATTGGAAGAAATTGAAAACTATATGCAACATATGCGCAATAATTGAAAGAGAAATTTGAACAATGTACCATGGTTTATAGACAAAAATGAGCTGAAGTGAAGAGTGACAAATATTAAGATTTGAACAAGTCGAAATAAATAAAATAAAATCTAGACCATAATACTAGGGAATAAAAATTGGGTAATTTCAAGCAAAGATAAAAGTTTAGAGGGTTGTCAGATTGTATTATTGAGGTGAATAAGAGTTTTGAAAATTTGCTAAGATGTTTGGTTGAAAAATAACCCAAACAATGGTAATTGTTTTTGGCACAGACCTAAAAGGAGTGTGAATAGATTGATTTACATAGATCACCTTGTACTTCATTGATGATATGGAAGGCTAGATGAGTGTGAAATTGCATCACAACGAATTTCATGAAACTCTATGGTAGTTAGAAGTAAAATTGAGAGAAAGAAATTGGGTATACAAAAATTACGTAAAAAGATAAAATGGTTTCCATATTAAAAGTCATGTTTCTGCATATAGATTATCAATACGAGTTACATAATATTTTACAATTTAATATACCATCCATATATATATGGATACAAAGAAGAGGTAAATATGAGTTTTGAAATTTTTTTGAGATGTTTGGTTGAAAAGAAAATGCAAACGGTAGGATTTGATCTCGACACAAAGTGAAAATATCTATAACAATTCAATTTATATATGTTTAATGAAGACCTTATTTTAAATAATGTATGCATGTAGACAAAGATATGTTACGAAGTTTGGGAATGTCAATCATTTTGCATGGTAAAATTGTTGAATGAGATAAATATGTAGAGTATTTTCAAGAGATGCAAATAGAATTTAATGAAACATTAGATCTTAGTATGATGAGATACATATAATAAGTTGATATCAACTGATAGGAGATTGATAAAGTTGTATTTGACATATTGGATTATGTAGATCGAACTGGAAGAATTTGAAAACTATATGCAACATATGTGCAATAATTGAAAGATAAATTTAAACAATGTACCATAGTTTACAGACAAAATTGATCTAAAGTGAAGAGTTACAAATATTAAGATTTGAACAAGTTGAAACAAAAAAATAAAAATTCAGACCATACTACCATAGGATAAAAACTAGTCAATTTCAAGCAAAGATGAAAGGTTAGAGGGTTGTAAAATTGACTTTTATTGAGGTGAATAAAATTTTCAAAAATTTGCTAAGATGTTTGGTTGAAAAATAACCCAAACAGTGGGATTTGATCTTGGCACAAGTTTAATAGGAGTGTGAATAGATTGGCTTACGTAGATCACCTTATATTTATTTGATTATATGGAGGGCTAGATGAGGGTGAAATTGTATCACACCTAGTTTCATGAAACTTTGTGGTAGCTAGAAGTAAAATTTAGAGGAGGAAAATGGGTATACTAAAATTACATAATGGGATAAAATGGTTTTCATATTGAAAGTTGTGTTTTTGTAGAAGAGTGGCCACTTGGCCCTGTGCCATCTCTCTCTAGGGTCATTGCTGCTAAAGATAAATTGAAACAATGTACCATGGTTTACAAACAAAATTGAGCTAAAGTGAAGAGTTACAAATATTAAGATTTGAATAAGTTGAAACAAAAAAAAAATAAAAAAAATCTGGACCATATTACCATAGGATTAAAACTGGTCAATTACAAACAAAGATGAAAGGTTAGAGGGTTGTCAAATTGACTTTTATTGAGGTGAATAATTTTTTTGAAAATTTGCTAAGATGTTTGGTTAGAAAATAATCCAAACAGTGGGATTTGATCTTGGCATGAGTTTAATAGGAGTGTGAATAGATTGGCTTACGTAGATCACCTTGTATTTATTTGATTATATTGAGGGCCAGATGAGGGTGAAATTGTATCACACCTAGTTTCATGAAACTCTGTAGTAGTTAGAAGTAAAATTTAGAAGAAAATGGGTATACAAAAATTACATAATGGGATAAAATGGTTTTCATATTGAAAGTTGTGTTTTTGCATAAAAGTGGCCACTTGGCCCTGTGCCATATCTCTCTCTAGGGTCATTGTTGCTAAAGGTAAATTGAAAGATAAATTTAAACAATGTACCATGGTTTATAGACAAAATTGAGATAAAGTGAAGAGCTACAAATATTAAGATTTGAACAAGTTGAAACAAAAAAAACAAAATCCGGACCATATGACCATAGGATAAAAATCGGTCAATTTTAAGTAAAGATGAAAGGTTAGAGGGTTGTCAAATTGACTTTTATTGAAGTGAATAAAAATTTTAAAAATTTGCTAAGATGTTTGGTTGGAAAATAACCCAAATAGTGGAATTTGATCTTAGCACAAGTTTAATAGGAGTGTGAATAGATTGGCTTACGTAGATCACCTTGTACTTATTTGATTATAAAGAGGGCCAGATGAGGATGAAATTGTATCACACCTAGTTTCATGAAATTATTTGGTAGCTAGAAGTAAAATTTAGAGGAGGAAAATGGGTATACTAAAATTACATAATGGGATAAAATGGTTTTCATATTGAAAGTTGTGTTTTTGCATAAGAGTGGCCACCTGGCCCTGTGCCATATCTCTCTCTAGGGTCATTACTGCTAAAATTGTCTGTGTTGCGGCTAGCAGCACCCTCATCTATTCTCTCTCCATGATGAGTGCCTACCTGTGAAGGGCATCCACATCCATCTGGTCCCCACCCCACTCGATGTCTACAGCGAGAACCTGCTGTTTACCATCTTACCAAACACTGCCATCGTATAATGACCCTAAAACCATACAACTTAATCCATCATAGCCAAACGTACCTCTTTTAGGAGTTGTGACACTCAGTCTCACATTTGTAGCTGCTCCCTCACCTGTAAAGTTAGACGTATACCTTAGTTTAACTTACCTGTCAAACATTGCCTATACATTCTAGCTATTAACCTTCACCCCTACCTTAACCTATTTACCTAACATTAACCAAATCCTACCTAAACCACATCTTATCTTAAGACCTATCATACCTTACCTCCTTTACACAACTCCTACCCTTCACCCATTCCTAACCCCTACCTTCTCTATCCCGTTCTATTCACATCTCATACCTTCAAACATACCTATGCTAACCTTTAAACCTTATACCAACCTTATGCTAAAACCATTGATGATCGAGTATCGACTAGTGATGGTTCCTTGCGGAACCATCATCGATCAACCCTCGACCATGATGGTTTGGTGGTGAACCATTGGCGGTACATGCAGTGATCGCTTGATGATCATCTATTAACTGATGATGCTTGATAGCGACTGCCGACGATCAACAAGTGGTGACGATTGGTAACCTAACCCTAGGTTTCTCCCACCCAACCTTCAAACCACTCGACCAAAAACTTAAATTCTGCCTAAACCTCTCACCCTTCCCCTACCTTAACTACCTTAATCCATTTCATCGCCCCTCTAGAAATTTCATACCAAAAACTAAATACCCATGATTTTCAACACCTAACTCACCCACACAACCAAATAATTAAAAATCATAACCCAAGCAAATTCAATTACATCACCTACCTTGTTGCATGTTTGTTGTCATGGTGGAGTCCTTAGAACCACTGTCACCACTCAATGCCACAATTTGCACCTACCTTGCTATATCTTAGTTGGCTTTCAATCCACTTCACAGTCCAACCTCGATCAACCTCTACCTCTTCAGTCAACTCATGGTCAAACACAACCCAACTCACTCAGTTGGCACAACATAATTCGCTATCATTTTTGCATAATATAGACAACGAGAAAACACCATGGGTTGAGTTACAAATGAGCAATTTAAAGTCTCATTTGACCTTTAATGGTTATCCTTTTAGGGTTTACTCCTGACTGTAGATCACTAGTGACCACCGATGGTTGACCCCTATAGGATTTTGCCCTTCCAAACCAACACTTTTCTAAATAACCACCTTATCACAAAAATGAACCCATTGAAGAACACATCATTCTCCACCAACCAACCAACCAAATAACCTCAACTTGGTTATTTTGGCCCACCTTTTGCACTTTTTACAATAACCTTGGCTTGGTCATTTTGACCACATCGATTACCTTGCCATACTTGACGAACTTGTAATACCTTTTGCGCATCAACCATTTAGGTAACTCAGAACACGAACCTTTACGGTTATAACACCTACAATCATTTTGTCTTCTCAGGATCACATCCTACCTTGGATACCTGCGAATACATCAAATTTACCTAGGAGACTTGACATTATAAGAGTAGCCCATATCAACTATGCCTAATGCTGTGGCCTGGTTACCCTGTCACCTGTCCTTCTAGTCCAACCTTATTTTAACACCTATCTCAACTATGATAACTTAGTCTATACAGGATCTATGATATCACACTTAGTTCCATTTTGTGTGCTTATTCGTGTTTAAATGCTCAACCAACCAGACTAACCCTGTCACCCACTTATCTAACATCTCAAATTTATGACCTAATCCATGTTCTCAAGATCACACACTTTATGGACCCTTAATACCATGACAACCTTTGCTCAACTGACTTGAGTTTACGAGTGTACCCATATCAACTATGCCTAATGCTGTGGTCAGGTTCAATTATCAATTGTCCTCCCTGCAACAACCTATTTACCAATCCATCCATATTAGCCATTTTTTCACCCACCTATCCAACTTCTCAAACCTAGGACCTAATCTGTGTTCTCAGGATCATGCACTTTTTGGACCCCTGATACCACGACAACCTTTGCTTGAATGGCACGAGTTTACGAGTGTACCCATATCAGCTATGCCTAACACTGTGGCTCGGTTCACTTATCACTTATTCTCCTTGTAGCAGTGTATTTACCAATCCATCCATTTTACCCATTTTTATCATCCACCTATCCACTTATCAAACTTGTACCTGAATCCATTTCACCTCATCAAATCCCAGTTTGAAGGGGCACTCCTCTCATACTTGGGGCATCTAACATTTCATTTTTGTTTTACAACTTGTTGATACAAACTGCGTAATAAAAAAGGGCAAAATATAGACACTAGAAAATAGTACATTATAGCTCTAAATGTCACATTAACTTTTAAACCACCCGTTGGCCCCCTTTGGGTTAGACTATTTACCAATTCCTCCTTTATTACCCTCAGACCAATTCCCAATGCCATTAACCACCAATCATTAGTGGAATTGGCTAAATTTTGCCAATTTTGACTATGTACCATCAACCGTGGACGGTCAACCCTCGACCACCGATGGTTGACCATTGACCGTTGATGGTTACCAAGAACTCTCCTTTAGAGCACGTGATTGAAGGAGTTAACTACAACTCACTCATGGATTACTAGCTATCTAATTTTAGTCCATCATTCACATGATCAACTGTTTGATAAACCATTTGTTGAATTCTTGATTTCAATGCCCCTTTCCTTTATATTAAAGATATGAAGAGAAGGTTGAGTTGATCATTTGGGTGTGTGAGATTTTGACTCCCAGGCAAATCCAGAAGTTTCTCAGCAAACCAAGAACCAGGCTAACAACTTAGAGTGCTTCTGGAACTCACTATCTTAAACTAAGGAACCATATGTAACATATTGCATTATGTAGATTGAACTGGAGGAATTTAAAAACTATATGTAACATATGCGTAATAATTGAAAGACAAATTTGAACAATGTTCCATGGTTTATAGAGAAAAATGAGTCTAAGTGAAGAGCTACAAATATTAAGATTTTAACAAGTCGAAATAAAAAAACAAAGTTTGGACCATATTACCATGGGATAAAAATTAGTCAATTTCAAGCAAAGATAAAAGGTTATAGGGTTGTTAGATTGACTTATTGAGGTTAATAAAAGTTTTGGAAATTCGCTAAGATGTTTGGTTGAAAAATAATTAAAAAAATGGGATTTGATCTTGACAGAAGCTTAAAAGTAGTCTGAATAGATTGGTTTACATAGATCACCTTCTACTTCTTTGATGATATGGAGGCCCTGATGAATGTGAAATTATATCACACCTATTTTCATGAAACTCCGTGAAAGCCAAAAGTAAAATTGAGAGAATGAAAATGGTTATACAAAAATTATGCAATGGGATAAAATGGTTTACATATTTATAGTTATGTTTTTACATATAGATTATCAATACGACTTGTTGAATAATTTATAATTCAACATACCATTTATGTATATATGGATACAAAAAAGAGGAAAATAGGAGTTTTGGAATTTCTTTGGAGATGTTTTGCTGAAAAAATGCAAATAGTGGGATTTGATTTCGACACGCGGTGAAAATACTGATATTAATTCAGTTTATAAATGTTTAATGAAGACCTTATTTAAAATGGTGTATGGGTGTAGGGAAAGATAGGTTACGGAGTTTTGCAATGTCAATTGTTTTGCATCATAAAATTGTTGAATGAGATAACTATGCAGAGTATTTGTAAGAGATGCAAATAGAATTTAATCAAACAATAGAGCTTAGTACGATAGAATACATATAATAAGTTGGTATCAAGTGAAGGGGGACTGATAAAGTAGTATTTAACATATTGGATTATGTAGATCGAATTGGAGGAATTTCAAAACTGTATCCAATATATGCACAACAATTGAAAGACAAATTTGAAAAATGTACTATCGTTTACAAATAAAAATGAGCTGAAGGTAAGAGCTACAGATATTAAGATTTGAATAAGTTGAAAAAAAAAATATGGACCATATTACTATGGGATAAAAACTAGTCAATTTCAAGCAAAGATAACAGGTTAGAGGGTTGTCAGATTGACTTATTGAGGTGAATAAGAGTTTTGAAATTTTGCTAAGATGTCTGTTTGTAAAATAACCAAAACAGTGGGATTTAAATATTGACAAAAGCTTAAAAAGAGTCTAAATAGATTGGCTTACATAGATCACCTTACACTTTTTTGATGATATGAAGGGCCAGATGAGCGTGAAATTATATCACATCTAGTTTCATGAAACTCCGTGGTAGCTAGAAGTAAAATTAAGAGAAAGAAAATGCGTATACAAAAATTACATAATATGATAAAATGGTTTCTATATTGAAAGTCATGTTTTATTATATAGATTATCAATATGACTTGTTGAATAATTTATAATTCAAAGTATTGTCCATTTATATATGGATTCAAAAAAAAGGTAAATTGGAGTTTTGGATTTTTTTTTGCAATGTTTGGTTGTAAAAAAAATGTAAACAGTGAGATTTGATCTCGACACAAGGTGAAAATACCCTTAAAAACTCAATTTTTATATGTTTAATGAAGACTTGATGTGAAATAGCATATGGGTGTAGACAAAGATATGTTATGAACTTCTGAAACGTCAATCGTTTTACATTGTAAAATTATGCAATGAGATAGCTAGTAGAGTTTTTTCAAGAGATGCAAATAAAATTTAATGAAACATTGGAGTATAGTATGATGGATAGATATAATAAATTGATATCAAGTGATGGGGAACTGATAAAATAGCATTTGACATATTAGATTATGTAGATTGAACTAGAGGAATTTGAAAACTATATGCAACAATTGAAATTCAAATTTGAACAATGTACAATGGTTTATAGATAAAAATGATTTGAAGTGAAGAGCGACAAATATTAAGATATGAACAAGGCGAAACAAAAAAAAATCTGGACCATATTACCATGGGATAAAAATTAGGTAATTTCAAGCAATGATAAAAGGTTAGAGTGTTGTCAGATTGACTTATTGAGGTCAATAAGAGTTTTAGAAATTTGTTAAGATGTTTTGTTGGAAAATAACCCAAACAGTGGGATTTGATCTTGGCACAAATATAAAAGTAATCTGAATAGATTGGCTTACGTAGATCACCTTGTACTTCTCTGATGATATGGAGGGTGTGATGAACGTGAAATTGTATCACACCTAGTTTCATGAAACTCAGTGGTAGCTAAAAGTAAAATTGAGAGAAAGAAATTGGGTATACAAAAATTATGTAATGAGATAAAATGGTTTCCATATTAAAAGTCATGTTTTTACATATAAATTATCAATACGACTTATTGAATAATTTACAATTCAACATATCATCCATATATATATGGATATAAACAAGAGGTAAATAAGAGTTTTAGAATTTGTTTCAGATGTTTGGCTGGAAAGAAAATGCAAAGAGTGGGATTTGATCTCCACACAAGGTGAAAATACTTATAACAATTCAATTTATATATGTTTAATGAAGACCTTATTTGAAATATTGTATGAGTGTAGACAAAGATAGGTTACGAAGTTTGGAAATGTCAATCATTTTATGTGGTAAAATTGTTGAATGTGATAACTATGTGGATTATTTTCAAGAGATTAAAATATAATTTAATAAAACATTAGAGCTTAGTATAATGAGATTCATATAAAAATTGATATCATGTGAAAGTTGATTGATACAGTCATATTTGACATATTAGATTATGTAGATTGAACTGAAAGTATTTGAAAACTATATGCAATATATGCAAAACAATTGAAAGACAAATATAAACAATGTACCATAGTTTACAGATAAAAATGTGCTGAAGTGAAGAGCTATAAATATTAAGATCTAAACAAGTTGAAACAAAAAAAAACAAAATCTGGGCCATATTACCATGAGATAAAAACTAGTCAATTTCAAGCAAAGATAAAAGGTTAGAGGGTTGTCAAATTGACTTATTGAGGTGAATAAGAGTTTGAAAATTTGCTAAGATGTTTGGTTAGAAAATAACCTAAACAATGCGATTTGATCTTGATACAAGCTTAAAAAGAGTGTGAATAGATTGGTTTACATAGAGCAGCTTGTAATTCTTTGATGATATGGAGGGGTAGGTGAAGGTGAAATTGTATCACACCTAGTTTTATGCAACTATGTGGTAGCTAAATGTAAAATTGAGAGAAAAAAATTGATATATAAAAATTATATAATGGGATAAAATGGTTTTCATATTGATAGTTGTGGTTTTACATATAGATTATCAATACGACTTGTGGAATAATTTACAATTCAACATACCATCCATATATATATGGATACAAAAAAAATGTAAATAAGAGTTTTTAATTTTTTTGAGATGTCTGGTTGAAAAGAAAGAAAATTGGACCATAGTACCAAGGGATAAAAATTGGTCAATTTTAAGCAAATATAAAATGTTAGGGTTGTGAGATTGACTTATTTAGGTGAATAAGAGTTTTAAAAATTTGCTAAGATGTTTTGTTGGAAAATAACCCATATAGTGGGATTTGATCTTGGCACAAGCATAAAAAGACTCTGAATAGATTAGCCTACATATGGAGGGCCAAATGAATGTAAAATTGTATCACACCTAGTTTCATGAATATTTGTGGTAGCTAGAAGTAAAATTTAGATAAAGAAAATGGGTATAAAAAAATTAGGTAATGGAATAAACTAGTTTTCATATTGAAAGACGTATTTTTGCAAATAATTTATCAATAAGAGTTTTGGAATTTTTGAGATGTTTTGTTGGAAAAAAAATGCAAACATTGAGATTTAATCTTGACACAAGGTGAAAATACCTATAACAACTCAAGTTATATATGTTTAATGAATACCTTATATGAAATAGTGTATGGTTGCAGACAAAGATAGGTTACAAAGTTTTAAAATGTTAATCATTTTACGTGGTAAATTTTTTGAATGAGATAACTATACAAAGTATTTGAAAGAGATGCAAATAGAATTTAATGAAAGATTTGAGTTTAGTACGATGGGATACATATAATAAATTGATATCAAGTGAATGGGAATTGATAAAGTAGTAGTTGACATATTCGATAATCTAGATCGAACTCAAGAAATTTGAAAACTATATGCAACATATGTGTTATAATTGAAAGACAAATTTAAATAATGTATAATGCTTTACAGACAAAAAATAAGTTGAAGTGAAGAGTAACAAATATTAAGATTTGTACAAGTCGAAACAAAAAAAATCAAAATCTAGATCATATTACCATATGGGATAAAGGCTTGATAATTTCAAGTAAAAATAAAAGTTTAGAAGGTTGTCAGATTGGCTTATTGAGGTGAATAAGAGTTTTGAAAATTTTGCTAAGATGTTTGGTTGGAAAATAACCCAAACAGTGGGATTTGATATTGACACAAGTTTAAAAGGAGTTTGAATTGATTGATTTACATAAAACACCTTGTATTTATTTGATGATATGGAGGGTTAAATGAATGTGAAATTATATCACACTTAAGTTCATGAAACTTCGTGGTAGCTAGAAGTAAAATTGAGAGAAAGAATATGGGTATACAAAAATCACGTAATGAGATAAAATGGTTGCCATATTAAAAGTCATGTTTTTGCATATAGATTATCAATAAAATTTGCTAAATAATTTGTAATTCAACATACCATATATATATATATATTGTTACATAAAAGAAGTAAATAGGAGTTTTTGATTTTGTTGAGATGTTTGGCTGGAATGAAAATGCAAATGGTGGGATTTGATCTTGACCCAAGGGGAAAATATCTATAATAATTCAATTTATATATTTTAATGAAGACTTTATTTGAAATAGTGTATGGATATAAACAAAAATAGGTTCTGAAGTTTTGAAACATCAATTGTTTTGCAGGGTAATATTTTTGAATGAGATAACTATGTAGAGCATTTACAAGAGATGCAAATAGAATTTAATGAAACTTTAGAGCTTAGTCCGATGAGATACATATAATAAGTTGATATTAAGTGAAGCGGAACTGATCAAGTAGTATTTGACATATTGGATTATGTGGATCGAACGAGAGGAGTTTAAAAACTAGATAAAACATATGTGCAACAATTGAAAGATAAATTTGAACAATGTACCATGGTTTACAAACAAAAATTTGCTGAAGTGAAGAGCTACAAATATTAAGATTTGAACAAGTCGAAACAAAAAAAAAATCTAGATAATACTACTTGGGAATAAAAACTAATTAATTTAAAGCAAAGATAAAAGGTTCAAAGGTTATTAGATTGACTTATTGAGGTGAATAAGAGTTGTGAAAATTTGCTAAGATGTTTGGTTTGAAAGTAACTCAAACAATGGGATTTGATCTTGGCACAAGCTTAAAAGGAGTTTGAATAGATTGGCTTATATAGATCACCTTGTACTTCTTTGAAGAAATAGAGGGCTATATGAGCGTGAATTTTTATCACATGTAGTTTTATTAAACTTCGTGGTAGCTAGAAGTAAAATTGAGAGAAAGAAAATGGGTGTATGAAAATTACGTAATGGGATAAAATGGTTTCCATATTGAAAGTCATGTTTTTGCATATATATTATAACTACGACTTGCTGAATAATTTACAATTCAACGTACCGTCGATATATATATGGAAACAAAAAATAGGTAAACAAGAATTTTGGAATTTTTTTGAGATGTTTTGTTGGAAAGAAAATCCAAAGAGTGGGATTTGATCTCGACTTAAAGTGAAAATACGTATAACGATTTAATTTATATATGTTTAATGAAAACTTGTTTTTAAATAATGTATGGGTGTAGACAAAGGGTACAATATTTTGGAATGTTAATCATTTTGTGTGGTAAAATTGTTGAATGGGATAATTATACAAAGTATTTGCAAGAGATGCAAATAGAATTTAATGAAACATTTGAGCTTAGTATGATTGGATACATATAATAAGTTGATGTCAAGTGAAGGGGGACTGATAAAGTTGTATTTGCCATATTGGATTATGTAGATCGAATTGGAAGAATTTGAAAAGTATTTTTAACATATGCGCAACAATTGAAAGACAAATTTGAAAAATGCACGATGGTTTACAAACAAAAATGAGCCAAAGTGAAGAGCTACAAATATTAAGATTTCAATGAGTCAAAAAGAAAAAAAGAAAATTTGTATCCTATTACCATGGAATACAATCTTGTCAATTTCAAGCAAAGATAAAAGGTCAGAGGGTTGTCAGATTAACTTATTGAGGTGGATAAGTGTTTTAAAAATTTGTTAAGATTTTTGGTTGAAAAATAACAGTGGGATTTGTTCTTTGAACAAGCTTAAAAGGAGTGTGAATAGATTGGCTTACATAGATCACCTTGTACTTCTTTGATGATGTGGAGGGCTAAAAGAAGTTGAAATTGTGTCACACATAGTTTCATGAAACTCTATGGTAGCTAGAAATAAAATTAATAGAGAAAAAATGGGCATACAAAAATTACGTAATGGGATAAAATGGTTTACATATTAAATGTCATGTTTTTCATATAGGATATCTATACAACTTGTTGAATAAATTATAATTCAACGTATCGTCTATATATATGGATACATAAAAAAAGGTAAATAAGAGATTTGAATTTTTTTTGAGATATTTGGTGGGAAAAATATGCAAACAGTGGGATTTGATCTCGAAAAAAGGTGAAAATCTCTGTAACATTTCAATTTATATATGTTTAATGAAGACCTTGTTTGAAATAGTGTATAGGTGTAGACAAAGATAGGTTATGCAGTTTTGGAACATCAATCATTTTGTGCGGTAATATTGTTGAATGAGATAACTATGCAAAGTATTTACAAGTGATGCAAATAGAATTTAATGAAACATTTGAGTTTAGTACAATGGGATATATATAATAAGTTGATATCAAGTGCAGGGGAATTGATAAAGTAGTTTTTGACATATTGAATTATGTAGATCGAATTGGAGGAATTTGAAAACTATATGCAAAATATGTGTAACAATTGAAAGACAAATTTGCATAATGTACCATGGTTTACAGACAAAAATGAGTCAAAGTGAAGAGCTATAAATATTAAGATTTGAATGAGTCAAAATAAAGAAAATAAAATCTGGACCATATTACCATGGAATAAAAACTAGTCAATTTCAAGCGAAGATAAAAGGTTAAGAGGGTTGTGAAATAGACTTATTGAGGTGAATAAGAGTTTTGAAAATTTACTAAGATGTTTAGGTGGAAAATAACACAAACAGTTGGATTTGATCTTATTAAAAGTACTCTGAATGGATTGGCCTACATAGATCACCTTGTACTTCTTTGATGATAAGGAGGGCCTGATAAGTGTGAAGTATCACACCTAGTTTCATAGAACTCCATGGTAGCTAGAAGTAAAATCGAGAGAAAGAAAATGGTTATACAAAAATTACTGATGAGTTCAGAATATGGCTCATTATTGACATGTTATTTCCCTAAATTCATCTCTCGAAAGATATTATCTTACGCAAATCATAGATTGTTAGATAGCTATTACATGAAAAATAGATACTTGTCCTATTTATATTGAACCAAAGACTAAACCTTTACTTTTTTATTAATGTCTAATACATAACATGTTTTAGTAATTTTTTTTTGTGAAAAATGCTTAAGAAGAAGACAAAGGTGATGTATAGTAAAAGTTCAATTTTGATCTCCATCTAGCAAAACTACGGACTCTAAAGGCTTGCTTCTACAGACTCTGTAGGCTTGTTTCTACAGACTCCGCAGGGTTGTTTCTACGGACTCTGTAGGCTTGTTCCTACCGACTCTACAGGGTCAATTTTGTGGATTCTGTAAGGATGAAGCTACAAATGGGGAAGCTGGTGGCCAAGATAAGATGAGAGAGAATCATTCTAGTTGGAGTCAAATAAGAAAAATACCTACCTGCTATTTTGTAAGATTTGCTTTTGATAAATTTGTATATATTTGGATCTAAGGACTATTATAGGATAGTATATCTATTTCATCAGAATAATGGGATCTTTTAGAAATCCAATATTCTATCTTTGGATGAATGGATCGACCAAGGAATCCTATTTTTTTGCATCCTATTTTGAGTTGATTGTATTAGTATAAAATGTAAGACTTTCATCATTGAAAGATATTAGATAATAGAGAACAAATAATAAAGGAAAGATACGTACAAGCATATTACAAGTTTCAAACAGATTGTAATCATTTCAATTTTATGAATTATCACTTCAGTTTCCAGCATTAATTAATTTTTGTTCCTGAGTCCAAGAGGAACAAGGACCTAGTCTCCTTAGAACCAAGAACTATGTATAGTACTTATGTTCTATTAACTCTTTGTTATAACTAATTACAATTTTGTTAATATTTGCATTTATTCATAAAAACATCAAAATAAATCCACAATTTAAAAGACATTTTCTTGTTTTAAAATCTTTTCCTTTCCAAGCAAAGTGTGTTTTCTTTTACAACAAACGTCTGAAGCAAAATTTCTTTTCTAGTTGAACATTTTTATTTCATGCAAGCGTAAATAGGAGTGTGATTTTATTTTCAAGAAAAAGAGTGGATTGATTTGATTAAATAGTTACATTTTCAGCAAAATAGTGAAATAAGTAGTTTAAAACACATTTCTTTCATTAGTCAAAGTTAGAATAGGACCATCAAACACCCCCACAAACAAACGTCTAGATCTACCATCCTATACTTTATTGCAGACAGTTTTGAACACCAACCTTAGTTGATAAGACATCAATTGAACATTGATTAAATGAAGAGTTAAATGACACTTGTCATTTTTGGTGCCGTTGTCGGGGAAACAAGGTGTTAATAAGGTAATAATTATTGGTCTAGAGTGAAAAACAGAATTTTTTTTTTGTAAAAACTATAAAATCTCAAAACAATTCAACATTGATGTACCATCCTAGAGATTATAAAGGAAGATTCATCCCAAAATTTCCTCCAAGAACACAAGTTGAAACTCCAACATCTCTAAGTAGTGAACTAGAAGTTACAAGTGAAACATATCTGCAAGAATCTTCAGAAACTTGGATAGAAACCAAGCCATTGCCATAAGCAAGCCCCATAGGACAAATTCCTTAGGGTCAATCTCTTGCAGGAAGACATTATTTATAAATTGCCAAGGACTTAGAAGAAGCATTTCAAAAATCCATAGCTGAAAAAACTTTTGAAAATTTTGAACAACTCATAACTGGTACCACAAACATTCAGTGAGAAGATCATCGCAACTTTGAAACATCATCAGAAGAAAAAAATATGGCTCTTCAACAAAATCAACAACTTGCACAACCAAAGTCTTTTTCCTTTCCTATTTTTGCAGATCCTAATGATCAGACCCCCATGAAAAATATTTCACTAGTTAATCTGCCAAATTTCTGAGAAAGATCTACAGAAGATCCTGATCAATTCCTGTTTGAGTTTAAGGTGCTATGTCAAACCTATGATTACACAACAGATAGCCATAAATTAAAATTATTTCCCTCTATACTTAAAGATGCAGCTATGAGATAGTTCATGGGTTTACCTGGCGATTCTATTCGAACATGGGATGACATGGAGACAATTTTGTATCAAGATTACTGTCGAGTGCGAGAAAGAAAAGATGATTTCTTCAAAATTAAACATAATGAGGATGAATCTTTAGAGGATTATTTGGATAGATTCTTGTTCACTCATAAAAGAAGCAATTATCCACTCACTGAAGTTCAAAAATTGGTTTTCTTAAAAGGGTTGGACGAAGATACTAGATATACCTTAAATTTGATGGGAGGTGGAGATATAAATAAGTTGGGTTTTGATCAGATTTTTGAGCTTTGTACCAACTACTCTCGAATAAAACCTAGAATTAAGAAAGAAAGGTTTGGGAAATTTAATGAAGTGGGTAAGCTAATGGAATAATTTGCTAATTTAAAGACAGATATCCTGATTACACTAAATAGTACTTTGAATGGCCGTCAAGCTAAGGCAAATGCAACAAAATTTTCTTAACAATCTACTATCCTAAGTGCAGACAGAAACATGCTCTTAGAGACTGCCCCTAGATAAAACCAATGTTTCATAATGTGGGATTTATGATGCAACAGATCATGATACCAAACATTGCACCCTTCTGCCTATTTTAAAGAATCAAATGAAAATACAAGTCCAGTACACTGAAGAAGTAAATTATATCCAGAGATAAAACTTTGCCCCACAAAACCAAACTCAAGGACAGTTTAATGCAAAAAACTCAGTTAATCTATGGATGACACAATGGAATTTTCTAGTGCCTTCACCTTTTTAGAATTAACTCTAAATTTCATCAATAAAAAATCCATGGGTAGCACAAGATTGGACGCCAACACCCCCATGGATGGTGCCACAGCCACAACAACAATAGGCACCATAGCAGCAATGGATTCCTCAGCCATATCAACAATGGAATCAATAGTGGAACCCACAACAATAATTCACCCAACCAAAAAGACCACTTCAACAACAAACTATAATGGCACCCCCAGTTATTCAGGAATAAGGACAAATCAATCAACTCTCAATGCTTGCACAATCAATAGCAAATTTGAAAAATAAATAACCAACCCCTGTTTATGTTAATGAATAGGAAGAGACAATGAATGTTGAAGCTATTGAGTGTTTGGACATACATTTAAGATCAGAAAAAATTATACAAAAACCTCCAATTCTCATTATTGAGATACCTGATGAAAAAGAAAAAATAGACTCATCTCAATTAAACACTAGAAAAGTCGAAATCAAAATAAACCTTAAAGCCAACAAAAAAACATTACTACACCAGTAGTTATTTTTCCTGAAAGATTAAAAGAAATAGATATTAAACCAGAATCAAATTTGGTCCATGAGTTATAAAAGATCAATATTGAGGTACCTTTTCTACAAGCTATTAGGGATATACCTGAATTGAACAAGATTATCAAAAATCTTTGTATCAAGACCCCTGGGAGGAAAGCAAAATATCCAGGAACCATTCATGTTGATGGAAAAGTTGTTGATTTATTAGTAGAAAAAACTATTAGTTCCAAAATATGCAGATCCAAGAAGCCCAATGATCATAATCACAATTGGAGGCAAAGAAATTCTTCACATCTTGATAGATCTGAGAGCAACAATTAATGTTATGACAACTAATACTTTCTATACATTATCTCTTATTAGAATTCAACCCACAACTACCATTCTTCAAATGGCGGACCAATCTGTAATTAAACCAGAAGGGACTATAGAAAATGTTTAAGTACTAATAGAGTCTTGTAAATATTCAATAGATTTCATGGTCTTACAACTTAAAACAAAGAATCTAGGATATCCCATAATCTTGGGTAGACTATGGTTGGCTACAGTAGCAACATTAATTGATTGCAGGTTAGGAGACGACCATTTTTAATGGGTTAAATCCAAATGCATCTCTTTGTATCCTCCTACAAAACAATTAACAAATCACATACACGAACTTTGGGTGGATGAATCAGATAACATATCAAACATGTCCTCATTAGCTATGATCACAGTAAAAAAACACTTGAAAGAATTGAATGGAGACATACCAAAATTTACAGACTCTGTCAGTCTGAAAGCTACAGACTCTGCTAGTCTGAAAGCTACGGACTCTGTCAGTTCAGAAACTACACACTGCCTCAGTTTAGGATTTTTAGGTCAGATAGAATATTATGAAACTTTCACTTCTACTTCTTCTAGTGTTTTCTCATCTTATGATCATGGATTGATTCAAAAAAGTGTGGAAATTGACAGAAAAGCAACAAACTCATTTCTTAGATGCATTTCATTGTTCTTTAGCAAGACTAATTCCTCCTAGAAAAGAGTTTGTTGATAATGTAACCATGTTTCATAAGCTACTTCCTCATCCATGTCCTCTGAACTCATTGATTAGTGAATTCAAGTAAATAGAATACAAATACTCAGGTACAAAACCAATTATGATATTATTTGAAAAGGTTTTGAACATCAATAGTTGGTTAACAAATGAAAAGGACGATCAGCTCTTTGAAGTATTGGAAAGACATACCAAGGCTTTTGCTTGGGATTATATCGATATGAAGGGAATTCACCCCAGCATATGCACTCATCACATTTACATAGAGTCTATCAAATCGGCTAGACAACCACAAAGAAGAATAAACCCAACATTAAAGGAGATAGTCAAAACAAAGATCCAAAAGTTGTTGGAAGTTGGTTTTATTTACCCCATCTCAGACAGCGAGTGGGTTTCACCTCTAGTAATTGTGTCCAAGAAAAATAAAAATTAAAGGTATGTGTAGATTATAGAGAATTGACCAAAGCAACACTAAGAGATTATTTTTCTCTACATTTCATTGATCAAGTTTTTGACAACTTGGCAGGAAAAAGATAGTTTTATTTTCTAGATGGGTTTAGTGGATATACCCAGATAACAGTAGCAACTAAAGATCAAGATAAAATCATATTTACCTGCCTTTGGGGAACTTTTGCTTATTGAGTACTCCCATTTAGACTCTGTAATGCTCCAGCCACCTTCCAAAGAGTAGTTTTAGCAATATTTTCTGACCTTACAAATGATTGTGTTGAAGTATAAATGAATGATTTCACCATTCATGGTGGAACTTATGAAGAGGCTCTTACCAACTTGGAAAGAGTATTGATCAAATGTGAAGAACAATTATCTTTGAGACATGAAAAATATTTGTTGATGATGGATGAAGGAATAGTGCTGGGACACCATATTTTTGCAAAAGGCATTCAAGAAGATCCAAAGAAAGTTGAAATAATTTCCAACTTACCCATCCCACAAACATAAACTAAAATTAAGAGTTTTTTAGGACATGTTGGTTACTACATATGCTTCATAGATAATTTTAGCCAAATAGTTGTCCCTATGTTTGCTTTGCTTACAAAAGATAGTACATTCAAATGGAGTGATAGTTGCTAGTAGGCCTTTAAGACCATCAAAGCTAAACTTATTACTGCTCTAGTATTGAGAGGACCGGATTGGACTCAACCATTCTCTATATACACAGATGCTTCTAATACAGTAATAGGAGCAGTCTTTGGACAAAAAGATGAAGAGGATAACATGTATGCTATATATTATATTAGCAAAAATATGACACCTACTGAAAGAAATTACACCACAACTGAAAGAGAATTCCTAGCTGTAGTCTATGCAATTAATAAATTCAAACACTACATAACAGGCTACACGGTATTTGTCTATATAAACCATTCATCTATTAGATACCTTAGCAATAAACCAATTGTGGGAGGTAGGATTATTAGATGGTTATTGTTCTTACAAGAATTTGATATTATTATAGATAAATCAGGGAAGTCTAATATGATTGATGATTTCTTGTCAAGAATGGACACTACAGGGGAAGAACTTGAGGAAGATCACTTTTCAGAAGAACAACTATTTTCTATTTCAGCAAACTCTCTATGGTTTGTTGATATAGCCAATTACCTCGCCACAGAGAAATTTCTTCTATAATTTTTACAAAAAAAAGAAACGTTTAATCAAATAAAGTTCTTTTAAATGGATTAATAGAATATTATTTAAATTTGGACCTGACCATGTGTTTCACAGGTTTGTGACAAATGTTGAAGCTTATGATATCATTAGAGCTTTTCATGATAAACCAAGTGGAGGTCATTACTCAGCTCAAAGAACCATACACAAAATTTTAGGAACATGATACTATTGGCCTCACATTCATCAGAAAGTAAAAAGATATGTCAGACACTGTGATGCTTGTCAGAGAATTGGACAACCTATCCTTTCAACAGAAATGCCTCTACACCCTCATTCTCAATTGGTTTTAGAATTATTTGAGAAATAGAGAATTGATTTTATAGGTCCTGTGGATCCTCCTTCTAGAGGAAAAGAATATCTCCTAGTATGTATAGACTATGTGACCAAGTGGACGGAAGTGGAAGTATTAACTCATGCAAGAGAAGAGATGGTAGTTGATTTTTTATATTTCAAAATCATGCAAATATTTGGTGCTCCAAGGGAGATAGTCTCAGATCAAGGATCACAGTTCATGTCAAACATGATAAATCACTTCATGCAAGTATATCAAACTCAACACAGAAAAACATCTCCATACCATCCACATGATAATGGACAAGTTGAAGTCACCAACAGAGAATTGAAAACTATTTTAACCAAGGTTAATTTCAATAGAAAGGATTGGGCAGATAAGGTACCAAAAGCTGTTTGGACCTATAATATTACTTGGAAAACAACAACTGAATTTTTATATTATGAATTGGTTTATGGTAAGAAGCCCTTATGCTCTATTGAATTTGAATTACAAACTTTGAAAACAACTGTAGAAGTAGGGATTGAATTAGAAAAAATATAGAAAGAAAGACTCTTACAGCTTAATCAACTTGATGAGATGGAGATGGAAGCACTACAAAGAACTGAATTAGTACAACATCAAAGAAAAGTTTGGCATGATTCACATATCAAGCAACATAAGTTTCAGAAAGGAGATTGGGCACTGTTGTTTGATTCCAAATTTCAACAGTTTAAAAGAAAATTACAAATGAGGTGGTTAGGACCTTATCAGATTGAGGTCTTTGAAAACGGTTCTGTGAAGCTAATACCTATTGATGATAGCAGAAGAGCTCTGTTAGTCAATGGACATAGATTGAAGCTTTATCAAAAATCTCTCAATAAAGAAGAATTTATTGAAAAGATAAAAGATCAAGTAGCCTTTTTGGAAGACTGCTTCTTCTAGAGAAACTGCTTCAAATCAAGTAGTTATTTTGGGGGGCTCTGCTTCTTCCAGAGAACATACTCCTTGATGATTTTGCATATATATGTCAATAGTAAAAATCCTTCTAGAGACTCTATTGACAATGCATGCCCAAAAAATCAGCGTGTCGGTTGGCTATGCATTGCAAAAAGGGCTTTGGCTAGAAAATTAGCAATCTCTGGCCAAAGGGCAAAAACAATATATATATATATATATATATATATATATATATATATATACATATATATATATATATATATACATATATATATATATACATATATATATATATACACACACATATATATATATATATATATATATATATACATATATATATATATATATACATATATATATATATGTATATATATATATATACATATATATATATATGTATATATATATACATATATATATATATGTATATATATATATATATATATATATATATATATATATATATATATATATATATATATATATATATATATATATATATATATATATAAAACAAAAACAAAAGAGAATCTCATCATATCACTATGATTGATCTTCTCCATGTAATAAAAGTTATTCTTTCAACCCCTGTTGACTAATCCATGCAAACGTATTTGTGCAAGACAAATGGCGAGTAAAAGATGAGTCTAAGGTCAAAGTGAGTGAGACATATATATTCTATTTATCTATGTTTAGTTAACTAATTATTTTTTATTTAATTAAGACTTATTCTATGGAGATGACCCAAACTTGAACCTTCTAAAATAGAATGACATGACACATACCATAATGAAGAAGCATGCAAACAAGTCGCAGATAAGTGTTTAGTTTTAGTACAATCAATTGCATCATTAATAATGATAATGATGGGATGTCATAAAAAGGGTTTTTTTAAATGAAGTGATACATCGCTATCACCATCAAAGTGCCATGTCATCATTTCATTCAATTTCTAATAATGGATAAAATGGCTGGCACACTCCATAGAAACGTGTGGCACTTAACTATATCAAGTCATCATATCAAACTATGGACTCATGTAGTTGTGAAGTTTCATACGAACCATTTCATTTCTACAGACTTCAATAGAAGTTGGTCTATCGATCTTCCATGATTATTGCCTACAAATCCTTAGTGACTGTTGCCTACCGATTTCAACATAAGATTGGTCTAAACCCCAATCGGAGTTAAAGGAATAGAGTTGTCTATAAATATGCATGGAAATGGGATAGAAAATGAGATCAAAGCCGAAGAATGCAACAAAGTTTCACAAAGATAAAGCTTCTATGGCAGTGTTTAAAGCGAGTGGTTGGCTACCTTTCATTGAAAAGTTTTAGGATTTCAACGAAACGATGGTAAGAGAATTCATCATTAATCTCACCCCTGAGTTTTTAGTTGTTAAAGACATTGTTATTCCTATGTCAACTCAAATTATAAGTCAAATCACATAAGTTTCAGATGAAAGAATTAGAGCAACAGGGATAATTTCATTTAGTGATTTAATTAGTCAGTTTAATGGTAATAAGCAGACTAGGACTTTGTGTCTAGTAGATTCCAACGGAAAATCAAAAGAGATTCGTAAAAATTCACTTCCTGAACCCTAAAAATATGTAGCCAAGTCGGTACTCAAGTATATCATTTGTGAGGGGCAACATAGTGTTTTAGGAGAAGACGCCATGAAAATGTTAATACACCTTAAGCATGGGAGGCAAAACCCTCAGTACAAGATTAACCTCCCATCCTTCTTATATGATGCCTTTCAAGTTATGATTACAACTTCTAATGTTGCTCTTAAGCACCATGGCCTGATTCACCTAATTATCCAACATCAGTTTCTTCAGCAAGGATAAGAGGTCTGGGAAGAATTTTAGAATAATATAGCACAACAAATTCTAAATTTGCCTGCTTAAGAGACCTCAAATTTCTCACAGAAACATTCATCTCCACCTACTGCATCAGTTGAGAAAATAACTCCAAAGAAGAAATCTCAGATTGTAGTCTACATAGAAATCCCTTCTTCTTCTTCAAGACGAATCACAAGGTCTCAAATCCCTAAAGTTTCAAGGTCCCCACAAGAACCTCATGAATCTGTAGTGCAACCAATTCCCTTGTCGGGAAAAAGAAAATTGAGACGAAAGGTTGCTACAAAACTTGAGAAGATTGATTGTTTGATGGTTGAAAAGGAAAGCCAACCAAGAATAGCTCAAAGAGTGACCAAAAGAAGGAGAAGGCTAATTTTGATAGATGAAGATGAACAAGACGCTGTAGATAATTTGGATAGTCTTAAAACGGTATCTCATTCCTCCATACATCAAAATATCCCTACAACTGTAGATGTTGAAGAAATTTCTTTCGAAAAAAACTCTCCAATCATAATGGAGGAGCCAATTCCAGAAGAAGTGCCAAACACAGCAATGGAATCAAGTAGGCAGAACCACCACTTGTTCCTATTGAAACTACAATAAATAAAGGGAAAACTGGATGCACAAGTGAGAAAGGTGAGTCATCTAATCTAAATGATCATGTTATGTAGTTAATCTTGCATCTTTTTCAAGCTCAAGCTCTAGATCAATGACAAATAGCTGAGATTGTTGACTTGATCAATCAATTGCAGAACAAGGATCATCTCAACTCATTGTTGGTGCAGAAATTAGATACAGTATCTGCCAATCATGCAGTAGAAGTTCACATATTAGAGGAAACAATAAATAAAAATGAAAGTGAACAAATAGATCTTTGGATATATGTAAAAATTTTGAAGAAAAAAATAGAAGATTACAGAGTTTGGTAAACTCTTCCAAAGCACCTTCTAATGTTACACCTTCTCCTCCTAAGGTATTTGTTGACCATAGTTGTCAAACAAATTGTTCAGGTATTCCTCCTTTGCAAATACTACATCAAATTGAAGAAAAATATTTCATACTTAAACAGAAAAATAAAGATGCAACTTCTTCAAACAAACTCTTGGAAAATGAAAAGAAAGAATTAAAAGCTAAGGTCCAAAATTTAGAAAAAAATTTGCAGGATGCATGCAAATTAGGGGAATCTCTTTTGGCATGTAGAAATCCTTCTCCTACATATAGTTTGTTTTTATTTGAATAATTTTATAGATGACAGCTCTGTGGATCTCTTGTCATCTTCCTTAAAATATTTTACAGCCAACAATATTTTTGAATTTTTTTTATAGTGCTAAACTTGATCAACAAGATTTGCTTTGTGAGTTTTATTTGCATGATTTGATCCTAGGAGACCATGAGGACAATAAATTCTTGATAAACCTTCATGTATAAGAAGTTCAACTGAGGGCATTACATTCTACATTCAAAAATCAACTAGCATGGAAACGCAGATTTGAGGACTACAAATCATGCTAAGACTACAGGATTGTGTATCAGATGAACCTTTCCTATTCTCAAATTGATCAAACAAAATTTTAACTGTGTTTGTTTAAGCGATGAGGTTAAAACACATTATTTACAAGCTTTATATGATTGTGTTGTTTCTTTTGACTTGTTTTCAAGATAGAGTTTTGATTCAGTGGTGACTGCAAGTGTAAACAAATGGGGCCAACTTTTAGTGCCTCTCAAAAGATGAGAGGTCATGTCTCCAAATAATTTAAGATGGAGTATGAGGAGAGCTTCCTAAATTTTGAAAATCTTAATCGAGGTAATAAAATCTGAGGGAGAATAAAAATGGATTGACATGAGATATATACCCCTTTTGCTGATCATACCTATTCTAGGATGATAGAGTTGGGCTCCACAATCAAAGGAGCAATTCAATATATGAAAACAAATGATTCAAGAGCATCAGGGGTTTACAAGCAATTCAAATAAGCATATAATAGATGAATTTGATGAATATGATTTGAGTGAGAGTGTGGAAAGCAGACACCAAAGCAATGAATGCCAATAAATGTTTGCAATGGGATTTGCAAAAGGTAAAGCTTGGGGGAGATGATGAGCTCAACATATGGCTCATTATGACATGTTATTTCCTTTAATTCATCTCTCGAAGGATATTATTTTATGCAAATCATAGATTGTTAGATAGCTATTACATGGAAAATAGATACTTGTCTTATTTATATTGAACCAAAGACTAAACCTTTACTTTGTCATTAATGTCTAATACATATCATGTTTTAGTAATTTTTTGTTGTGAAGAATGCTTAGGAAGAAGACACAGGGGATGTATAGTAAAAGTTCAATTTTGATCTCCATCCAATAGAACTACGAAATCCGCAGGCTTGCTTCTATAGACTCTGTAGGGTTGTTTCTATAGACTCTACAGGCTTGTTTCTACGAACTCCGCAGACTTATTTCTACGAACTTCGTAGGCTCATTCCTACCGACCCTGCAAAGTCAATTCCATGGATTCTGTAAGGATGAAGCTACAAATGGGGAAGCTGGCAACCAAGATAAGATGAGAGAGAATCATTTCAGCTGGAGTCAAATAAGGAAAATACCCGCCTGCTATTTTGTAGGGTTTATTTTTGATAAAGTTGTTATATTTGGATCTTAGGACTATTATAGGATAGTATATCTATTTCATCAGAATAATGGGATCTCTTGGAAATCCAATCTCCTATTTTTGGATGAATGAATCAATCAAGGAATCTTATTTCTTTACATCTTATTTTCAGTTGATTGTATTAGTATAAAATGTAAGACTTTCATCATTGAAAGATATTAGATAATAGAGAGAAGATAATAGAGGAAAGATACGTACAAGCATATTACAAGTTTCAGATAGATTGCAATCATTTCAATTTTATGAATTATCACTTCAATTTTTAGCATTGATTAATTTTTGTTCCTGACTCCGAGAGGAGCAAGGGCCCACTTTCCTTAAAACCAGGAACTGTGTATGGTACTTATGTTATGTTCTATTAACTCTTTGTTATAACTAATTAGAATCTTGTTAATATTTGCATTTATTCATAAAAACATCAAAATAAATTCACAGTTTAAAATGCATTTTTTTATTCCAAAATCTTTTCCTTTCCAAGCAAAGTGTCTTTTCTTTTACGTGTGAAGCAAAATTCTTTTTCTAGTTAAGCATTTTCATTTCCATGCAAGCGTAAATAGTAGTGTGATTTTACTTTCAAGTAAAAGAGTGGATTGATTTGATTAAATAGTTAGATTTTTAGCAAAAGAGTGAATTAAGTAGTTTAAAACACATTTCTTTCATTATTCAAAGTTAGAATAGGACCATCAAACACCCCTACAAATAGACTTCTAGATTTATCATTCTATACTTTATTACAGATAGCTTTGGACACCAACCCTATTTGATAAGACATCAATTGAACATTGATTAGATGAAGAGTAAAACAACACTCATCAATTACGTTATTTGATAAAATAGTTTCCATATTGAAAGTCATGTTTTTACATATAGATTATCAATATGACATGCTAAATAATTTACCATTCAATGTATCGTCAATGTATATATGGATACAAAAAAGAGGTAAATAAGAGTTTTGTAATTTTTTTGAGATGTTTGGCTGAAAAGAATGTAAACAATGGGATTTGATCTCGACACACGGTGAAAATACCTATAACAATTCAATTTATATATGTTTAATAAAAATCTTGTTTGAAATGGTGTATACGTGTAGATAAAGATAGGTTACAAAGTTTTAGAATGTCAATCATTTTGCGTCAAAAAATTTGTTGAATGAGATAACTATGCAGAGTATTTGTAAGAGATGCAAATAGAATTTAATGAAAACAATGGAGCTTAGTACGATGGGATACATATAATAAGTTGGTATCAAGTGAAGGGGGACTAATAAAGTAGTATTTGACATATATGATTATGTAGATTGAACTGGAGAATTTGAAAACTATATGCAATATATGCGCATCAGTTGAAAGACAAATTTGAAAAATGTACTGTTGTTTGCAGCTAAAAATGAGCTGAAGTGAAGAGTTACAAATATTAAGATTTGAACAAGATGAATAAAAAAAATAAAATCTGGACCATATAACCATGGTATAAAAATTAGTCAATTTCAAGCAAAAATAAAAGGTTAGAGAGTTGTCAGATTGACTTATTGAGGTGAATAAAAGTTTTAAAAATTTGCTAAGATGTTTGATTGAAAAATAACTCAAAGAGTGGGATTTGATCTTGGCAAAAGCTTAAAAGAAGTCTGTATAGATTGACTTACATATATTAGCTTGTACTTTTTTGATGATATGAATGGTTAGATGAACACAAAATTATATCACACTTAGTTTCATGAAACTCCCTGGTAGCTAGAAGTAAAATTAAGAGAAAGAGAATGGGTATACCAAATTCATGTAACGAGATAAAATATTCTCCATATCGAAAGTCATGTTTTTGCATATAGATTATCAATACGAATTGCTGAATAATTTTCTATTCAATGTACCATCCATTTATATATGCATACAAAAAAAGGTAAATAAGTGTTTTGAATTTTTTTTACAATATTTAGCTGTAAAAAAATGCAAATAGTGGGATTTGATCACGATACAAGGTGAAAATACCTATAACAATTAAATTTGTATATGTTTAGTGAAGACCTTATTTGAAATAGTGTATGGGTGTAGACAAAGATAGGTTATAAAGCTTTGGAATGTCAATCGTTTTGCGTGGTAATTTTATTTAATGAAATAGCTATGGCGAATATCTGCAAGAGATGTAAATAAAATTTAATGAAACATTGGAGCTTAGTATGATGGCATATATATAATAAGTTGATATCAAGTGAAGGAAAAATGTAAAGTAGTATTTAATAAATTGAATTATGTAGATCAAATTAGAGGAATTGAAAACTATATGTAACATATGTGCAACAATTGAAACTCAAATTTGAATAATGTACAATGGTTTATAGGCAACAATAAGTTGAAGTGGAGAGCTACAAATATTAAGATTTGAACAAGTCGAAACAAAACAAAATAAAATTGGGACCATATTATCATGAGATTAAAACTGGTCAATTTCAATAAAAGATAAAAGGTTAGAGGGTTGTTAGATTGATTTATTGAGGTGAATAAGAGTTTTAAATTTTTTTTAAGATGTTTGGTTGAAAAATAACCCAAACAATGGGATTTGATTTTGACAGAAACTTGAAAGGAGTGTGAATAGATTTCTTTACATAGATCAGCTTGTACATTTTTGATGATATAGAGGGCCAGATTAAGGTGAAATTGTATTACACTTAGGTTCATGAAACTCCTTGGTAGGTAGAAGTAAATAGCTATATGAGTGTGAAATTATATGACACATAATTTCATGAAACTCCGTGGTAGCTAGAACTAAAATTGAAAGAAAAAAATTGGATATACAAAAATTATGTAATGGGATAAAATGGTTTCTGTATTAAAATTCATGTTTTTGCCTATAGATTATCAATACGACTTGTTGAATAATTTACATTTTGACATACCATCCATATATATATGGATACAAACAAGAGGTAAATAGGAGTTTAGAAATTTCTTTGAGACGTTTAGCTGGAAAGAAAATGCAAACAGTGCGATTTGATCTTGACACAAATTGAAAACACCTATAACAATTCAATTTATATATGTTTAATGAAGATCTTATTTTAAATAGTGTATGGGTATAGACAAAGATAAGTTACGAAGTTTAGGAATGTCAATCAGTGTGCGAGGTAAAATTGTTGAATGTGATAACTATGTAGAGTATTTGCAAGAGATGCAAATAGAATTTAATGAAACATTGGAGCTTAGTATGATGGGATACATATAAAAGTTGATATCAAGTGAAAGTGTACAGATAAAGTTTATTTGACATATTAGATTATGTAGATCGAATTAGAGGAATTTAAAAATTATATACAACATATGCGTAATAATTGAAAGACAAATTTAAACAATGTTCCATTGTTTACAAACAAAAATGAGCTAAAGTGAAGAGCTACAAATACTAAGATTTGAGTAAATCTAAAAAAAATAAAAACAAAATCTAGACCATATTACCATAGGATAAAATCTGATCAATTTCAAACAAAGATAAAAGGTTAGAGGGTTTTCAAATGGACTTATTGAGGTGAATAAGAGTTTTAAAAATTTGCTAAGGTATTTTGTTAGAAAATAATCCAAACAATAGTATTTTATCTTGGCACAAGCTTAAAAGGAGTGTGAATAGATTGGCTTGCATAAATCAATGTGTACTTCTTTGATGATATGGAGGGCCAAATTAAGGTGAAATTATATCATACTTAATTTCATGAAACTCTGTGGTAGCTCGAAGTCAAATTGAGAGATAGAAAATGGGTATACAAAATTACATAATGGGATAGAATGGTTTTCATATTGAAAGTTATATTTTTGTATATACATTATCAATACAACTTACATAATAATTTAGGATTCAACATACCATCCATATATATATGGATACAAAAAAGATGTAAATAAGAGTTTTGGAATTTTTTTGAGGTGTTTATTTGGAAAAAAAAAAAAAATCTGAACCATAGTACCATTTTTTGAGAGGTAAATATTAAGATTTGAACAAGTCGAAAAAAAAATAAAATTGGACCATATTACCAAGGAATAAAAATTGATTAATTTCAATCAAATATAACAAGTTAGTGGGTTGTCAGATTGACTTATTGTGGTGAATAAGAGTTTTGAAAATTTGCTAAGATGTTTGGTTGGAAAATAACCCAAACAATGGGATTTGATCTTGGTAAAAGCTAAAAAAAACTCTTAGATTGACTTACATTGATCCCCTTGTACTTCTTTGAAGATATGGAGGGCCAGATGAAACTTCGTGGTAGCTAGAATTAAAATTGAGAGAAAGAAAATGGGTATACAAAAATTATGTAATGGGATAAAATGGTTTCTATATTGAAAGTTATTTTGAAATGTTTGACTAGAAAGAAAATCCAAACAATGGGATTTGATCTCGACTCAAGGTGAAAATCCCTATAACATTTCTATTTATATAAGTTTAATGAAACCTTATTTGAAATAGTGTATGGGTGTAAACAAAGATAGGCTTCAAAGTTTTTGATTATTAATCATTTTGTGTGGTAAAATTGTTGAATGAGATAACTATGTAGAGTATTTGCAAGAGATGCAAGTAGAATTTAATAAAACATTGGAGCTTAGTACAATTGGATACATATAATAAATTTATATGAAATGACGGGGGATTGATAAAGTAGTATTTGACATCTTGGATTATTTAGATTGAACCAGAGGATTTTGAAAACTATATGCAACATGTATGCAACAATTAAAATTCAAATTTGAACAATGTACAATAGTTTACAGACAAAATGAGATGAAGTGAAGAGCTAAAAATATTAAGATTTGAACGCGTCGTAAAAAAAATAAAAAATGGACCACATTACCTTGAGATAAAAACTGATCAATTTCAAACAAAAATAAAAGACTAGAGGATTGTTAGATTGAATTATTGAGGTGAAAAAAAGTTTTGAAAATTTGCTAAGATGTTTGGTTGGAAAATAACACAAACAATGGGATTTGATCTTGGCATAAACTTAAAATGAGTGTGAATATATTGGATTACATAGATCACTTTGTACTTCTTTGATGATATGGAAGGCCAGATGAGCATTAAATTAGATCACACTTAATTAGAAATAAAATTGAGATAAATGAATTGGGTATGTAAAAATTACGTAATTGGATAAAATGGTTTACATATTAAAAGTCATGTTTTTTATATATATTATCAATACGACTGACTGAATAATTTAGAATTCAACATACCATCCATCTATATATGGATACAAACAAAAAGTAAATCTGAGTTTTGGAATTTTTTTGAGATGTTTCACTGGGAAGAAAATGCAAACAGTGGAATTTGATCTCGATACAAGGTGAAAATACTTATGACAATTCAATTTATATATGTTTAATAAAGACCTTATTTTAAATAGTGTATGGGTATAAACAAAGATAGATTACGAAGTTTGAGAATGCCAATAATTTTGTGTGGTAAAATTATTGAATGAGATAACTATGCAGAGTATTTGCAAGAGATGTAAATAAAATTTAATGAAACATTGAAGCTTAGTACGATGGGATACATATGATAAGTTGATAACAAGTGAAAGGGGACTGATAAAGTTGTATTTGACATATTGGATTATGTAGATTGAACGGGAGGAAATTGAAAACTAAATACAACATATGTGCAATAATTGAAACTCAAGTTTGAACAATGTATAATGGTTTACAGACAAAAATGAGGTAAAGTGAAGAGCTACAAATATTAATATTTAAACAAGTCAAAACAAAAAAAAGAAAATTTGGACCATATGACCATGGCATAAAAATTGGTCAATTTTAAGCAAAGATGAAAGGTTAGAGGCTTGTCAGATTGACTTATTGAGGTGAATAAGAGTTTCGAAAAATTCGCTAAGATGTTTAGTTAGAAAATAATTCATAGTGGGATTTGATTTTGCCATAATTTAAAAGAAGTCTGAATAGATTGGCTTACATTGATCCCCTTGTATTTATTTGATGATATGAATGGCCAATGAACATGAAATTGTATCACAATTAGTTTCATGAAACTCTGTGGTAGCTAAAAGTAAAATTGAGATAAAGAAAATAGGTATACAAAAATTACATAATGGGATAAAATGGTTTCTATATTGAAATTCATATTTTTGCATATAGATTATCAATGTGACTTGTTGAATAATTTACAATTTAACATACCATCCATATTTATATGGATACAAAAATAAGGTAAATATGAGTTTTGAAATTTTCTTAGATGTTTGGCTTGAAAGAAAATATAGATAGTGGGATTTGATCTCGACACAAGGTGAAATTACTTATAATAATTCAATTTATATATGTTTAATGAAGACCTTATTTGAAATTATGTATGGGTGTAGACAAAGATAGATTACAAAGTTTTGGAACGTCAATCATTTTGTACGGTAAAATTATTGAATGAGATAACTATGCAAAGTATTTGAAAAAGATGTAAATAGAATGTAATGAAACATTAGAGTTTATCACAATGAGATTCATATAATAAGTTGATATCAAGTGAAGGGGAATTGATAAAATAACATTTGACATATTGGATTATGTAGATGAAACTAATAGAATTTGAAAACTATATGCAACATATGCATAAAAATTGAAAGACAAATTTGAACATTATATCATGGTTTACAAACAAAAATGAGTTGAAGTGAAGAGCTACAAATATTAAGATTTGAACAAGTCGAAACAAAAAAAAACAAAATCTGGACCATATTACCTTGGGATAAAAACTAGACTATTTCTAAGAAATATAAAAGGTTAGAGGGTTGTTAGATTGAATATAAGATTGAAAGTCATGTTTATACATATAAATTATGAAGTCAATTTTTGAAATTTTTTTGAGATTTTTGGTTTAAAAAATGCAAATAGTGGGATTTGATTTTGGCACATGGTGAATTACCTGTAACAATTCAATTTATATATGTCTACTGAAAATTTTATTTGAAATAATGTATGGGTGTAGACAAAGATAAATTATGAAGTTTTAGAATGTCAATCATTTTATGTCATAAAATTGTTAAATGAGATAACTATGCAGAGTATTTATAAGACATGTAAATAGAATTTAATGAAACATTGGAGCTTAGTATGATGAGATACATATAATAAGTTGGTATCAAGTGAAGTGGGACTGATAAAGTAGTATTTGACATATTGTATTATGTAGATCGAGCTGGAGGAGTTTGAAAATTATATGCAATATATACACAACAATTGAAAGACAAATTTAAACAATGTACCAAGGTTTACAGACAAAAATGAGTTGAAGTGAAGAGCTACAAATATTAAGATTTGAAAAATTTGAAACAAAAGTAAAATAAAATGTGGACCATATTACCATGGAATAAAAACTAGTCAATTTCAAGCAAGGATAAAAGGTTAGAGGGTTGTTAGATTGACTTATTTAAGTGAATAAGAGTTTTGGAAATTTGCTAAAATGTTTGGTTGGAAAATAACCCAAACAGTGTGATTTGATCTTGACAAAAGCTTCTAAGAAGTCTGAATAGATTGACTTACATAGATCACCTTGTACTTCTTTGATGATATCCAGGTCCAGATAAATGTGAAATTGTATCACACCTAGTTTCATGAAACTAGGTGGTAGCTAGAAATAAAATTGAGAGAAAGAAAATGGGTGTATAAAAATTAAGTAATGAGATAAAATAGTTTCCATATCAAAAGTCATTTTTTTGCATATCTATTATCCATATGGCTCGCTGAATAATTTACAATTCAATGTACCGTCCATTAATATATGGATACAAAATAGAGGTAAATAGCAATTTTGAAATTTTTTTTGAGATGTTTGACTAGAAAGAAAATGTAAACAATGGGATTTGATCTCAACACAAGGTGACAATATCTATAACAGTTCAATTTGTCTATGTTTAATGAAGACCTTATTTAAAATAGGGTATGGGTGTAGATAAAGATAGGTTAAGAAGTTTTAAAACGTCAATCATTTTGCATGGTAAAATTGTTGAATGAGTTAACTATGGAGAGTATTTACAAAAGATGTAAATAGAATTTAAAAAAATATTGGAGCTTAGTATGATGGGATACATATAATAAGTTTATATCAAGTGAAGGGGAACTGATAAAGTAGTTTTTGACATATTGGATTATGTAGATCGAACTAAAGGAATTTGAAAAGTATATGCCACATATGTGCAATAATTGAAAGATAAATTTGAACAATGGACTATGGATTATAGACAAAAATGCGATAAAGTGAAAAGCTACAAATATTAAGATTTGAACAAGTCGAAACAAAAAAAATAAAAAATAAAAAATTGTACCATATTACCATGGGATAAAAACTAATCAATTTCAAGCAGACATAAAAGTTTAGAGGGTTGTCAAATTAACTTATTAAAGTTTAAAAGCTTAAAATGAGTCTAAATAGAATTTCTTACATAGATCACCTTGTAATTCTTTGATGATATGGAGGGCCAGATGAACACAAAATTATATCACACTTAGTTTCATGAAACTTTGTGATAGCTAGAAGTATAATTGAGATAAATAAAATGGATTTAAAAAAATTACATATTGAGAAAAATGGTTTTCATGTTAAATATCATGTTTTTGTATATAGATTATCAATACAACTTGTTGAATAATTTACAATTCAATGCACCATCCATATATATGTGTATACAAAAAAGAAGTAAATAAGAGTTTTAGAATTTTTTCAAAATTTTTATCTAAAAAGAAAATGCAAACAATGAGATTTAATATCAACACAAGGAGAAAATACCTATAACAATTGAATTTATATTTGTTTAATGAAGACTTTATTTAAAATAGTTTATGGGTGTGTAGACAAAAATAGGTTATGATGTTTTGGAAAATCAAACATTTTGCATTGTAAAATTGTTGAATGAGATAACTATGTAACGTATTTATAAGAGATGCAAATAAAATTTCATGAAACATTGGAGCTTAGTATGATGGGATACATATAATAAGTTGATATTAAGTGAAGGAGAACTAATAAAGTAGTATTTGACATATTGGATTATGTAGATTGAATTGGAGGAACTTGAAAATAATATGCAACATATGTGCAACATTTGAAAAACAAATTTGAATAATGTATCATAGTTTATAGACAAAAATGAGCTGAAGTGAAGAGCTACAAATATTAAGATTTGAACAAGTCGAAACAATAAAAAAAATCTAGATAATATTATCATGGGATAAAAAATATTCAATTTCAAGCAAAGATAAAATGTTAAGAGGGTTGTTCAATTGACTTATTGAGGTGAATAAGAGTTTTGAAAATTTGTTAAATGGTTGGTTGGAAAATAACTCAAACAGTAAGATTTGATCTTGGCACACGCTTAAAAGGAGTGTGAATAGATTGTCTTACATAGATCAGCTTGCACTCGATGATATGGAGGGCCATATGAACTTGAAACTATATCACATCTAGTTTCATGAAACTCTGTTGTAGTTAGAAGTAAAATTGAGAGAAAGAAAATGGTTATATAAAAATTACATAATGGATTAAAATGGTTTCCATATTGACATTCATGTTTTTACAAATAAAATTTCATGAAACATTGGAGCTTAGTACGATGGGATACATATAATAAGTTGATATCAAGTGAAGGAGAACTAATAAAGTAGTATTTGACATATTGGATTATGTAGATTGAACTAAAGGAACTTGAAAATAATATGCAACATGTGCAACATTTGAAAAAAAAATTTGAATAATGTACCATAGTTTACAGACAAAAATGAACTGAAGTGAAGAGCTACAAATATTAAGATTTGAACAAGTCGAAACAATTAAAACAAAATCTAGATAATATTACCATGGGATAAAAAATATTCAATTTCAAGCAAAGATAAAATGTTAAGAGGGTTGTTCGATTGACTTATTGAGGTGAATAAGAGTTTTGAAAATTTGTTAAATGGTTGGTTGAAAAATAACCCAAACAGTGGGATTTGATCTTGGCACAAGCTTAAAAGGAGTGTGAATAGATTGTCTTACATAGATCAACTTGTACACAATGATATGAAGGGCCATATGAACTTGAAATTGTATCACACCTAGTTTCATGAAACTCTGTTGTAGCTAGAAGTAAAATTTAGAGAAATAAAATACTTATATATAAATTACATAATGGATTAAAATGGTTTCCATATTGAAATTCATGTTTTTGTAAATAAAATTTCATGAAACATTAGAGCTTAGTACGATGGGATACATATAATAAGTTGATATTAAGTGAAGGAGAACTAATAAAGTAGTATTTGACATATTAGATTATGTAGATTGAACTGGAGGAACTTGAAAATAATATGCAACATATGTGCAACATTTGAAAAAGAAATTTGAATAATGTACCATAGTTTATAGACAAAAATGAGCTGAAGTGAAGAGCTACAAATATTAAGATTTGAACAAGTTGAAACAATTAAAATAAAATCTAGATAATATTACCATGGGATAGAAAATATTCAATTTCAAGAAAAGATAAAATGTTAAGAGGGTTGTTCGATTGACTTATTGAGGTGAATAAGACTTTTGAAAATTTGTTAAATGGTTGGTTGAAAAATAACCCAAACAGTGGGATTTGATCTTGGCACAAGCTTAAAAGAAGTGTGAATAGATTGTCTTACATATATCAGCTTGCACTCGATGATATGGAGGGCCATATGAACTTGAAATTGTTTCACACCTAATTTCATTAAACTCTGTTGTAGCTAGAAGTAAAATTGAGAGAAAAAAAATGGTTATATAAAAATTACATAATGGATTAAAATGGTTTCCATATTGAAATTCATGTCTTTTCATATAGATTATCAATATAATTTGTTGAATAAATAAAATTAAAATTACCATCCATATAAATGTGGATATAAAAAAGAGGTAAATAGGAGTTTTGGATTTTTTTTGAGATCGTTGGTTGGAAAGAAAATGCAAACAGTGGGATTGGATTTCGACACAAGGTGAAAATACCTAAAAAAATTGAATTTATATATGTATAATGAAGACCTTATTTCAAATATTGTATGAGTGTAGATAAAAATATGTTACGAAGTTTAGAACGTCAATCATTTTGCAAGATAAAATTGTTCAATGAGATAACTATGCATAGTATTTGCAATAGATACAAATAAAATTTAATGAAACATTGGGGCTTAGTATGATGAGACATAAAATAAATTGATATCAAGTGAAGAGGAACTGATAAAGTAGTACTCGTCATATTGGATTAAATAGATGAAACTAGAAGAATTCGAAAATAATATGCAACATTTGGCCAATAATTGAATGACAAATTTGAGAAATGTAACATGGTTTACATATAAAAATGAGTTGAAGTGAAGAACTACAAATATTAAGATTTGAACAAGTTGAAACATAAAAAATAAAATCTGGACAATTGTACCATGGGTTAAAAATTGGTCAATTTTAAGCAAAGATAAAATGACTTATTGAGGTGAATAAGAGTTTTAAAAATTTGCTAAGATGTTTAATTGAAAAATAACCCAAACAGTGAGATTTGATCTCAGTAGAAGATTAAAAAGAGTCTAAATAAATTGGCTTACATAGATCACTTTGTACTTCTTTGATGATATAGAGGTCCAAATGAACATGAAATTGTATCACACCTAGTTTCATGAATCTTTGTGGTAGCTAGAACTAAAATTGAGAGAAATAAAATATGTATACAAAAATTACGTAATGGGATAAAATGGTTTGCATATTGAAAGTCTTATTTTTGCTTATATATTATCAATATGACTTGTTGAATAATTTACAATTCAACGTACCATCCATATATATATAGATATAAAAATGAGATAAATAAGAGTTTTAAAAAATTTTAAGATGTTTCGCTGGAAAGAAAATGTAAACATTGGGATTTAATCTCGACACATGGTAAAAATACCTATAGCAACTCCAGTTATCTATTTTTAATGAAGACCTTATTTGAAATAGTGTATGGGTGTATACAAAGATAGGTAATGAAGTTTTAAAACATCAATCATTTTACATGGTAAAATTATTGAATGAGATAACTATGCAGAGTATTTGTAAGAAATACATATAGAATTTAATGAAACATTAGAGTTTAGTACGATGAGATATATATAATAAGTTTATATCAAGTGAATGAGAACTGATAAAATAGTATTTGACATATTAGATTATGTAGATCGAACTCAAAGAATTTGAAAACTATATGCAACATATGTGCAATAATTGAAAGATGAATTTGAATAATGTACAATGGTTTACAGAGAAAAATGCGCTGAAGTGGAGCTACAAATTTTAAGATTTAGACAAATTGAAATAAAAAAAAATAAAATTTGGAACATATTATCATGGGATAAAAACTCGACAATTTCAAGCAAAGATAAAAGGTTAGAGGGTTGTCAGATTGACTTATCGAGGTGAAAAAGAGTCTTGGAAATTTGCTAAGATGTTTGGTAGAAAAATAACCTAAATAGTAGAATTTGATCTTGGCACAAGCTTAAAAAGAGTCTGAATAGATTGGCTCATTAGATCACCTTATACTTTTTTGATGATATAGAGGGCCAGATGAATGTGAAATTGTATCACACTTAAGTTATGAAACTCCGTGGCAGCTAGAAGTAAAATTTATAGAAATAAAATTGGTATACAAAAATTAATTAATTGGATAAAATGGTTTTCATATTGAAAGTCATGTTTTTTGCATATACATTATCAATACAACTTGCTGAATAATTTACAATTCAACAGACCGTCTATATATATGGATATATAAAAGAGGTAAATAGGAGTGTCTGATTTTTTTGAGATGTTTGACTGCAAAGAAAATGCAAACAGTGGGATTTGATCTCAATACAAAGTGAAAATACCCATAACAATTCAATTTATGTGTTTAATGAAGATTTTATTTGAAATAGTGTATGGGTGTAGACAAAGATAGCTTTTGAAGTTTTGAAACATCAATCATTTTGAATGGTAATTTTTTTTAATGAGATAACTATGCAGAGTATTTACAAGAGATGCAAATAGAATTTAATGAAACATTGGAGCTTAGTTGGATGGGATACATAAAATAAGTTGATATCATGTGAAGAACTGATAAAATAGTTTTTGACATACTGGATTATGTAGATTAAATTGGAAGAATTTGAAAATTAGGTGCAAGATATGTGCCACAATTGAAAGACAAATTTGAACAATGTACCATGGTTTTCAGACAAAAATGAGTTAAAGTGAAGAGCTACAAATATTAATATTTGAACAAGACAAAATAAAAATAAAAATTGGATCATACTATTAGGGATTAACAACTGGTCAATTTCAAGCAAAGATAAAAGGTTCGCAGGTTGTAAGATTGACTTATTGAGGTGAATAAAAGTTTTAAAAATTTGTTAAGATGTTTCGTTGAAAATAACTCAAACCCTGGGATTTGATTTTGGCAAAATCTTAAAAAGAGTCTGAATAGATTAGCTTACATAGATCACATTGTACATCTTTGAAGATATGGAGGGTCAGATGAGCATGAATTTGTATCACATGTAGTTTTATGAAACTTCGTGATAGCTAGAAGTAAAATTGAGAGAAAGAAAATGGGTATACAAAAATTTCATAATGAGATAAAATGGTTTCCATATTGACAGTCATGTTTTTGAATATATATTATTAATACTATCTGTTGAATAATATATAATTCAACGTACCCCATATATATATATATATGGATACAAAAAAGAAGTAAATAAAAGTATTATATTTTTTATGAGATGTTTGGCTGGAAAGAAAATCCAAACACTGAAATTTGATCTCGATTCAAGGTGTAAATACTTATAATAATTCAATTTATACAATTTATATATGTTTAATGAAAACCTTATTTGAAATAGTGTATGGGTGTAGACAAAGATAGGTTACAATATTTTGGAACGTTTATCATTTTATGTGGTAAATTTTTTGAATGAGATAACCATGCGGAGTTTTTGCAAGAGATAAAAATAGAATTTAATGAAACATTGAAGCATAGTACGATGGGATACATATAATAAGTTGATATCAATTGAAGGGGGATTGATAAAGTAGTATTTGACATATTAGATTATCTAGATCAAATTGGAGGAATTTGAAAAGTATATGCATCATATGCGTAAAAATTGAAATACAAATTTAAATAATGCACCATGGTTTACAATAAAAAAGAAGCTAAAGTGAAGAGCTACAAATATTAAGATTTGAAAGATTCAAAATGAAAAAAACAAAATATGTACCATATTTTACCATGGGATAAAAATTAGTCAATTTCATACAAGGATAAAAGGTTAGAAGGTTGTGAGATCGACTTATTGAGGTGATCAAGTATTTTAGAAATTTTATAAGATTTTGAGTTGGAAAATAACCTAACTAGTGGGATTTGATCTTGGCACAAGCTTAAAAAGAGTGAATGGATTGGCTTACATGGATCCCCTTGTAGTTCTTTGATGATATGGAGGGCAAGATGAACATGAAATTGTATCACATAGTTTCATGAAATTGTGTGGTAATTAGAAGTAAAATTCATAAAAAGAAAATGGGTATACAAAAATTATGTATTGGGCTAAAGTGGTTTCCATATTGAAAGCCATGAATTTGCATATAAGTTATCAATACAACTTGTTGAATAATTTATAATTCAACGTACCATTTATATATATATGGATACAAAAAAATGTAAATACGAGATTTGAATTTTTTTGAGATGTTTGGCTGGAAAAAAATGCAAACAATAGGATTTAATCTCGATATAAGGTGAAAATACGTATAACAATTCAATTTATATATGTTTAATGAAGACCTTATTTGAAGTAGTGTATGAGTGTAGACAAAAATAGGTTACGAAGTTTTGGAATGTCAATCATTTTACATGGTAAAATTGTTGAATGATATAACTATGTAGAGTATTTACAAGAGATGCAAATAGAATTTAATGAAACATTGGAGCTTAGTAGGATGGGATACATATAATAAGTTGATATCAAGTGAAGGAGAATTGATAAAGTAGTATTTGACATATTGGATTATATAAATCAAACTTGATGAATTTGAAAACTATATCTAACATATGTGTAATAATTGAAAGAAAAAATTAAATAATGTACTATAGTTTATAGACAAAAATGAGTCAAAGCGAAGAGCTACACGTATTAAGATTTGAATGAGTTGAAATAAAATAAACAAAATTTGGACCATATTACCATGGGATAAAAGCTAGTCAATTTCAAGAAAACATAAAAGGTTAGAGGGTTGTCAAATTGACTTATTGAGTTGAATAAGAGTTTTAGAAATTTGCTAAGAGTTTGGTTTGAAAATAACCTAAACAATGAGAATTGATCTTGGCAGAGACTTAAAAGTAGTCTGGATAGATTAGCTTACATAGATCACCTTCTACTTCTTTAATGATATGGAGGACTTGATGAATGTGAGATTGTATCATAGCTAGTTTCATGAAACTCCTTGGTAGGTAGAAGTAAAATTGAGAGAAAAGAATCTGGTATACAAAAATTACATAATGGGATAAAATGGTTTTCATATTGAAAGTCATGTTTTTACATATAGAATATCAATACGACTCTCTAAATAATTGACAATTTAACATACCATCCATGTATATATGGATACAAAAAAGAGGTAAATAGGTGTTTTGGAATTTTTTTGAGATGTTTGGATAAAAAATGCAAACAATGTGATTTAATCTCGACACATGGTTAAAATACCTTTAACAATTCAATTTATATGTGTTTAATGTAGACCTTATCTTAAATGGTGTATGGGTTTAAGTATAGGTTACGAAGTTTTGGAATGTCAATAGTTTTGCATCATAAAATTGTTGAATGAGATAATTATGTAGAGCATTTGCAAGAGATGCAAATAAAATTTAATAAAACATTGGAGCTAAGTACGATGGGATACATTTAATAAGTTGATATCAAAAGAAGGGGAATCTATAAAGTAGTATTCGATATAGTGGGTTATGTAGATGGAACTGGAGGAATTTAAAAACTATGTGTAATAATTAAAAGACAAATTTGAACAATGTACAATGGTTTATTGACAAAAATTAACTGAAGTGAAGAGCTTCAAATATTAATATTTGAATAAGTTGAAATAAAAAACCAAAATCTGGAGCATATTACCATGGGATAAAAACTTGACAATTTCAAGAAAAGATAATAGGGTAGAGGGTTGTCAGATTGACTTATTGAAGTGAATAAGAGTTTTAAAATTTTGCTAAGATGTTTGATTGAAAAATAACCTAAACAATGAGATTTGATTTTGGCAAAAGCTTAAAAGGAATTTGAATAGATTGACTTACATAGATTACCTTGTACTTCTTTGATGACATGGAGGATCAGATGAGCGTAAAATTATATCACACCTAGTTTCATAAAACTCTATGGTAGTTAGAAGTAAAATTGAGAGAAATAAAATGGGTATATAAAAATTACGTAATGAGATAAAATGGTTTCCATATTGAAAGTCATGTTTTTGCATATAGATTATGAATTTGACTTGCTGAATAATTTACAGTTCAACATACTGTCCATTTATATATGGATACAAAAAAGAGATAAATTAGATATTTGAAAATTTTTACGATGATGAACTAGAACTAAAATGTAAACAATAGTATTTGATCTTGATTCAAGGTGAAAATACCTATAATAATTCAATTTATATATGTTTAATGAAGACCTTATTTGAAATAGTGTATGGGTGTAGACAAAGATAGGTTACAAAGTTTTGGAATGTCAATCATTTTGCATGGTCAAATTGTGGAATGAGATAGCTATGCAGTGTATTTGCAAGAGATGCAAATAAAATTTAATGAAACATTGGAGCTTAGTATGATGGGATATATCTAAAAAATTGATATCAAGTGAAGGGGAACTGATAAGGAAGTATTTTACATATTGGATTATATAGATCAAACTTGAAAAAATTGAAAATTATATGCAACATATGTGCAACAATTGAAACTCAAATTTGAACAATGTAAATCTGTTTATAGACAAAAATGAGCTGCAGTGAAGAGCTACAATTATTAAGATTTAAATATTTCGAAAAAAAAAATTGGACAATATAACCATGGGATAAAAACTAGTCAATTTCAAGCAAAGATAAAAGGTTAGAAGGTTGTCAGATTGACTTATTGAGGTGAATAAGAGTTTTGAAATTTGCTAATAAGTTTGGTTGGTAAATAACCCAAATTGTGGGATTTGATCTTGGTAGAAGCTTAAAAGGAGTGTGAATGGATTGGCTTACATAGGTCACCTTGTACTTTGATGATATGGATGGCTAAATGAACGTGAAATTATATCACCCCTAGTTTCATGAAACTCTATGGTAGCTAAAATTAAAATTGAGAGAGAAATTGGGTATACAAAAATTATGTAATGGGATAAAATGATTTGGATATTAAAAGTTGTGTTTTTGCATATAGATTATCAATATGACTTGTTGAATAATTTACAATTTAACATACCATTGATATATATATAAACAAGAGTTAAATAAGAGTTTTAGAATTTCTTTGAGATGTTTGGCTCAAAAAAAAATGCAAAGAGTGGGATTTGATCTCGACACAAGGTAAAAATAACTATAACAATTCAATTTATATATGTTTAATGAAAACCGTATATTAAATAGTGTATGGTTGTAGACAAAGATAGGTTACAAACTTTGGGAATGTCAAACATTTTGTGTGATAAAATTATTGAATGAGATAACTATGCATAGTATTTGCAAGAGATGCAAATAAAATTTAGTGAAACGTTCGAGCTTAGTATGATTAGATACATATAAAAGTTAATAACAAGTGTAAGTGGACTCATAAAGTTGTATTTGACATACTGGATTATTTAGATCGAACTGGAGGAATTTGAAAACTATATGCAACATATGTGCATCAATTGAAAGACAAATTTAAACAATGTACCATGGTTTATAGACAAAAATGAGTTGAAGTGAAATGCTACAAATATTAAGATTTGAACAAGTTGAAACAAAAAAAATAAAATCTGGACCATATTACTATGGGATAAATACTAGTCAATTTCAAGCAAAGATAAAAGATTAAAAGGTTGTCAAATAGACTTATTGAAGTGAATAAGAGTTTTGAAAATTTGCTAAGATGTTTGGTTTGAAAATAACGTAAACAGTGGGATTTGATCTTGGTACAAGCTTAAAAGGAGTGTGAATACATTGGTTTACATAGATCACCTTATACTTCTTTAATGATATGGAGGGACAGATAAATGTGAAGTTATATCATATCTAGTTTCATGAAACTCTATGGTAGCTAGAAGTAAAATTGAGAGAGAAAATGGGTTTACAAAAATGAGATAAAATAGTTTTCATATTGAAAGTATTAAATTTGATCAAGTCAAGAAAAAAAAAATGACCTTATTACCATGGGATAAAAACTGATCAATTTCAAGCAAATATAAAAGGTTATGATAGTTTCTTAAAACTCCATGGTAGCTAAAAGTAAAATTGATAGAAAAAAAATAAGTATACAAAAATTACGTAATGGGATAAACTGGTTTCAATATTGAATGTCATGTTTTTGCTTGTAGGTTACAATACGACCTGCTGAATAATTTACAATTCAACATATCGTCCATATATATATGGATACATAAAAAGGTAAATAGTAGATTAGAAATTTTTTTGAGATGTTTGACTGCATAGAAAATGCAAACAGTGGGAATTATCTCGACACAAAGTGAAAATACCTATAAACATTCAATTTATATATATTTAATGAAGAACTTATTTAAAATAATGTATGGGTGTAGACAAAGAAAGATTAAGAAGTTTAGTAATGTCAATCATTTTGCTTGGTAAAATTGTTGAATGAGATAACAATGCAGAGTATTTTTAAGATATGCATATATAATTTAATGAAATATTGGAGCTTAGTACGATGGGATACATATAATAAGTTGATATCAAGTGAAGGAGTGTCGATAAAGTGGTATTTGACATATTGTAATATGTACATCAAACTGAAGGAATTTAAAAACTATATCAACATATGTGCAATGATTGAAAGACAAATTTGAACAATGTACCATGCTTTACAGATAAAAATGTGTTGAAGTGAAGAGCAAATAATATTATGTTTTGAACAAGTCTGAATAAAAAAACAAAATGCAAACCATATTTTTTTTAACTAAACGGGGGTAAAAATTTATTCAAAAACAAGAAAAGCCATAGTTACAAATTGTTTTCCTGATCCACCATGTGAATCAATTCCTGATACATACCATCAGGGAGCATTCCCTGATCCGTAATATTCCAAGTAGGACCATTCTCTGATGCCCATTTGGCAAGACGATCAGCTACACCATTCCATTCTCGGGGGATGTGATTGAAGGAACTTGAATTGAAAGAAGTACTTAAATGCCTAATCTGGTGGACAATAACACTTAGATGCCAATCCACTTTACCTGTAGGCCCATTATTCACCAAATTTATCACCACTTGCAAATCAAGATCGCAGATAACCTCATAATATCCCTGTTGACAGCAGAACTTCATAGCCTCCAGAATCGCCATTGCTTCCATGTGGTTATTTGTGTGACAACCTTTGTAAATCGAGAAGAGAAACTTGATATTCCCAGAACAATCTCGAGCAATACCACCTATACCAGCCTCACCTGGGTTCCCCCTTGAGGAACCGTCTGTATTTATTTTAACCACTCCAGCTTCAGGGGAAGTCCAGCGGCCTATTCTGTTGACAGGTCGCATCTTTGGACATCTCCCAGTTGTCGGTGTTCTGCTCATCCCAGAATCCAAGCTAGGGCTCAGGACCAATCCCAGGCGTGTGAATAACCCAGCCGCTTCCAAGTCCAAGTCCGCGCCATGCAAGCATTTAAACTACAGAGTTTCCTACACCGAATTCAAAATTTTTGTCCATAGCGAGCTTAGCTCGAGCTGTGCACCCCTAAAAACTCTCCTGTTTCGTTCTAACCAAACATTCCATAAGATGAATGATGGGCCAATAGCCCAGACACTTTGTAAGATGGAACTCCTTGCTGGAGCTTGTCCCAGTTTGTTCCAAAATTCAATCAACGAATGGACATGGCGGCAGGGGACGCCCCAAGCAATCCACCACAGGTGCCAAACCTGTTTAACAAAGGGACATTGAAAGAATAAATGTGCACCTGTTTCTTCACTATTATGACATAAAACACAAATAGATGGCCCCTAAAAGCCACGTTTGCACAAATTGTCCCAAGTGAGGCATTTATTGTGTGTAAGGAGCCACAGAAAAAATTGCATTTGGGCCAAGATGTTTGGTTCCACACCTTTTTCCCCCAATAGAACTGATCTCCATTGAGAGTTTGGTGAATCAAAGTCTTATACCCAGCAGAAACAGAATATTGTCCTGTCGCCTCTCCACCCTAGGCAAGAACATCACTTCCTTGCAAAAAATTGCATCCTCTGGACTCGAGGATTTGAGCTAATTCTCGCTTCTCCTCCGCCGTACCTCCCAGTGGCCAATCGGAGGAGTTTTTCCATCTGTAACCAATAGACAAACCTGTGCTAACAGCTTCTTTATAATGCATCACCGTATTCCAGCCAGCAGCATGAAAAGAATCAGCAAGAGTCTGCAAATGTGGATGTGAAACTAATATGGGTGGCACACCATCCCATGAGTCTTCCCAGAAAAAGGCTTCAGTTCCACTATTACACACCCAAAACAGGCTCTGCTTCACTAATTGCGCTCCAGCCTTAAGGGTGCCCCACACCATCGAGCCTCTACCCTCAAGAGGAAGTCTGGATATATCATGTGAAGCAATACCCGGAAAGTATTTCTCTGTCAAGATGCGGGCCCATAGGGAGGATTGGTTAGAGCACCACCTCCAATATAACTTGGCAGCTAAAGCTTGGCTGGCCAAAATAGCCAACCGTAATCCAAGTCCTCCGTCTTGCTTTGGTCTGCACACCGTTGCCCAGTTGATAAGACTTCATTTTGTATTTTGTAGATTCCCACTCTAAAGAAACTTCCTAGAGAGGGCATCATATTCCTTTAGGAAGTATGTTGGAGCAACCTGCACCATGCTACGGTATATAGGTAATGCCTAAATGACAGATTGAAAGAGAATCACTCTACCAACAGTAGATAGCCATCGGTGAGTCCAATGACTAATTTTCTGTCTTAGCTTGTCCAACACATTTTGCCAAAAAAGCCTAGGATGCCTTCCCACAACTATGGGAATACCCAAATAAGTCATTGGAAGTGTTTGAATTTGGAACCTCAGTATGGTAGCTATCCTTCTCTGAATAGACTCAGGCGTATTGAAAAAGAAGATTGAGCATTTATGGTCATTTATCTTTTGTCCAGAGGCCTTCAAATAATTATCCAGTGTGAAGCGGAAAGCTTCCGCTTCCCTGATTCGAGCTCTACCAGCTAAGATAATATCATCAACGAATTGGAGGTGGGTCAAGGAAGATATATCTCTCCCCCATTTCCAGCCATGTAAAATATTTTGAGAGACCCGATCTTTGAAGAGCCACCCCAGCCCCTCAGCCATAATGATGAACAGGTACGGTGAGAGCGGATCTCCTTGACGAAGGCCTCTCGAGGCATTAAAAAGCTCAGAGGGTGCTCCATTTATAAGGACCGAAAAGGAGGGCATAGAAATGCAGTTGAGCACCCATCTAATCCACTCTTGATTAAAGCCAAATGCCGAGAGAATTTTGCTCAAGAATCTCTAGCTAACTCTGTCATAGGCTTTGGCAAGGTCAAGCTTAATGAACATTGCCCTCTCTTGTGAAATACTCATAGAATGAATGGCCTCCGAGGCAATCACCACCCCATCTAATATCTGATTTCCTGCAACAAAACCACCTTGCTCCTCCGAAATAAGACAAGGGAGGAGTCCTTTCAGCCTTTGTGCTATAAGTTTAGAAATGATTTTGTAGATCACGTTGCACAGCGCAATAGGCCTATACATTTCCAACTTATCTGCCTGCTACTTCTTCGGAATAAGAGCAAGGAATGTAGCATTCAAAGCTCTAAGCATTTCCTTGCTGGAATAAGATTCCTGAATTACTTCCATCAAATCCCGCTTAATGATATCCCAAAAGTCTTGGAAGAATTCTGCTGGAAATCCATCTGGCCCAGGGGCTTTGCCTCTCTTCATACTGAAAACCGCCTCCTCCACTTCAGCCATAGCAACTGGCCGCATAAGCCTCTCATTCATATCTTCATTCACTAATGTAGGAATGCAATCTAAAACAGTATTTTCTGCCCCTTCATCAGGTACTGGATCGTTGGTGAAAAGTTCAGAAAAGTACCAAATAGCTTCCCTGTTAATAGTATGGGAAGAGGTTAGACAAGTCCCATCCTGAGTAACAAGAGAGGTAATAAAATTCCTATTACGGTGAGCTTGAACAGAGTGATGGAAAAAAGCCGTGTTCTTGTCTCCCTCCTGTAGCCAATCAATGCGGGCTTTCTGTTTCCAATATATTTCTTCTCGAAGTTCCCATTCCGCTACGGCATTTGCAGCTCTAGCCTCTGCCAAACGAAGGTTGTCCGAAAGTCCATCCTCCCTTATCTGCCTGGTTATTTCATCAAGCTGATCTTGTGCCTTCTTCTTGTTACAGGTTAAATTTCCAAAGCAAGTTCTATTCCAAATCTGCAGTTTTCTTTTAACATACTGGAGTTTTTTAAGAAAAGAATACATCGATGTCCCATATGCAGGGCTGCCTTGCCTCCACCATTGGCCGATACAGTCATGAAGAGCTGGATCTCTAAGCCACATCAACTGAAATTTGAATGGCAGCTTTTTGGGACCCCCAATATAACCAATGGACAGCTTAATAGGCCAGTGGTCAGATCCTCTCCAATCCAAGATTTCAGAGGTGATTGACATAGCACTAGACTGCCAAAAGCAAGAAACTAAAAATCTATCAAGGCGTTCAGAGATGGCTGCGTTACCTGATCTTCTGTTGCACTAGGGGAAGCGTCCATTCGAAGGTCTAATATCAGAGAGGCGAAGCACTTCAACATTGTGGCGAAAGCATTCCGAAGAAGGCCCTAACCGGTTCAGCGCTCCTCTTTTCTCTTCCAGACTCAGCACCGCATTAAATTCACCTGCAACTATCCACGAAAGAAATGGAAAGCATGTTCAGATGTAGTGGATGTGTTCCCAGAGCTGTAATTGTCCCTCCATATCCACAGGTGCATACACTGTGGTGATCAAGCACAGTTCACCGGTTTCAAAAGAGGATGCCACCACAGACAAAGCTAAAATACTGGCAATCCAGTGCATGGGCAGAATTTTCCTTGGGTCCCATCCCATAGCTATGCCTCCTGAGCTGCCCCGAGCACCTAAACATTGCCACTGTCCTATTGGCCAAATATTTGGCGTATAGGCAAAAAGTGAGTCTACCGATAATTTAGTCTCCTGAATACATAAAATATCCAGAGTATGTTTCCACACCAAGCTTCTTATAGCTTTTTGTCTAGGGGAGCTATTCAGACCCCTTACATTCCATCATAAGACTATCATTGAATGGATTGGGGGAAATGCTCATCCAAGGTTTTAACAACCCTGGCCTCCACCAGCAAATCACCTGTAATTTTAAGTTTGTCTTGATCCTTTCTACGCCCACCTTTGGACAGAGCTGCCGAGGTGACCTTCTTGAATTGTTTATGCGCTAATCCAAGTGCCAAAGCAAGTCCTTTTTCCTTCTTTCCAGCATCTCCTTCCTTGACCACATCAGCCCATCTGCCTTCTTTCTCTTTCCCTTCACAAGAAGCCTCTGTCATTCCTTCCTCCTGTCTCAAAGCATTATCAAAAGGCGCATGGATCATCATTTCTTGCCCTTCATGGAGGTCAACGAATTGCTTAGAATGCTCCACATTCTCCCCCTGCTCATCCATCGGAATACCATCTTTGAGAGCCATGCAATCCAGGGCATCAAATCTATTAAACCCCAAGTCCACCTGCCTATCTGCATTCCCTCGTTTCCGTCCACGACCTCTCGCTCGCCTTCAAACTGGCATGAAGCCATCCTGCCCAGCATGAGTTTGGTCACCTGCCCCCTCCGCCGAGCTCACATTATTTGAACTTTCCCCTTACCCAACCTGTCCGGTTGATTTTTCACATTTTCTGGTAGGACCGGACGCCAACTCTCTTTTCCAGGATAGGCTGTGTTTGGCGCTAAAGAATCAGGTCCAATTCCTTTGTCTTTGACAACCTGAGGACATTGACGATGCAGATGTCCATATACATGGCAAATTCTACACCTGAAGGGAATGGCTTCATAATCAATCTGCTGAATCCATGACAGGGACCCCATGCAAATCTCTATAGAGTCTGGCAGCGGGTTATTCAAATCCATATCTACGCAAATACGGGCATAAGATATCACCTTCTTGTCTAATGATTGATGTGCAATAGCTGCTGGTGTTCCCAGCATAGCCGCTATTTGCCTGAGTATATCCTCTTTCCAAAATTCTAGTGGAAGCCGAGGGAGACGAACCCAGACTGGAACACACGCTGGGAGCTCATCAGCAGAATTGAAACCCACATGCCAGGGTTTAAGAAATAATCCCACATGCTCATAGAAGTATGGGCCTCCTTCAAAAATATGTTTTCGATCCGCCACAGAAGAAAAACTTACCAGAAAGTAGCTATTCCCTGCCAACATGAGATCAAAATCCCCTTCAATGACCCAGGATCGACGAATCCAGGCTTCCAAAGCCGCCACAGGGATTCTAATACCCAGAAATTTGCAAATAAGGGTATGTGAAGACAGATATTTAACATCTTCCTAGACTGTCTCTTGAGGTATAATCAGAACCGGTCTATCCTGGCTCCTCAGTAAACATCCATTAACCTTGCTTAGTTTAGTCCGTTCACTGGAATAGAAATCGGTTTGAGCCGACAAACTTGCCCCAGGCGTCGCTCCTTCCTTCCTGGGGCCTGTCGTCGGGCCGCCACTTCCATCGCCGCGCACAGCCATCGCTCCTTAGTGCCGATAAACCTTTAAAAAATAAGTTTCAAATGCAAACCATATTACCATGGGATAAAAACTAATCAATTTTAAGCAAAGATAAAAGGTTAAAGTGTTGTCATATTGACTTATTGAGGTGAATAAGAGTTTTGAAAACTTGCTAAGATGCTTAATTGGAAAATAACCCAAACAGTGGGATTTGATTTCAGTAGAACCTTAAAAAGATTCTAAGTAGATTGGCTTACATAGATCACCTTGTACTTCTTTGATAATATGGAGGGCTAGTTTAACATGAAATTGTATCACACCTAGTTTCCTAAATCTTTGTGGTAGCTAGATGTAAAATTGAGAGAAAGAAAATGGGTATGCAAAAATTACGTAATGGGATAAAATTGTTTTCATATTGAAAGTCGTGTTTTTGCATATAAATTATCAATATGACTTACTGAATAATTTGTAATTCAACTAACTGTCCATATATATGGATACCAAAAAGAGCTAAATAGGAGTTTTGAAATTTTTTGTAGATGTTTGAATGGAAAGAAAATGCAAATAGTGGGATTTGATTTCGACACAAGGTGAAAATACTTATAACAATTCAATTTATATTTCTTTAATGAAGACATTATTTGGAAGTGTATGGGTGTAGACAAGGATAGGTTACGAAGTTTTGGAATGTCAATCGTTTTGCATGATACAATTGTTGAATGAGATAATTATGTAGAGTATTTGTAAAAGATGAAAATTGAATTTAATTAAATATTGGAGCTTAATACGATGTGATACCTATAATAAGTTGATATCAAGTGAAAAGGAACTGATAAAGTAATATTTGACATATTTGATTATGTTGATCGAACTAGAGGAATTTAAAAAATATAAGCAACATATGTCCAACACTTAAAAGATAAATTTGAACAATGTACTATGGTTTACAGACAAAAATGCGCTGAAGAGAAGAGCTACAAATTTTAAGCTTTGTACAAGTCGAAACAATAAAAATAAAATTTGGACCATATTACCATGGGATGAAAACTAGTCAATTTCAAGCAAAGATAACATGTTAGAGGGTTGTCAGTTAGTGGGATTTGATTTCGACTCAAGGTGAAAATACTTATAATATTTCTATTTATATATGTTTAATGAAAACATTATTTGAAATAGTGTATGGGTGTAGACAAAGATAGGTTTCGAAGTTTTGGAACATTAATCAATTTGTGTAGTAAAATTGTTAAATGAGATAACTAAGTAGAGTATTTGCAAGAGATGCAAGTAGAATTTAATGAAACATTAGAGCTTAGTACGATGGGATACATATAACAAGTTTATAGGAAATGAAGGGGGACTGATAAAGTAGTATTTGACATATGTGCAATAATTGAAACTCAAATTTGAACAATGTACAATGGTTTACAAACAAAAATGAGCTGAAGTGAAGAGCTTCAAATATTAAGATTGGAACGAGTTGTAACAAAAAAACAAATTGGACCATATTACCTTGGGATAAAAATTGGTCAATTTCAAGCAAAGATAAAAGGTCAGAGGATTGTCAGATTGAATTATTGAGGTGAAAAAGAGTTTTGGAAATTCGCTAAGCTGTTTGGTTGGAAAATAACCCAAATAGTGGGATTTGATCTTGGCACAAGCTTAAAAAGAGTTTGAATAGATTGGCTTACATAAATCACTTTATACTTCTTTGATGATATGGAGGGCTAGATGAATGTGAAATTGATCACACCTAGTTTCATAAAACTTCATGGTAACTAGAAGTAAAAATGAGAGAAAGAACATGGGTATACAAATATTATGTAATGCATTAAAATGGTTTATATATTGAAAGTCATGTTTTTACATATAGATTTTCAATACAACTTGTTGAATAATTTACAATTTAATGTATTATCCATATATATATGGATATCAAAAATAGGTAAATAGCAGTTTTGGATTTTTTTTGAAATGTTTGGCTGGAAAGAAAATGCAAATAGTGGGATTTGATCTCAACACAAGGTGAAGATATCTATAATAATTTAATTTATATATGTTTAATGAAAACCTTATTTGAAATAATGTATAGGTGTAGACAAAAATAGATTACAAAGTTTTGGAATGTCAATTATTTTGCATGGTAAAATTATTGAATAAGATAACTATGCAGAGTATTTGCAAGAGATACAAATAGAATTTAATGAAACATTAATGCTAAGTATGATGGGATACATATAATAAGTTGATATCAAGTGAAGAAAAACTGATAAAGTAGTACTTGACATATTGGATTATGTAGATCGAATTGGAAGAATTTGAAAACTATATGTGACATCTGTCCAACAATTGAATGACAAATTTGAATAATGTAACATGGTTTAAAGACAAAAATGGCTGAAGTGAAAAGCTACAAATATTAAGATTTGAATAAGTTGAAACAAAAAAATGTAAAATCTTGACAATTTTACCATGGGATAAAAATTGGTCAATTTCAAGCAAAGATAAAAGGTTAGAGGGTTGTCAGATTGACTTATTGAAGTGAATAAGAGTTTTGGAAATTTGCTTAAGATGTTTGGATGGAAAATAACCCAAACTATGAGATTTTATCTTGGCACAAACTTACAAAGATTGTGACTAGATTCGCTTACATAGAACACCTTGTACTTCTTTGATGATATAGAGGGCCAAATGATCGTAAAATTGTATCACACCTACTTTCACGAAACTCCATGGTAGTTACAAGTAAAATTGGGGAAAGAAAAATGAGTATAAAAAAATTATATAATGGAATAAAATGGTTTCCGTATTGAAAGTCATGTTTTTTTATATAGATTATGAATACGACTTGCTGAATAATTTACAATTCAACATATCGTCCTTATATAAATGGATACAAAAATGAGGTAAATAGGAGTTTTGGATTTTTTTGAGATGCTTGGCTGGACAAAAATAGAAACATTGGGATTTTATCTCGACACAAGGTAAAAATACCTATAACAATTCAAGTTATATATGTTTAATGAAGGCCTTATTTTAAATAGTGTATGGGTGTAGATAAAGATATGTTACAAAGTTTTCGAAAGTCAATCGTTTTGCGTGGTAATATTATGGAATGAGATAACTATGCAGAGTATTTTCAAGATATGCAAATAAAATTTAACCAAACATTGGAGCTTAGTACGATGTGATACATATAATAAATTGATATCAAGTGATGGGGGGTAATAAAGTAGTATTTGACATATTAGATTATGTAGATCAAACTAGAAGGATTTGAAAACTATATGCACCATATGCATAACAATTGAAAGCCAAATTCGAACAATACACCATGGTTTACAGACAAAAATGAGCTGATGTGAAGAGTTGTAAATATTAAGATTTGAACGATGCAAAATGACAAAAAAGAAAATCTGTACCATATTACCATGGGATAAAAACTAGTCAATTTCAAGCAAAGATAAAAGGTTAGAGGTTTGTTAGATTGACTTATTAAAGTGAATAAGTGTTTTAAAAATTTGTTAAGATGTTTGGTTGGAAAATAACCCAAATAGTGGGATCTTATCTCAGCACAAACTTTAAAGGAGTGAATAGATTGGCTTACATAGATCACCTTGTACTTCTTTCATGATATGGAGGGCCAAATGAACGTGACATTATATCACAAATAGATTCATGAAACTCCATGGTATTTAGAAGTAAAATTGATAGAAAGAAAATGGGCATACAAAATTTACGTAATGGAATACAATGGTTTCCATATTGAAAGTAATGTTTTTGTATATAGGTTATCGATGCAATTTTTTGAATAATTTATAATTCAACGTACCGTCCATATATATATGTATACACAAAAAGGTAAATTGGAGATTTGGAATGTTTTTGAGTTGTTTCGCTGAAAAAAATAGAAATAGTGGGATTTGATCTCAATACAAGGTGAAAATAACTATAACAATTCAATTTATATATGTTTAATGAAGACCTTATTTGAAATAGTGTATGGGTGTAGACAAAGATAGGCTACGAAGTTTTGAAATGTTAATCATTTTGCATGGTAAAATTGTTGAGTGAGATAAATCTGCAGAGTATTTTCAAGAGATGCAAGTAGAATTTAATGAAACATTAGAGCTTAGAACAATGGGATACATATAATAAGTTGATATCAAGTGAAAGGGAATTGAAAAAGTATTATATGACATATTGGATTATGTAGATCGAACTAAAAGAATTTGAAAACTATATGAAACATATGCGCAATACTTGAAAGACAAATTTGAACAATGTACTATGGTTTATAAACAAAATTGAGTTAAAAGTGGAGTTACAAATATTAACATTTGAACAAGTCGAAACAAAAAAAATTCTGGACCATATTACCATAGGATTAAAACTAGTCAATTTAAATCAAAGATAAAAGGTTAGAGGGTTGTCAGATTGACTAACTGAGGTGAATAAGAGTTTTTGAAATTTGCTAAGATGTTTGCTTAGAAAATAACCCAAACAATGGGATTTGATCTGCGAAGAAACTTAAAGTAGTATGAATAAATTGACTTACTTAGATCAACTTGTGTTTTTTTGATGATATGGAGGCCCTGATGAACGTGAAATTATATCACACTTAGTTTCATGAAATTTTGTGGTAGCTAGAAGTAAAATTGAAAGAAATAAAATGGTTATACAAATATTACGTAATGGGATAAAATGGTTTCCATATTGAAAGTCATGTTTTTACATATGGATTATCAATACGACTTGATGAATAATTTAAAATTCAACGTACCTTCCATGTATATATGGATATAAAAAAGAGGTAAATAGGAGATTTGGAATCTTTTTGAGATGTTTAATTGAAAAAAATGCAAATAGTTGGATTTGATCTCAAAACATGGTGAAAATACCTTTTATAATTCAATTTACATATGTTTAATGAAGACCTTATCTAAAATGGTGTGTGGGTTTAAATAAAGATATGTTATGAAGTTTTGGAATGTCAATCATTTTACGTCGTAAAATTATTGAAAGAGATAACCATGCAAAGAATTTGCAAGAGATGAAAATAAAATTTAATGAAACATTGGAGCTTAGCACGATGGGATACATAAAATAAGTTGATATCAAAGGAAGGGGAACCAATAAAGTAGTATTTGACATATTGGATTATGTAGATGGAATTGGAGGATTTTGAAAACTATGTGCAACATATGTGCAATAATTGAAAGATAAATTTGAACAATGTTCAATGGTTTACATACAAAAATGAGCTGAAGTGAAGAGCTACAAATATTAAGATTTGAACAAGTTGAAATTAAAAAAAAAAAATCTAGACCATATTACCATGAAATAAAAATTTGACAATTCAAGCAAGGATAAAAGGTTAGAGGATTGTCAAATTGATTTATTGAGGTAAATAAGAATTTTATAAATTTGCTAACATATTTGGTTGGAAAATAACCAAAACAGTGGGATTTGATCTTGGCACAAACTTAAAATGAATCAGATTAGATTAGATTATATAGATTACATTTTACTTCTTTGATGATATGGAGAGCTAGATAAATGTGAAATTATATCACACCTAATTTCATGAAACTCAATTGTAGCTAGGAATAAAATTGAGAGAAAAAAAATGTGTATACAAAAATTACGTAATAGGATAAAATGGCTTTCATATTGAAAATCATGTTTTTGAATATAAATTATCAATATGACTTGCTGAATAATTTATAATTCAATGTACGGTCTATTTATTTATGGATACAAAGAAGTAAATATGAGTTTTGGATTTTTTTTGTGATATTTGGATTGAAAGAAAATGCAAACAATAGGATTTGATCAAGACACAAGGTAAAAATACCTATAACAATTCAATTTGTATATGTTTAATGAAGACCTTATTTGAAAAGTGTATGGGTGTAGACAAATATAGGTTACCAAGTTTTGGTACGTCAATCATTTTGTGTTGTAAAATTATGAAATGAAATAGCTATATAGAGTATTTGCAAGAGATGCAAATAAAATAAATGAAACATTGGAGCTTAGTATGATGGAATATATATAATAAATTGATATCAAGTGAAGTGGAACCGATAAAGTTGTTTTTGACATATTAGATTATGTAGATTGAATTGAAAGAATTTGAAAACTAGATGCAACATATGTGCAACAGTCAAAAGACAAATTTGAACAATGCTCTGTGGTTTATGGACAAAAATGAGCTGAAGTGAAAAACTACAAATATTAAGATTTGAAAAAGTCTAAACAAAAAAAAACAAAATATGGACCTTATTACCATGAGATAAAAACTGGTAAATTTTAAGCAAAGATAAAAGGTTAGAGGGTTGTCAGATTGATTTATTGAGGTTAATAAGAGTTTGGAAATTTACTGAGATGTTTAGTTGGAAAATAACCCAAACAGTGGGATTTGATCTTGGCACATGCTTAAAAAGAGTGTGAATAGATTGACTTGCATAGATTACCTTGTACTTCTTTGATGATATGGAGGGTCAGATTAATGGTAAATTATATCACACTTAGTTTTATGAAACTTTGTGATAGCTAGAAGCAAAATTGAGAGAAAGACATTGGGTATACAAAAATTATGTAATGGGATAAAATGATTTCCATATTATAAGTCATATTTATGCATATAGATTATTAATACGACTTGTTGAATAATTTACAATTCAACATACCGTCCATTTATACATGGATGGAAACAAGAGGTAAATAGAAGTTTTGGAATTTTTTTGAGATTTTTGGCTGGAAAGAAGATGCCAACAGTGGAATTTGATCTCGATGCAAGGTGAAAATACGTATAACATTTCAATTTATATATGTTTAATGTAGACCTTATTTGAAATAGTATATGGGTGTAGACAAAAAAAGGTTACGAAGTTTGGGAATGTCAATCACTTTACATGGTAAAATTGTTGAATGAGATAACTATACGGAGTATTATACAAATAAAATTTAATGAAACATTGGAGCTTAGTATGATGGGATGCATATAAAAATTGATATCAAGTGAAACTGGACTAATAAAGTCGTATTTTACATATTGGTTTATGGAGATTGAACAGGAAGAATTTGAAAAGTATATGCAACATATGTGTAACTATTGAAATACAAATTTAAATAATGTATAAATTGTTTACAGACAAAAATGTGCTGAAGTGAAGAGCTACAAATATTAAGATTGGAACAAGTGGAAACAAAAAAATAAAACAAAATCTAGACCATATTATTATGGGATAAAAATTGGTCAATTTCAAACCAAGATAAAAGGTTAGATGGTTGTCAAATTGATTTATTGATGTGAATAAGAGTTTTGGCAATTTGCAAAGATATTTGGTTGGAAAATAACCCAAACAGTGGGATTTGATCTTTGCACAAGCTTAAAAGGAGTGTGAATAGATTGGCTTCCATAGATGACCTTGTTCTTATTTGATGATATGGAAGTGCAGATGAAGGTGAAATTGTATCACACCTAGTTTCATGAAACTCTGTGGTAGCAAGAAGTAAAATTGAGAGAAAAAAATTGGTATACAAAATTTACATAATGGGATAAAATGGTTTTCATATTGAAAGTTGTGTTTTTGCATATAGATTATCAATACGACTTGCGAAATAGTTACAATTCAATGTACTGTCCATATATATATGGATACAAGAAAGAAGTAAATAGGAATTTTAAATTTTTTTTGAGATGTTTGGTTGGAAAGAAAAAAAATCAGCGTCATATTACCATTTTTTGAGAGGTAAATATTTAGATTTCAACAAGTCGAAACAAAAAAAAAATCTGGACCATATTACCATGCGATAAAAACTGGTCAATTTCAACCAAATATAAAAGGTTAGAGGGTTGTGAGATTGACTTATGAGGTGAATAAAAGTTTTGAAAATTTACTAAAATGTTTCGTTGGAAAATAACCCAAATAGTGGGATTTGATCTTGGCAGAAGCTCAAAAGGAGTCTGATAAAGGAGTATTTGACATATTAGAGTATGTACATCAAACTAAAGAAATTTGAAAACTATATCAACATATGTACAATAATTAAAAGATAAATATGAACAACGTACCATGGTTTATAGACAAAAATGCGTTGAAGTCATGATTTAATTATATTAAGATTTGAACAAGTCAAAAGAAAAAAAATAAAATTTGGACTATATTACCATGGGATAAAAACTAATCAATTTCAAGCAAAGATAAAATGTTAAAGGGTCTTCAGATTGATTTATTGAGATGAATAAGAGTTTTGGAAATTTGCTAAGATGTTTAGTTGGAAAATAATCCAAACAATGGGATTTGATCTCAGTAGAAGCTTAAAAGGAGTCTAAATAGATTGGCTTACATAGATCACCTTGTACTTCTTTGATGATATGGAGGGCTAAATGAACATGAAATGGTATCACACCTAGTTTCATGAATCTTTATGGTAGCTAAAAGTAAAATTGAGAGAAAGAAAATGGGTATACAAAAATTACGTAATGGGATAAAATGGTTTCCATAGTGAAATTCATATTTTTGCATATAAATTATCAATATGACATGTTGAATAATTTACAATTCAACATACTGTCTATATATATATGGATATAAAAAATATGTAAATAAGAGTTTTGGAGTTTTTTGAGATGTATGGCTGGAAAGACAATGCAAACATTGGGATTTAATCTGGACACAAGGTGAGAATACATATAACAACTTAGTTATATATGTTTAATGAAGACCTTATTTGAAATAGTGTATGTGTGTAGACAAAGATAGGTAGTTTTAGAATGTCAATCATTTTGCATGGTAAAATTGTTGAATGAGAAAACTATGTAGAATATTTGCAAGAGATGCAAATAGAATTTAATAAACCATTTGAGTTGAGTACGATGGGATACATATAATAAGTTGATATCAAGTGAATGGAAACTCATAAACTAGTATTTGACATATTGGTTTATGTAGATCGAACAATTCAAAACAAAAAAAATAAAATTTGGATGATATTATCATGGGATAAAAAGTCAACAATTTCAAGCAAAGATAAAATGTTCGCTGATCAAGTAGTATTTGACATATTGGATTATGTAGATTGAATTGGAAGAATTTGAAAACTAGATGCATCATATATGGAACAATTGAAAGACAAATTTGAACAATGTATCGTGGTTTATAGACAAAAATAAGCTGAAGTGAAGATCTACAAATATTAAGTTTTGAACAAGTTGAAACAAAAACAATTTGAACCATACTATCAAGGAATAAAAATTGGTCAATTTCAAGCAAAGATAAAAGGTTCTAGGGTTGTCAAATTGACTTATTGAGGTGAATAATAGTTTTGGAAATTAGCTAATAAGATGTTTGGTTGGAAAATAACCCAAACAGTGGGATTTGATGTTGGCGCAAGCTTAAAAAGAGTCTGAATAGATTGGCTTACATAGATCACCTTGTACTTCTTTGAAGATATGAAGGGCCAAATGAGCATGAATTTGTATCACATGAAGTTTCATGAAACTTCATGGTAGCTAGAAGTAAAATTGAGAGAAAAAAAGTGGGTATAAAAAATTACGTAATGGGATAAAATAGTTTTCATATTAAAAGTTATCTTTTTGCATATAAATTATCAATCTGACTTGCTGAATAATTTACAATTCAACGTACCATTCATATATATGGATACAAAAGATAGGTAATTAGAAGTTTTGGAAATTTTTTGAGATGTTTGGCTCGAAAAAAAATTCAAACTGTGGTTTTTGATTTTGACTCAAGGTGAAAATATTTATAACAATTCGATTTATATATGCTTGATGAAAATCTTATTTGAAATAGTGTATGTGTGTAGACAAAGATAGTTGACGAAGTTTTAGAACGTTAATCATTTTGTGTTGTAAAATTTTTGAATGCAGTAACTATGTAGAGTATTTACAAGAGATGCAAATAGAATTTAATGAATCATTGGAGCTTAGTACGATAGGATACATATAATAAGTTGATATCAAGTGAAGGGGGACTAATAAAGTAGTATTTGACATATTGGATTATGTAAATTGAACTAGATGAATTTGAAAAGTATATGCGGCATATACGCAACAATTGAAAGACAAATTTGAATAATGCACCATGGCTTATAAACAAAAATGAGCCGAAGTGAAGAGTTACAAATATAAAGATTTGAAGGAGTCAAAATGAAAAAAACAAAATCTGTACCATATTACCATGGGATAAAAACTAGTCAATTTCAAGCAAAGTTAAAAGGTTAGAGGGTTGTAAGATTGACTTATTGAGATGAATAAGTGTTTTGAAAATTTGCTAAGATGATTGGTTGGAAAATAACCTAAATAGTGGGATTTGATCTTGGCACAATCTTATAAGTAGTGTGAATATATTGGCTTACATAGATCACCTTGTACTTCTTTGATGATATGGAGGCCCAGATGAACGCGAAATTGTATCGCACATAGTTTCATGAAACTCCATGGTATATGGAAGTAAAATTAATGGAAAGAAAATGGGCATACAAAAATTACATAATTGGATAAAACAGTTTCCATATTGAAAGTCATGTTTTTGCATATAGGTTATCAATACAACTTATTGAAAAAATTAGAATTCAACGTACTGTCCATATATGTATGGATACAAAAAAAATGTAAATAGGAGATTTGGACTTTTTAAAAGATGTTTGCCTTGAAAAAAATACAAACAGTGGTATTGGATATCGACACAAGGTGAAAATACCTATAACAATTCAATTTATATATGTTTAGTGAAGACCTTATTTAAAATAGTGTATGGGTGTAGACAAATATAGGTTACGAAGTTTTGAAACGTCAATCATTTTGCGTAGTAAATTTTTTGAATGAGATAACTATGTAGAGTATTTGCAAGAGATTCAAATAGAATTTAATGAAATATTAGAGCTTAGTAAGTACGATGTGATACATATAATAAATTGATATCAAGTGAAAGAAATTTGATAAAATCGTATTTGACATATTGAATTATGTAGATTGAACTGGATGAATTTGAAAACTATATGCAACATATGCACAACAATTGAAAGACAAATTTGAATAATGTACCATTATTTACAGACTAAAGTGAGCCAAAGTGAAGAGCTACAAATAATAAGATTTGAATGAGTCAAAACAAAAAATACAAAATCTAGACCTTATTACCATGGGATAAAAACTAGTTAATTTCAAGAAAAAATAAAAGGTTAGACGGTTATCAAATTGACTTATTAAGGTGAATAAGAGTTTTTAAAATTTGCTAAGATGTTTGGTTGGAAAATAACCATAATAGTGGGATTTGATCTTGGCAAAAGCTTAAAAGTAGTCTGAATAGATTAGCTTACTTAGATCACTTTGTACTTATTTGATGGTTTGGAGGGTTAGATGAACGTGAAAATGTATCACACCCATTTTCATAAAACAATGTTGTAGCTAGAAGAAAAATTGAGAGAAAGAAAATGGTTATAAAAAAATTATGTAATGAGATAAAATGGTTTTTATATTGAAAGTCGTGTTTTTACATAGAAATTATCAATACGACTTGTTGAATAATTTACAATTCAATGTACCATCTGTAGACATCCAATTCCTAACACCATTTGTGTTGAAATTGTCAATCTTACTCGAATTGCACTCAAATGCACATTTTAAGTCAAAATTCATAAAACACCCTAAATGGTTTGAACTTGTCACTTACAAGTGCCAATTTAGGTCAAAGTATCCCTAAATAGGGCAATGCATTTTATGGGTTAGCTAACTTTGATCAGATCATTTCGAGTTAAAATGTTGATTTCACTTTGTGCGCTCTAGATCACTTTTTTCTCCTAAATTCATTGGTACACGTCACATATCTTTGTTATTTTGTGTTGGAAACATCTTAAATGAAAATATGGTTCTAGTGCATCTAACATTGCCTTCTAATTCTTCTCGAGTTAAATTACAACTCAGTATAATGACTTTTTGATCATCTTGAATAATTGAGGGTCAATTTTCAAACAATTGCACAAAAGTTGATTCACCTTGTTTAAGGCTAATTAATCCAAATCAAGAGTTTAAATGGATTTTTCATGAGAGTTGTTGAATATTTCTTTTTGAAAATTGATTCCTATTAACTGCATCACCAGGTGACATCATTTTTTGGGAAGACATTCTTAGGTCATAAATGCCATAAATATTAAGATTATGGGTCACTCATGTCTAATTAATGCCTCCCATGCCTCTTTAATGATTATTTATCTTGAGGATATTTATGAGTTTAATTCCAAATATTAGGATTATCTATGGCCACACATCTCAATCTTAAGATGGACAGTCATGGTTGATCTTGACCAATCTCAAAAATATATAAATAGAGAGGCCATGGACATGAATTTTAGTCTTGAACATTGCAAAGTTATAATGCTAAATTGTTTCCACAAGGCTTTGCATTTGATCATTGATTTTGTTTGCAAGCTACATTGATAGGCTAGTTTAGTGATTTGGAATCATGAGCCTAGGTTTTGTGGAGTGTTCTTGAAGCATTGGATGTAATGAAATTACTTCAAGAATTAAGTGTAACAACATAATTATATCCCAAATATAACTGAAATATATCCAAATATATGATAATAGATAAGCCACTTCGAGGGGGCAACCTTCACAAGCTTCAATAAGAGCAGAATTCACAATATGATGATAAATGATTACCCACTACCTCCTATATATAGTCTAAGTAGGCCATGGTTACTCCATAGGCCAACCTACTAATCTAAAGAAAGCATAGATAAATGTAATATAATGTCAAAGAGGGATAAGTAAGCCACAAGTCGGCTAATACTATCCTCATACATGCGATAGGTTAGGGGCATATCATGCCCTTCCCCTTCAAACCAACGTTGTCCTCAACGTTGAACAACTCTGGATGTTGTTGCAGAAATTTTTCACCTTCCCAAGTTGCATCTTCACTTATTTGGTTTTTCCACTTGATCAAATATTCCTTAATCTCTCTGGTTCTCAACCTCTTAGTACGTGTTTGGAAGATCTTCTCTGGTTCCAAAATGACTCGTCCTTCATCTAGTTCTAGAAGCTCTATTTGGGCAGAAACTTTCTGTCCAATGACCTTCTTCAAACAAGAAATATGAAATACTGGGTGTATGTGAGATGAATGAGGTAACTCGAGCTTGTAAGCCACACTTCCAATTTTTTTTAGAACCTGATAAGGGCCACAATACTTTGGAGCAAGTTTGTTGTCCTTTTTCTATTGCTTCAAGGACATCTGCTTGTAAGGTTATAAACGAACAAATATCCGGTCACCCACCTCAAAATTTTGCTCACTTTGGTGTTGATCTGCTTGTTGCTTCATCCTATTTTGTGCCAAGGTCAAATTCTCTCTCAAACTAGCCAAAACCTCTTGTTGATGTTGAAGGTGCTCTTCCACATCTTGAACCTTGGTGTGCACCTTTAATAAAGAAGTGATGGAAGGTGGATGGTAACCATATAGTGCTAGAAATGGAGACATTTTAGAAGAGGTATGGAAAGATGTGTTATACCACCATTCTGCAAGTGGTAGCCATTTAACCCAATGTTCTTGTTTATCTGATACAAAACAACGGAGATGCCCCTCTAAACATTTGTTAACCACTTCAGTTTGTCCATCAAATTGGGGGTGGTAAGATGAGCTATGAGCTACCTGAGTACCCAAACAAGAAAATAGTTCAGTCCAAAAATTACTAGTGAAAATAGGATCATGATCACTTACAATTATTTTTGAGGTTCCATGTAATTTGAGAACTGGTTCCATAAACATAGTCACGACTGTACTTGCTGAAAATGGGTGTGAGAGAGCACAAAAATGGGCATATTTTGTAAGCCTATCCACAATGACCAAAATAACATTCTTACCTTCAGAACAAGGCAACTTAGTGATGAAATCCATGGAAACTTCATCCCACTTTTGACTAGGAATTGCTAATGGTTGTAACAAACCTGGGGTCTTAACTGTTTCACCTTTATTCTGTTGGCTTATCAAGCATTCTTCCACAAAATTTTGTACATCTCCCTTGAGTCCTTCCCAAAATAATTCTTTCTTAATTCTATGATAAGTTTTCAAGAACCCTAAGTGTCCCCCAAGTGGAGATGCATGCAACTCTGCAAGAATCTTATGCTTAAGCTCTAAATTTTTGCACAAGTATAACCTACCCTTATACCATAGGACATTACCTTTCCATTCAAATTTGTCAGAGGATAAATTGCCTTGCTGGAGATTCTGAATCAGAACTTGTGTATCCTTGTCTTGCTCCCATTCTAACCTAGCTTCATCCACCCAATCTGCTTGCAATATGGACATTTCACAAAGTAATGCTTCTATGGATGCATCCCATCTGGATAGTGCATCTGCTACTACATTATCTTTACCCTTTTTGTAGATGATTTCAAAATCATAACCCAACATTTTGGTTACCCATTTTTGTTGTTCCTCAGATGATAATCTTTACTCCAAAAAGTATTTGAGACTATCATGATCCATTTTCACCTTAAAGTGTCTACTCATCAGATAAGGCCTCCATTATTTAACTGCATGAAGAATAGCCATCATTTCTTTCTCATAGACAGGTTTTTGTAGATTCTTACCTTTGAATTGACAACTTTCAAATGCAATGGGTCTTCCTTCCTGCATTAGTACTGCCCCCAATCCAGACCCAGAAGCATCACATTCAACAGTGAATGTTTGTGAGAAGTCTGGAGTAGCCAAAACTAGAGTGGTGCACATAGATACTTTTAGTTTCTCAAATGCTTTGGTGGCATCATCATTCCAATGGAAAGCATCCTTCTTTAGCAATGCAGTGAGTGGAGCTGCTATGCTGCCATAACCTTTCACAAATCTTCTATAGTAACCTATTAGTCCAAGAAACCCTCAAAGGTTTTTGAGAGTTTTTTGCATGGGCCATTCCATTATCGTTTTGATCTTCTGGGAATCAACTTTGACCCCTTCATGGAAAACAATGTGACCAAGGTACTCTACCTCCTGTACTCCAAAAACACATTTAGATGGCTTCGCATAAAGTTGGTGCTTCTCCAAAACTATCAACACTTGTTTCACATGTTGCAGATGTGCTTCCCATGTCTGACTATAAATCAATATGTCATCAAAGAAAACTAGCACAAACTTCCTTAAAAAAGGCCTAAAAACAGTGTTCATCAAGCTCTGAAAAGTAGATGGTGCATTTGTAAGACTAAAGGGCATTACCAAAAACTCATAATGGCCCTCATGTGTTCTAAAAGCAGTCTTATGAACATCTTCATCCTTGATTCTAATTTGATGGTACCCCGAGCAAAGATCCAATTTTGTGAAATAATTAGCACCATGCAACTCATCAAGTAAATCATCAATTACTGGAATAGAAAACTTATTTTTGATGGTGTACTTGTTGAGTTCCCTATAATATGGGCACATCCTCCATGTGTCATCCTTCTTTCGCACCATGACCACTGGTGATGAATATGCACTTTGGCTATGCTTGATGATCCCTGCCTCCAGCATCTCATGGACCATCTTTTCAATTTCACTCTTTTGTGCATATCGATATCTATATGGTCTAATATTTGGTGGTTGACTACCTGGAATTAGTTGAATGGCATGATCATTTTCTCTTTTTGGTGTTAGTCCTTTTGGCATGGCCCCAAAAATAGATGAGTGGTCTTCAAGAATTATTTGTAGATCAGGATGTGTAGATACATGTGTGGGTTGAACTTCTATGGAGCATAATCATGCAATAATTCCCTCTACCCCCTTTTTTAGCATCTTGGTCATCTGATGTGAACTAACCAATTGTGGAGATTTTGCATGTAATCCATGTAGTTTAATTTTCTTACCTTCAGAATGAAAGTGCATGAATAGTTCTTGGAAGTTCATCTCAATGGTACCTAAGGTTGTGAGCCATTAGACTCCCAAAATAATCTCTGTGTTACCCATGGGAATAGCAAACATAGGAGAGTTGACATTGTACCCACCCATAGTAAGCTTAATACTAAGGCATTTGCCTGAACAATTAATTGTGCCACCATCTGCAATCATGACCTGAAATTTTGGCACTGGGTAGATGAAACAGTTCAATCGAGTGGCCAACTTATGGTTTATAAAGTTGTGTGCTCCCTGAATCAATCAACACTGTCACCTTATGTTTCTTGAGGAAACCCACCACCTTAAGAGTTTGTGGAGTGCTAATACCTGCAAGTGCATGACAAGAGATTGTAGGTTGGGAATCTTCAGGTACCTCCTCTATATCTTCCTCATCATCATTGGAGGCATCATCTACTTCTTCATCTTCATTTGGTCCCTCAATGTAAAATAACTTCTTCTCAACACGTCTATGTCCTTTACTCCACTTGCTATCACAACCAAAACATAATCCTTTTATACGCTTCTCTTCAATTTGCTGAGGAGTCAATCTAGTAGGTGGAGGAAATGTTGGTGATGATATGCTACGATCTTTGAAGTGAGTGAATGGCTGCTTCTTGTTGGCTATGAGAATTTTTCCTCAGCTCTACGTGCTAGGATAATAGATTCAGAAATTTTAAGTGGATTAAACATGCGTACATCATGTTGAATGTGGTCCTTGAGTCCACCCAAAAATAGGTCATTCAAGTTTGCTTTAGAAATTGTCTCCACACGTAAGGATAGGTTCTGAAAATGATGAATATAATCCTTGACGGAGTTAGTTTGTCACAATTTTTCCAGTTGATTGAAGTAATTATCTGTCACACTTGCCATAGTGTAATTGTAGCTCCTCTGTAAAAACTGACCAAGTGACATTGATAGTCATCTTTTTCTTTTGAGCACACAACCATCGATACCAAATGAATTGATCAGGTTCAAGATACAAGGATGCCATGGTAACCTTCTATCCACTTGGAATCTGATGTAGGTCAAAAAAACTTTGCATTTGGTTGAGCCAATTGAGTGGATCTTTTCCATCAAATTTGCGCATATCCACCTTTGGTAATAGGTTCCTCTGTGGCCATGGAGTTGGATTTGAAGTAGACTGGTTAGGAGAACCACCCTGGTGGGTTTTTGAAATAGAGTTAGCTTGATTTGACTGATTAATGTTCAAAGCCTTCATGATATCTCCCAAACTATCTTGTATGGATTGCATATTAGATTGTATGTTTTGCACCTCACTCTGAATGCCTTGCACACTATAGTCAAGCTGGCTCACTTTCTGATCTATGTCAGAAAACCCTGGTACAAAGGGTCTATTACATCCCCCTTCTGACTCCATCTCATCCTTTTTAGGATTTTTACCTGGAGTTTCAACACCCTTTCCTCAGCCCCGAGTTTGTGGACCTGCCATAAAAGGGTTTTACGATGTCGACCCTTATTGACACTTTTGACCCAACTTTGACTAAGCGATTTTGGAATTATTTCGGCCTTAAATCAAAATATACAAAGAACAAACCATAGCCAATTTTTTCTAAGCTTTCCAAAAATGTAAACAACTCAAAAAAATTATTTTAATTGCGCACTTTAGAGCAATTTTATGAAAAACCATAAAATATCGATAACTTTTGAAAAACAGATCCAAATAAGCTGAAATTTTAATGGAAGCTTAATTTGATTATTTCGCACCTCTAGTAAAAAAATTTCAGAGAAATTCGCAACCTTTTTTTTTATATCGTAAAATTTAAAAATTTAGTGTTTCGCCCACAAGATTGCCCAAATCGCAGCTCTGATACCACTTGTAATGAAATTACTTCAAGAATTAAGTGTAACAGTAGAATTATATCCCAAATATGACTGAAATATATCCAAATATATGATAATAGATAAGCCACTTCGAGGGGGCAACCTCCACAAGCTTCAATAAGAGCAAAATTCACAATATGATGATAAATGATTACCCACTACCTCCTATATATAGTCTAACTAGGCCATGGTTACTCCATAGGCCGACCTACTAATCGAAAGAAAGCATAGATAAATGTAATAATGTCAAAGAGGGATAAGTAAGCCACAAGTCGGCTAATACTATCCTCATACATGTGATAGGTTAGGGGCGTAGCATTGGAGGAGCTTACCACCATTGTTGACAAAGGCAAGGATGTTTGATGAAGGGAAAACATGCTTTTGAGCCACATGGATAAGGTGAATCCATTTGAGAAGGTAATATGGTGTTGCTTTCTTTCATTTGTTTCTTGCTATCCTTTGTAATTCCCATAGGAATAAATAGGCTTAGTTCTTTGTGCATGTTTAATTATTTATGGACTAATGTTTGACTAACTTGTTTTGTAATCCTCTCTACATCTTAGCACGTCTGGTGGGACAAGATGCATCTCACACTTGAATATCATTTTGCAATGTTAAAACATTCATTTGGACCTTTAAAACTCTTGTAAATTCATTTTCTAATTTTATTTTGCCATTTTTGTTTGCCACAGTTTTACACAATAACTGACGTCATCAAGTAAGACTGACATAGATTACCTGTCTTAACCAACGTCACTCAGCAAAATCGACATCGGTTAGATCTCGGTTAGCCAAAGTAACCATCGTTGGTTATAATAACCGACGTCGATCACTATGTTTTTCCTAAAACACAGACTCGAGAGCTTTTTTTCCCAAGTTTATTGTTTCAAGCTAAAAAGAGCTTTAAAGCTAAAAGACATGCTAATATTTTTGTTGCAGGCCCAAGATTGACATTTGATAAAAACATGTTTAAATCACCTTTGGCATGCTTAAAAATCAATTAGGAGCTTTGTTTTGGTGTTTAACAAAGAATTTAGATGTTTTGGTGAATATTTTCAAAGATTGCAACTAAGACCGAGAGGTCAAATGAACACCACCAAATATTTCATTTGGGCTTAAAATTGGACACACTTGTCAATTCTTGTTTGCAATAGTTGTTTACTTAGGTTTTGTTTGGCAAAAAGAGGAATGTTGCTTGTATGCGCTTCCATTTTTCTCTTATAAGGAACCTTTGGAATCAAAAGCCCCATTCTTATTGCAAATAGCCTAGTCCAAAGCTTAGAAAGAATGTCATCTAAAACACTCCTTAAAAACTCGTCAAAGTTTGGGTGACCTTGAAAACAACCCTAAAACCTTTCTATTTTATGCTCTCTTTATTTTCATGCAAACTTAGCTTGCGAGGGGGATGTCATTACCTCCTAAGAGTTATTTAGGGAAGCTTTGACCCGGGGTTTCACCTTTCGGCATTGATTTCATTTGACTTCATTGGAGTTGCACATGGGACGTATCTGTATTTGGACATCGCACGACACTGAGCAAACAATAGGATGTAGTGGTTGTAAAAAGGACCAGACCTTTTTATAACTAGCCAATGTTGTGGTCATCCAATTTTTTTATTTGTCTTTTGCATCATTTGATGTGAAATTCATTGTGCAATTGATTCCCCTAGAACGATCAAAACTTTGCTATTTTAGTAGACCCCACTTTACCATACCTTTTCAGTTTAGACTTAAGACGTTTGTTTTTTGTCATTAGCTTACTTGGTCTTGATTTGTGTCTAAAACTGCTTGTTAACTCAAAAGAACTTAACCAAAGCACATTGTCTTGAATTTTCTTGAGCAAGGGAGACGTTATGCTGCCCAAATGGAAAATTCATCTTTCCCTTGTTCAAATTGTTATAAAAAAATTTGTGTCATGTCATCCACTTTTGGCACAATAATGGTGCCCAATTGAGTCTAGATATTTTACCCAATTTGTTTAAATCCTTCATTTATAATCCACATTCGAAATTGAACCTTTCTGAGTTCTAAGGGTTGGTGTGTCAATGTGGGTTCGCCATTTGCGCACTAAGCTTGTTTTAACTTGGGTTAAATTTTCCATTGGGATTGAAAGTTGTTTATTAAGACTCAAAATCACATTATCATCTTGGTGGACTCATCTTGCGTATCACTTACGCTTTGAGTCCTAGAACATATTTTATCCTACTAGAATCATGTGGTGACGTTGTGCTGCCTATTTGGTCCTAGCTTTATACTTAGTGATTTGCGTATGTTTTTACATCTTGAGTTGCTTAGTTCATTTTGTCTCCTTCGTAATTTGAAGAGCTTTCCTCTAAACTTCTAGGGTCAACTTATCAAAGTTGAAATTAGCTTTTACATTGAGAGCGTATCACAAAGATCTAGGCTTTGGTGTACTAGTTTTCATCTTGGGTCTTTGAGATACCTTACTCTTTTCCAATCTATACGATTTCAACTTTACCAAAGGTTGAGTAAACTCGTGAACCAAATATTCTAAAAATTGTGCGTGGTCTCTAACCACCCTCCCTTATAGTCTCATTGGTACCTTGGTTATTTGTTTAAGAGAGAACCAAAGCATATTTTGTTTTGGTGCCAAGCATTGGTCCAAAGTTAGTCAATAACACTGAACAACTCTTTTAGACATGGCTCAAAGGTTCACTCTTAGTGGGGCCTCTTATGGCCTTATGAAGATGATCAATTTTATGATGGTCAAGATAACCCCGTTGTTTTTGATGATATCCCCATGATAGTAGGATCCGAAGATGATTACAATCAATATCAATCCCAAGAAGATCAAGATGAAGCCCTTCTTAGATTAATAGAATTCAATGCTAGACTACCTTCTGACTTTCCTACAGAACAATTGAATACCTTAGTTAGAGAAGGAGAACAACGACGATAAGAGTAAGCTTTTGCACAAATAGACATACCTTCTTCCTCTAAAGGAAAGGAAATACAAAGTCAAAACCCACAAATCTGGATCTTCTAGCTAGGATCAAGATAATAAGTCAATGATATGCAGATCAACTTATCTCAGACTTAACTGACTCCCTAGTTGCCACTTCAATTCACAATAATGCTTCGAAATAACAAGGAAATGTGGTTGAAAGTACGTAACAATTATTGGATGAGGATATGACCATGGTGGATCAAGGTAATCTAAATGAATAGTTAAAGTCATAAGAGACCTTACAAAGTGTTCCATTTGACATGGAACATAAGTTCTTCAATCATCAAGAACCTTTTGTTACTTTACAAACTCAGAAACCCAAACATTTAGCTCGAATTGAGGAAATCCTTCAAGACAATTTGGCTAGTTCTTTTCAACCAACCCAAAAATTGGTAAATAAACATAGAAATTTCCAAAATCAACAAAGTATAAAACAACAAATTTTAGAGAATGTTTTACAATCCAAGAATCAACGGCTTATGTTCTCAACTCAAGGGGCAAATCGGAACAAAGTCATAGATCAAAAAGTATATGCTCCCTATAGATCCACATAAAATTAGGGGCACATTCCACTCCAACAGCAACAAAACCAGGGGCACATTTCACCCCAACATCATCTTATTCAATGGACAAATGCACCAAACATGCAATATTGGAATTCTATGAAGAAAATTGTTCAAATATTGGTGACGAATTTGATGAGATATGCCCATATCCATTTGATTTATCTATTCTCCAAAACCCCTTTCCACCTCATTTTAAGACACCCAAATTTAACAAGTACAAAGGAAAAGGAGATCCACACGAGCACATACAGGCATTCTTCATCCTATTGTTGACGCAGTGGATTGCACCCGGGGAAGGATGCCTAGCTCCTGCCTTCCACACACCAAAATGGAAACTCCCCTCTTTCCTGTGGGACCGGCGAAGCTGGAGGGGAGAGTCTCTAGATAAGTGCTAGCTCCCTTTGATGTATCTTGTAGGTCCTGGATCTCCTACTGCTAACAAATAAAATGAAAAAAGGGGGGGGATGAAAAGGGAGAAAGATGCTGAAATAGAACCTAAACCTAAACTAAAAAGGGTGATACACCAAAAAAGTTTGATCCACTCAGGCCCGAACATACACTTTTCACTAAGAAGAAGCGCCCATACACTTCATCTGATGTGGGAAACTCTTATGTATCAGTGAGTCAGGGGTCCGTAGAGATACAGGGAGGAAGGAACTATCAAAAGTGCCCTGAGACACACTTTGGCAGCCTATTCACATGCGCCTATATTCTTGTTGTAGACACTTCTGGCAGACCTACAGAAATGAAACTTCACAATGCACTAGACATGCTAGAATCGATCTGTGAGAAGCATAAAAGGAAATGACTTAACGCAAAAAGAAAACATAGACATGTGCTTGAGTGCAAGTCCAGATGGAGGTAAAAATGCCAAGTCTTGATTCAAGGTAAAATCCGACAGAGTTCTGCCTTACAAGCCCGAGAGATTTTTGGGCAGAGCTTTGCCTTACGGGTTAAGAGAATGGATCCTTCTCAAATGAGAATTTTTACAATATATAGAAAGAGAAGATAAACTTGGTACTTTCTGGGAAAGACTTTGGCGCTCTTGACAAGCTGGCCCATGTGCGTTCCGAGCCTTGGGAAGAGGAAACTGTTTGATTGTCGGTTCCTGTTTTGACTTTGGCATCCCAACATTAATGAGGAAGCATGGACGAGTCTCTTTTCTACAAACAGATTGCTCTTTCTAGATATTCACACGGTTTGTCCCCTTATAAATGCAAAATGGAGATGACAGGCCACGCTGTTTACTATTTGCGCTGTTTGTTGGCCATCTGGCAATAACTCGCTTCTCCTTTGCCACTTGGACTGCTTTGTTTTTTCTTGCACTTTGTCTTCTTCCTTGCTTTGTCTCTTTCTGGCTCCTTCAGCCCCCGGGGCTATCTTTTGGCAGGTCGTTGCATTCCTTGGGCTCTTCCTGCTTGCCTTGGCCACTTTCCACCGATTTCGAATAAGTGATACGTGTCGCGTTCCGCTGCTGAAATAGGCAAGACACATGGCAGCATCAGCTGAGTTTATAGAAGCTTCAAACACCTTTTGGGAGTCCTACAGAAGAGGATGCATGGAGGCTTCCGCTCTCTTTAGCAGTTCATTTGGGGCCCACCACAGTTCTCGTGGGATAAAAGGGAGAGACTGCGGATGTTGACACTTGTCAACTTCCGTTGATCTTTGCAGGGGACACGTGGCACGTTCCACTGCTCCTAGAAAAACATGTCAAATTTTTTCGTGTTTTCCACTTGGCACCCCCCGCAGAACTTCTGAGGGAAGCTTGTTGAAGGGCGCTTTGGGGACTCGGATGCAGACACTTGTTGCACTCCACCGGGTTTTGCAAGGGACACGTGGCACGTTCTGCTTCTTCTAGAGAAAACATGTCAAAGCCCTGCGCGGTTGTCACTTGGCACCTTCCACGCCCTTGCTTTTCCTGGTGTAAAGTTGACGTTCGCGGGCCCGTCACTATGTTTGAATCTCCAATGGCTAGTTTGTCATGCTTGACTTTGACGTCCTCAGGCCCGTCACCCTTTGGACTTTCTTCGGCCTTTCTCTTTCTCTCAGCTTCTTGTTGTTTCCTTTCCTTTGGACTTCTTGTTTCAGCCTTTTCTGCAGACTTCTTTTGTCGATCCTTCTTGAAGGAGAAGTGACCCTTTGGCTTCTTGAGAAAAGTCCTTTTCCTCGGCGAGAGCCCTCTACAAGGGCACATACCCTTAGGGCGGTCTTCTTTCTCCTCGGTAGGTTGTTCCTTCGAGTTTTTTCCCCGCAGACTTTTTTTCGTAGACAATTTTCCCGCAGACAAAAAGTCCGCAAGAATTGCCTTTGACTACTTTGCTTTCCTTCAACTGCCCTTTGAAAAGTGCCCTTCGGGATTCTTGAAAACAACCCTTTCGAAGGGTGCTATTGCCGACCAAGTGCCCTTCGCAAGGGCACTTGTCCTTTGGGAGGTTCTCTTGAACTCTTTGGTTGAACCACTCCTTTGAACCAACCGTTGAACCATTTGATTGAATTGGTTTAATGGTTCAAATGGTTGTTGAACCAAGGCATCGAATTGAATGTTTCAAACAAAACAGTTGAGCCAAGTCTTGAACCAAGTCGATGAACCATTGCAGTTGAACCAAGCTTTGAACCAAGCCGAATGAACCAAGTGGTTGAACCATCTAATTGAACCGAAGCATTGAACCAACTGAATTGAACCAAGCCTTTGAACCGAGCCGATGAACTTTGTTGTTGAACCAAAGCATTGAATTGATTCAATGGTTCAACGATTCAAATATGTTAACTCTTTGAAAGATCATGTCGTTGAACCACTTTTCCAACCTTAAGAAAGTGTCTTTCAACCATTTCAGCTCTCTTTCCTTGTGAATTTCTTCAGACAAGAGTCCGAAGAAGCTTTGTAAAACTTTGCACTCTTTGAACTGGTTCTTCATCTGCTGAAGGAACTGCCTGTAGAGTCCGTAGAAATGGACCTACAGAGTCTGTAGAAAACCTGCAGAGTCTGTAAAAATTTGCAAGACTCGCGCAAAATCAAAATGTACTGACTCAGAACAGCAGGAAAAGAAGGGGACCGATTTTTGGCATGTTGGGCAAAAAATGGTCAACACCTATGTCAAGAGGTTGCTTATAGTAGCGAGTACTTATTATGACTATTTTTGCGAAGTTTAGCGGGACAAGCTCTTGATTGGATACTTAAAATACCCAAGGGATCAGTTGCAAATTAGAATGACTTATCAAAAAAGTTCATTAACCATTTCTCATATAACATAGAACATGAATTAAGTGTTGTTGACTTATGCAAAGCCAAGCATCGTGATGGTGAAAGTTTCACCGCATATCTGCAAAGGTGGAGAGCATTGACAAGCTATTTTCAACATAACTTTCCAGACAAACAATTGGCTGATATCTTTGCATAGAATTTGCATCTTGAAGTTCTGCATAATCTATGGTTAGCTTATGTTAATTCGTTTGAAGAAATTATTGGCAAAGGAGTGCAAATTGAGAAGGCTCTTATTGCTAAGGGCCTTATTAAGATTTTTGTCCAAGGTCAAGCTTCTAATCATAGTAAATCAACAGTTCAAATAGCTATGCAAGATAAACCTAAAGGCTTCAGCAAAAATAAGAACACGGATGGAAATGGGGTGACTAAAATAAAACATGTACAAATGATACAGGTTATGCCACCTTCAAATGTACAAATAACTCCCTGAAATCCACTACCTACTTTGCAGAGACCTTCACGAAGGACATTTCATAACAATTTTAGAGTCTTTAGCAAGTTAGGAGAATCGGTTGAAATAGTGTTACAAAAGCTCATTGCAGCTAATTTGATTATATGACTAGTATCAAGGCCATTTCCTCAAGATCAGCGAAAGCCAGATTGGTACAAAGAAAATGAATGGTGTAACTTTCATCGTGTTGCTGGTCACATTGCATATTGTTGCATTCAATTGTGACATATTATTGAAGACTTTATTGAAAGTGTTGAACTGGAAATTAAGTTGGCCCCCAATCAAGACCAGGGTATGGGAATCTACAAAGACCCCTTTCCTCGACACGATCCACCACCACCAAAAAATAATCAAAATGGTCATAATCAAGGACAGAGGTAGAATAAGAACCAATAACAAGGTTAGAATCGTAATGAGCATAATCAAGATCATAATGCCCACACTAATAATTTGGCTTATAATAATGTACCTTACAACTATAATAATACTGTGGAACACATTTTTGCAACCCACATTGCCACTATTATTGTAAAATCATGTGGCCAATCTCGTGCTCCTTGCAACATGGGATCCATCATTATAGGGTTTAACACCCTCTCCCCCTAGTAATACCATGTCGGGTTCACATCATCATGTTGCTACTCCATTTACATGGGTTATTAACCTTGAACAATAGTACCGTTCTTCTAATTATAATAACTCCTTGCCACCTCTAGGTTGTGCAATTGCAACTAGACACCCATGAGTTACCATCCACGGCCCTTCACCCACCTTTTCCATAAAACCTAATGAGAACATTGTGGCAATGGTTCCAAAGCCAAATACTATCCCAACAAAGACTAAACTAGTTCAATCCACAATTCAAAGACCTTATAGTCTAACGGATCAATGAGATAAAACCCCTGCACAAATTTCCATATTAGAACTCTTAAGGATTCTATGAAAATTTTAGTCCAAGAACAAATCCTCAGAGAAGGGTTACATCCGAGGTACACTCGGATTTCCTATGCAGAAAGACAAGATCTACAGATGTCTTCAGCAGCATCTATTCAAGCAAATTGTCATCAAAATACTGGTGTAATCATTATAGAAAGATTAAATAGTGAATTCCTATTCCACTAGTTTACTAGGCTATTAAAACGTCCTTTATGGACATGGCTGATAAAAATAAGGTCCTCTCATAATGAACACTTGTATAGGTGGATAGCAAGATATGGCCTGCATCATATCCATAAGAAGACCATGATCAAGACATAGTAGTCCATACAATTATTCAAAGATAGCTAGAATGGGAATCATACTTCTACATCACTCCTTGCTATCATGCATGTGAAGCTGGACCCCAGCACTGGCATCTTTCCAACACATTCCAGCTAAGGTGTCTTTTGCAACTGATAAGTGAAGATGACTTGCTGACTGAAGCGGAAGCAATGTTGAACCCACCAAGCTAGACGTCCTCATCCAGTGCGTCCAACAACATATCACTGTAGATTACTTTTGAGCTGTAAAGTATGATGGGACATGAGACTGCCTTGGCAAAGATTCCAGGCAGGACCTCCCAATTGTTATAAATAAGACTTCTCTATTGAGTTCTCATCGAAAAATTTCTAAGTTTTAGAAATCTAGTAGCCCACCCATTTACCCATCTCTTAAAGAAAGGGGTAACATTTCAATGGGAAGAAGATTGTTAGATGGTATTTTCAAAGCTTAAAACATACTTGGCCAATCCACCAGTCCTACAACCTCCGACGCAAGGAAAGCCACTGCTTCTTTATATATCAGTGACAAAACATGCACTGGGGGCACTTTTGGCTCAACATGATGATCATGGTAAGGAACACGCTATTTATTATTTAAGCAGCACATTGGTGGCCTATGAACATAATTATATACCTATTGAGAAGGCATGTTTAGCTATGGTGTTCACCACTCAAAAATTGTGACATTATATGCTAAATAACAGAATTATTGTTATCACCAACGTAGATCCTCTCAAGTTCCTCTTATCTAAAGTAGCTCTTCAAGAATGCATGGCTAAATGGATTATGCTCCTCAGTGAGTTTGATATTAAGTACCAGAATCAAAAGGCAATCAAAAGACAAGTTCTTGTGGACCAACTTGCAGAAGCTCTTATTACGGCCACTCGACCTCTCAACTTTGACCTATCAGATGATTCTATCATGACGATAGAACAAGCATCATAAGAACCTGAACAACGACCGCTCTATTTTTATAGATCCTTCACATCCCGAGGGTCTAGAGTTGGCATATTATTGATCACGCCACAGGGGGATTTGATCTGCAAAGCATTCCATATATAATTTCAGTGTACAAACAATATGGCTGAGTATGAGGCATTGGTTGCAGGGCTCCATCTTGCTATACAGTGGAATATTCAAAGCTTAAAGGTCTATGAAGATTTGTAGCTAATCATAAATCAGACAACTGACCAGTATCAAACAACAAATGATAAGCTTGTTCCTTACAAGCAAATATCGATAACCTTAAAACACATTTTAAATCTCTAAATTTTGAGCAAGTTCTATGAGTCAACAACAAATCTGTTGACGCCATGGCAACAATCGGTTCTATAATTCAAATGCATGACAGTGCTAAAGAGTATCAGTTCTTGATTGAAAATCTTCTTTAGCCGGCACATATTCTATCAGATTCAGAGAGGATATGCACTGTTGTTGATCCTAATTCCTCACATGAGCTACCATGGTACCAAGATTTTTATAACTATTTTCATAGTCATGTATTTGCCACCAACCTTTCCAATAACCAACAAAAACTTTTCCTTCATCACTTAACATGTTACATCCTCCTTGGAAACACGCTTTATCATGAAGGCTATGATGGAATGCTTCTTCGTTGTTTATCTTTGGGAGAATCCAAGCTGGCATTAAAGGAGGTTCATGAAGGAATGTGTGGGGCCCATACCAATGGTGTAGTCCTAGCAAAGAAACTTCTCAGAGAAGGCTATTATTGGCCCAAAATGGAGACATATGCTTGTAATTATGTAAAGAAGTGTGTTCCTTGTCAGCAGCATGGCAACTTGATACATGCATCTTCCTTACCATTGCCGCTGATTACAACACCATGGCTGTTCTCAACATGGGGTCTCAATCTCATTGGGAAAATTAACCCAACATCATTAGATGGCCATAAGCACATTTTGATTACAACCGAGTACTTTACCAAGTGGATTGAGGTCATTCCTCTCACTTATGTTACTGGGAAACAAATAGCTAAATTCATTCATTACCATATCATTTGTCGATATGGCATCCCAACCCGTATTATATCTGATAATAGTGGATCCTTTGTGAACCAAGATGTGAAATCTATCTATGCAAAATTCAAGATCAAACACAAGAAATCCACTCCATATAACCCGTAAGGCAATGGACAAGTTGAGGCATCATATAAAACCATTCTAGCCATCTTAAAGAGGATTGTCAATGATGTTGGTTGTAATTGGCACTTGCAACTCTTTTCTGCCCTTTGGGCTTATAGAACCAATCATCACACCCCAACTAGAGCTACTCTATACTCCCTTATTTTTAGCACATAAGCTATCATCCCGGTCGAGATTGAGATCCCATCATTAAGAATATCACTAGAGCACATTGAAGATAATGAAGAGTATAGAGCCTCACGGCTACAAGAACTAGAACTTCTTGATGGTAAGCATTTGGCTGCCCTAGAAAACTTGCAGGCCTATCAGAACAAATTGCAAAGAAGCTACAACAAGCACATTCTCCCTCGAGAATTTGAGATTGGTGACTTAGTTTTGAAAGAGAACCAGAAGAACACAAATGCTGAACCCAAAAAGGAAGGCAAGTTTCAACCTAATTGGTTAGGACCATATATTGTCATGATAAACTATGGATCAAGCGCATATCGATTGGCTAAACCTAATGGTGAAGAACTTCCAGAGCCCATGAACATCATACACTTTAAGAGGTTCTACTCATGAAAAAATTGGAACCATTGTCTATAAGACCCCTGACTCGAGGGCAACTTGTGTTGTTTTAATTTTACCCCACCCTTTTATCTTACCTTAAACACATTTTATACTACCCTTGTTCACTTTTCATGATTCACGACAGTAAAGGCTTTGAACTCTTGGCACTCTAAACACATTCTTCATCCCATTATGGATTACTCTCTTCGAGAAGCATATCCTTTGTTATGTCCAAGACATGTTATAAGCTTGAACAATTTTTAACTCTTGACCAATTATGATCTCGATTATGTCTCATGAACATGATGAACATCTTCAAAAACAGTTCTACAAAGCAGTTCAATCAGGGCAGTCTTGTGCAGTTTCAGACAAGTGAATAATCACATCTTCTCAGTTCCCATATTTGTTGTTCTTTCTTGTTTTATCAAGAACCTCAGTTTCACCGATTTGTGAGCATGGGCCATTGCAGCTAGCTTAGCTGTCTTATTGGAACCTCTACTCTTAGGATGTGCATCTCCTCGACTAGATGGTCCCACCTTGTGCATATTTTATCTCAAAAACACCAAAAACATTAAAAATACTTTGAAAATACCATAAACATCAGAACATAATCCACAAAAGAACAAAAACATTGTCTCACACTTTTATATATTTATACATTCTTGTTCCACCACCCTATGCTCTTATCATTTTGCAAGCATAGAAACACCAGTTTATTTCATCTTGTTCCATGCACTTTTCATTTTGCAAGGTCATTCTTTCTCATCTAAGCAACTTCTTTGCCAGACCATTCTCATTTGTCGTATCTTCCATTTCTTATATAAATCATGTTGGTCTGATCATCATTTTTCTTCTATTCTATTTCTTAGGAGAATTACATTTGCCCTGAAGTTCATGTTGGAACATGCATCCATGGAACTATGTAGGCAACACCCATTTGTCTTAAACATCTGGAGTTAGCTCGACCAACCCCTTTTTTTTCTTCTTTTCCCTCATTTCTTCTACTATTGTTCCTCTTTAATTATGGAACAATTGTCATGTCATTGTTCTTTGTTATGATGTGGTGTAAATTAATGCCTCTACCGCACATGCATGAACATTTGTCTTTAAAACCACACTAACTTGGTTTTTGTTTGTGTTTATTTGAGTTTTTTGATGCTCTGTTTTGCTTTCGCACATTTCCTTTTATTACTTGTCTCATCTTGGTCTTGTGTTTCCTTGATTGTTTTTTGCTTATCTCTTTTGTGTTTCAAAAGATCTTGATGATTCAAATGGATCTCGATTGTTTATATCTTGATCCTATGTTATTATGTTGTTCTTGAACCATTTTATTTATTTGATTGTTGTTGGTGTCTAGTTTTTCTATTTAATTTTGCTTTTCTCTTTTGTGTTCAAGAATGCCTTAATGGTCCACATGGATCTTGATTATTCATATCTTGGTTTCATGTCATTAAGGCGTTCTTGACTTTTGTTTTTAAACATTTTTGTTTTTACTTAATTCTTGATTGATCATATCTTGATTTCAACTTAGGTTCATTTATGTTTATCTTTTTCTTTGTCTTTGTTATTTAATTTAAATATAAATCACTATAACTTTGGTTTTGGTCATTGTTTCACCATTACCCTTAGCTATAGATATTCACATTTGAATTGGCTTAGCGCAATTGGAATCTTATGTCATTCTAAGTTATTCATACTTATGATGCCTAATTTTTTTTGCTATAACAAGCACTTTGTGCTCAGGTCTCAATGTCTTAACATCAACATCAGCTCTGATGAACGATTCTCAAGAACACTTTGCAAAACCTACGCTCATGATATGGAATTAGGCTTCTAGGTTACATGCATTTCAGGTTTCTTTCTCTATGCTTAGATGTGCATTGCTTTGCATACATTGTAAGGCTAATCAATTCTTGGTCATTTTTCATCATTCCTCATTCCATTCTCTCCCAAACTTGGGTGAACTACATTGCCTTAAAGTTCAAGTGAGAACATGATTTTAAGGAACTATGTAGGCAGCGCTCAATTTCTATTGAGGTCAGCTATCTCCATTTTTCTTTTCATCTCTCTCATCACTTTGTGCATTCTCATATGCTTAGTTTTATATGGCTTTCTAAGCCATTACACCATTGCATGTACGTTTGTGCCCGCTCGCTTTAACCTATTGTTTCAGTTATATTTTTGAGCTATTTGGCTTGCCAATTGCCTATGCTAGGGCACAACATTTGAACCATGTCCGAAGCAAATCAAATCTACAGGGGCAAATCATTCTTTATTCTTTAGCAATGATCAAGATTCGTCCTACTAGGGCACAACTATTTTATCACAATCAAATCTACTCTATTGAAGTACTTATTATATTCTCTTTAGAGACCCCATTCTAGTGATGCTTCCCTTCCTGAAGTAGAATGTTCTCTCTTTTCTTATAATTCCAAGCTCTCCACATTAAAGCCCATGATGACAATATTTTAGTGTGCAACTTGTCTCGAGATTGATCAATGCCATAAGCATGTAGCTTGTATTCTCAAATTGGTTACATTTATAGTGTGTCCCTTACATTTATGGATTGTATATTTCCCATTCCCCCTGTCCCTGGGGCCTATTTTACCTCTAATTATATTTTGATCATTGATGGTAATCACATGTGCAAGCATTAGCTCGTTTGGATGTGATCTATTCCATGGGTTAATCTCACTTTCTCTCCTTTTTCGAGAGTCCATCCTAGTATGTCCTCTCGAGGGGGCATCATGGATCTATTCCAATTTCTTCTTGACAACCCTTTTCTTTGAAAAGACGTTGCTTCACCTAAATGTCTCACTACGCCTTCTCAAATAAGGGCAAAATATAGATATCCAATTCCTAACACCATTTGTGTTAAAATTGTGAATCTTACTCGAATTGTACTCAAATGCACATTTTAAGTCAAAATCCATAAAACACTTTAAATGGTTTGAACTTGTCACTTACAAGTGCCAACTTAGGTCAAAGTATCTCTAAATAGGGAAATGTATTTTATGGGCCAGCTAACTTTGATCAAGGCATTTTGAGTCAAAATGATGATTTTATCTTTTGTGCTCTGGATCACTTTTTTCTCCTAAATTCGTTGGTACACATCACGTACCTTTGTTATTTTGTGTTGGAAATATCCTAAATGGAAATACGATTCTGATGCATCTAACGTTGCCTTCTAATTCTTCTTGAGTCAAATTATAACTCAGGAATATGACTCTCTAACCATTTTGATTAATTGAGGGCCAATTTTTAAATAATTGCACAAATGTTGATTAACTTTGTTTAAGGCTAATTAATCCAAATCAAGAGCTTAAATGGATTTTTCATGAGAGTTGTTGAATATTTCTTTTTGAAAATTGATTCCTATTAACTGCATCATCAGGTGACATCATTTCTTGGGAAGACATTATTAGGTCATAAATGCCACAAATATTAAGATTATGGGTCACCCATGTCTAATTAATGCCTCCCATGCCTCTTTAATGATTATTTATCTTGAGGATATTTATGAGTTTAATTTCAAATATTATGATTATCCATGGCCACACATCTCGATCTTAAGATGGACGGTCATGGTTGATCTTGACCAATCTCAAAAATATATAAATAGAGAGGCCATGGACATGAATTTTAGGCTTGAACATTGCAAAGTTATAATGTTAAATTGTTTCCACAAGGCTTTGCATTTGATCATTGATTTTGTTTGCAAGCTACATTGATAGGCTAGTTTAATGATTTCGAATCATGAGCCTAGGTTTTATGGAGTGTTCTTGAGGCATTGGAGGAGCTTACCACCATTGTTGACAAAGACAAGGATGGTTGATCAAGGGAGAACGTGTTTTTGAGCCACATGGGTATGGTGAATCCATTTGGGAAGGTAATATGGTGTTGCTTTCTTTCATTTATTTTTTGCTATCCTTTGTAAACCCCACAGGACTAGATAGGCTTGGTTAGTTAGTTCTTTGTGCATGTTTAATTATTTATGGACTAATTTTTGACTAACTTGCTTTGTAATCCTCTCTACACCGTCCATGTATATATAGATGCAAAAAGAGGTGAATAGGAGTTTTATAATTTTTTGAGATTTTGGCTGAAAAAATGCAAACAATGGGATTTGATGTCAACACACGATGAAAATACCTATAAAAATTCAATTTATATATGTTTAATGAATACCTTATTTGAAATGGTGTATGGGTATAGATAAAGATAGGTTACGATGTTTTGGAATGTCAATTGTTTTGCATTATAAAATTGTTGAGTGATTAACTATACAAAGTATTTGCAAGAGATGCAAATAAAATTTAATGAAACATTGAAGCTTAATATGATGGTATACATATAACAAGTTTGTAACAAGGGAAGGGGGACTGATAAAGTAGTGTTTGACATATTGGATTATGTAGATTGAACTGGAGGAACTTGAAAACTATATGCAATATATGTGTAACAATTGAAAGACAAATTTGAACAATGTACCATGGTTTACATACAAAAAGGAGTTGAAGTGAATAGCTACAAATATTAAGATTTGAAAAAGCCAAAACAAAAAAATATATCTGGGCCATATTACCATGGGATAAAAATTAGTCAATTTAAAGTATAGATAAAAGGTTAGAGGGTTGGCAGATTGACTTATTGAGGTGAATAAGAGTTTTCAAAATTTGTTGATATGTTTGATTGAAAAATAACCCAAATAGTGGGATTTGATCCTTGCAAAACCATAAAAGGAGTTTGAATAGATTGGCTTACATGGATCACCTTATACTTCTTTGATGATATTGAGGGGCAAATGAGCGTGAAATTGTATCACAACTATTTTCATGAAACTCCATGGTAGCTAAAAGTAAAATTTAGAGAAAGAAAACTGGTATTAATAGAAAAATTACGTAATGGGATAAAATGGTTTCCATATCAAAAGTCATGTTTTTGCATATAGATTATCAATATGACTTTGCTGAATAGGTTATAATTCAATGTACCTTACATTTATATATGTATATAAAATAGAGGTAAATAGGAGTTTTGGTATTATTTTGAGATGTTTGGCTCGAAAGAAATTGCAAACAGTGAGATTTGATCTCAACACAATTTGAAAATACCTATAACAATTCAGTTTGTATATGTTTAATGAAGACCTTATTTGAATTAGTGTATGGTTGTAGACAAAGATAGGCTATATAGTTTTGGAACATCAAAATTTTATGTGGTAAAATTATGGAATGAGATAGCTATGCAAAGTATTTGCAAGCACTGTAAATAAAATTTAATCAAACATATGAGCTTAGTATGATTGGATACATATAATAAATTGATATAAAGTCAAGGGGAACTGATAAAATAGTATTTGACATATTGGATTATGTAGATCGAACTGGAGGAATTTGAAAACTATATGCAACATATGTGAAATAATTGAAACTTAAATTTGAACAATGTAGAATGGTTTACAAACAAAAATGAGCTGAGGTGAAGAGCTACAAATTTTAAGATTTGAACATGTTGAAGCAAAAAAAAAAAACTGGAACATATTACCATGGGATAAAAACTGGTTAATTTCAAGCAAAGATAAAAGGTTAAAGGGTTGTCAGATTGACTTATCAAGGTGAATAAGAGTTTTGGAAATTGGCTAAGATGTTTGGTTGGAAAATAACTCAAATAGTGGGATTTGATCTTGGCACAAGATTAAAAAGAGTGTGAATAGATTGGCTTACATAGATCACCTTGTACTTTTTTGTTGATATGTAGGGTCAGATGAGCGTGATATTGTATCACACCTGGTTTCATGAAACTCCGTGGTAGCTAGAAAAAAATTGAGAGAAAGAAATTGTTTATACAAAAATTATTTTATGGGATAAAATGGTTTCCATATTAAAAGTCATATTTTTGCATATAGATTAACAATATGAATTGATAAATAATTTACAATTCAACATATCGTCCATATATATATGGATTTAAACAAGAGGTAAATAGGAGTTTTGGAATTTCATTGAGGTGTTTGGCTGCAAAGAAAATACAAACAGTGGGATTTGATCTTGACACAAGGTCAAAATACATATAAGAATTCAATTTATATATGTTTAATGAAGACCTTATTTGAAATAGTGTATGGGTGTAGACAAAGATAGGTTACGAAGTTTAGGAATGTCAATCATTTTGCGTTGTAAAATTGTTGAATGAGATAACTATGTAGAGTATTTGTAAGAGATGCAAATAGAATTTAATGAAGCATTGGAGCTTAGTACGATAGGATACATATAATAAGTTGATATCAAATGAAAGGGGACTGATAAAGTTGTATTTGACATATTGGATTATGTAGATTGAATTGGAGGAATTTGAGAACTATATGCAATATATGCGTAAAAATTTAAAGACAAATTTAAACAATGTACCATGGTTTACAGACAAAAATGAGTTGAAGTGAAGAGCTACAGATATTAAGATTTGAACAAGTCGGAACACAAAAAACAAAATTTGGACTATATTATTATGGGATAAAAACTAGCCAATTTCAAGCAAAGATAAAAGGTTAGAGGGTTGTTAAATTGACTTATTGAGGTGAATAGGAGTTTTGGATATTTGCTAAGATGTTTGTTTAGAGAATAACCCAAATAGTGGGATTTGATCAAGCTTAAAAAGAGTGTGAATAGATTGGCTTACATAGATCACCTTGTATTTCTTTGATGATATGGAGGGCCAAATGAAGGTGAAATTATATCTGCCTAGTTTCATGAAACTTTGTGGTAGCTAGAAGTAAAATTGAGAGAAAGAAAATGGGTACACAAAAATTACATAATGGGATGTAATGGTTTCATATTGAACGTTGTGATTCTGCATAAGAGTGGCCACTTGATCCTATGTCGTATCTCTCTCCAGGGTCACTGATGCTAAATTTGTTTATGCTGCGAGTAGCAGCACCCTCACCTGATCTCTCTCCATGATGAGCACCCGCCTATCAAGGGCATCCACATCCATATAGTCCCCACCCCCTCCATGTCTACATTGGGAACCTATTGTGCACCATCTTTCCAAAAACCGTTGTCTCATAATGACCTTGAAACCATATAAGGTAATCCGTCATAGCCATGTGTACCTGCTCTAGGAGTTACGACACTCAATCTCGCATTTGTAGCTGTTCCCTCCCCTGAAAAGTTAGACATATACCTTAGTTTAATTTACCCATCAAACATTGTCTAAACATTCTACGTATTAACCTTCACCCCAACCTTAACCTATTTACCTAATATTGACCAAATCTTACCTAAACCACATCTTATCTTAAGACCTATCCTACCTTACCTCCTTTACACAATTGCTACCCTTCACCCATTCCTAACCCCTACCTTCTCTATCCCATTCCATTCACATTTCATACCTTCAAACAAGTGTAGATTAGCATTTAAACCTTATACCAACCTTATGCTAAAATCATCGATGATTGAGTATCAACCAACGATGGTTCCTTGAAGAACCATAGTCGATCAACCCTTAATCACCGATGGTTCGATGGTGAACCATTGGCAGTGCACACACTAATTTTTTGATGATCGTCTATGGATTGGCGATGGTTGATAGTGACCATTGACGGTCACTATGTGGTGACTACCAATAACCTAACCCTAGGTTTCTCCCACCCAACATTCAAACAAATCAACTAAAAACTTAAATTCTGCCTAAACCTCTCACCTCCTCCCCTACCTTAACTACCTCAACCCATTTCACCCCCCCTTTACAAATTTCATACCAAAATCTAAAAACCTATAATTTCCAACACCTAACCCACCCACATAACCAAACAATTAAAAATCACAACACACAAACAAATGCAATTACATCACCTACCTTGTTGCATGTCCACCATCATGGTGGAACCCTTAGAACCACTACCACCACTCGACCCCACGTTTTGAAACTGCCTCGTTGCGTCCTAGCTAGCTCTCAATCCACCTCATGGCCTAACTGTGATCAACCTTCACCTCCTCAGTCAACTCACGGTCAGACACTACCCAACTCACTTAGATGACAAGATAATTTGTTATCGTTTTCACATAATATATATAATGAGAAAATGCCATGGGTTGAGATACAAATGAGCAATTCAAAGTCTCGTTTAACCTTTAATGATTGTCCTTTTAGGGCTTATACCTGATTGCCAATGATCACTAGTAAGTGCCAACGGTTGACACCTATAAGATTTTACCCTTCCAAACCAACACTTTTCCAAAAAACCACCTTATCACAAACATGAACCCATTGAAGAACACCTTATTCTTCACCAACCAACCAACCAAATAACCTCGACTTGGTCATTTTGGCCCATTTTTTGCACTTTTTGTGACAGCCTTGCCTTGGTCATTTTGACCACATCAATTACCTTATCATACTTGACGAACTTGGGATACCTTTTACACATCGACCATTTATGTAACTCAGAGCATGAACCTCTACGGTCCCGACACCTGCAACTATTTTGTCTTCTTAGGATCACATCCTACCCTTTATACTTGGGAATACATTGACCTTACGTAGGAGACTTGAGTTTATAGGAGTAGCCTATATCAGCTATGCCTAATATTATGGCTTAGTTATCCTGTCCCCTGTCCTAGTCCAATCTTATTTGAACACCTATCTCAACTATGACAACTTAGTCTATGCACGATCTATAATATTTCACTTAATCGCATTTTGTGCATTTGTTCACGCTTAAATGCCCAACCAACCAAACTAACCCTGTCACCCACCTATCTAATTTCTCAAACTTATGACTTAATCCATGTTCTCAGGATCACCCACTTTTTGGACTCCTGATACCACGACAACCTTTGCTCAGATGACTTGAGTTTACAAGTGCACCCATATCAGCGATCCCTAATGTTGTGATCCAGTTCACTTATCACTTATCCTCCCTGTAGTAACCTATTTACCAATCCATCAATCTTACCCATTTTTTTCACCCACCTATCTAACTTCTCAAACCTACGACCTAATCTGTGTTCTTAGGATCGCCTATTTTTTGGACCCTTGATACAATGACAACGTTTGCTTGGACACCTTAAATTTACAAGTGCACCCATATCAGCTATGCCTAACACTATGGCTCGGTTCACTTATCACTTGTCTTCCTTGTAAAAACTAATTTACCAATCTATCCATCTTACCCATTTTTGTCATCTACCGATCCACTTATCAAACCCATACTTGACTCCATTTCACCTCATCAAATTCTAGTTTGATGGGGAACTCCTCCCATACTTGGGGCATCCAACCTTCTATCAACCTTTCATTTTTTTTTTATAGCTTGTTGATACAAACTGCATAACAAAAATGGGCAAAATATAGACACTACAAAACCATACACTATGGCTCTAAATGTTGCATTATCCTTTAAACCATCCCATGGCCCCTTTTGGGTTAGATTTCTTACCAATTCCTCCTTTATTACTCTCAGACCACTTCTTAATACCATTAACCGCCAGTCATTAGTGAAATTGGCTAAATTTAGTCAGTTTTGACTACGTACCATCGACTATGGATGGTTAACCCTCGATCATCGATGGTTGACCATCGACTGTCGATGGTTACCAAGAACTCTCCTTCAGAGTGCATGATTGAAGGAGTTAACTAGAACTCACTCATGGATTAATAGCTATCTAATTTTAGTTCGTCATTCGCATGATCAACTATTTGTTAGACTGTTTGATAAATCATTTGTTGATTTCTTGATTTCAATGCCCCTTTCATCTATATTAAAGATATGAATAGAAGGTTGAGATGATGATTCAAGTGTGTGAGATTTTGACTCCCAGGAAAATCCAAAAGCTTCTCAACGAACCAGGAATCAGGGTAGCAAGTTAGGCTGCTTCTGCAATTCACTATCTTAAGCCAAGGAACTGTTACTCTATTGATATTGCTCCAAGATCCATAACAAGCTTCTAGCCAACCTCAACATTCTTTAGACCAACAAACACCTAAAAGCTAAGTATTTGTGTTCTTTTTATCAAGATTCAGTAATTAGTTCTATTTGTTTAATTGCTTGTGTCATTTCGCTTTATTTTTCTTTCATCTTATTTCCTTCTGTTGGAGTTTTACAAACTCTAGACATTTCACCTCTTACCCAAAATCATCCACAAAACTATTCTTAATCACCCAAACACCCAATCCTTGACCTAGATACCTCTGAGCACTAATTTTTGCCTCGTAACCAACATTTAACCCAAACATCACTCCCAGAACCTCTCTGTAACTCTTCCCAACATATTTTTTTCTAGACTAAATCCAACAGTAACCGTCGATGGTGTCGATGGATTTACCTAACCATCAAAGGATTTACCTAACCACTCATGATTAACAATAACCGATGGTCACTTAACCACCAATGATCACACCTTAACCGTTGATGGTCACTGAGTGTCATTTTACAGCAACAAGCTATTTTGGCCCATCTACCTGCACCCAAAATCTCAGTTTATGAGTCTCTATTTTATCACAGAGCTTCAACTTATTTTCTGAATCAAGTTTGAGTAATTTAGCATTAATATTCAATCATATTGCAATTTTTAATCAAAAGCACTTGTTTCTTTTCAAGCATTTTTTTTATTTGAATTGATTACCTTCTATTATTTAATGCAAGTATCAATTTTCAGTTTATCAGAACTTAAGTGTTTTAAAAGTGTGGATTGATAGCCTCCAAGGAAGTTTGTGCTTCTTGGATCTAGCTCACTCTAGGCATTCCACCTTACTATCTCACTAACCAACCATTCTTCTAATTGTTTTCTTATATGCAAGTCATCCTCCCCAGTCAAAAAGGAGCATCTACAACCATCTAGGTCACAAAACGCAAACCAAACCCAGGTTGTACTAACCTCACCCTTGAACTTTTTCTTGGGTTCATAGTTATAGGACATTTAGTTGCATTAGAGAAGAGTCATTCATTGCATTCTTTTTTGAAAATTAAACGCTCCTTATTTCATCTCTTCCTTTCCCAAACACAAGTTCTAGTTTCTTTTGCTTTTTTAGAAAAAAGTAGAATTTGTCATTTTTTTTGCTTTCATTTCTGAAAATTAAAAATACGCATTCTAGGCCTAGGCTTTGCATTATCATATCACATTTAGGTGCATATTAGTTGTTTTGTATTCCAATTTTTTTTTTTATTGAAATTAACTTTGCACCCATTGTTTTCTTGTATTGATTAGCTCACATAGCTTAATTTAATCAAGTAAATTAATCGTAGTCTCACTTATCACACACATAATACCGAACCACACATTCAATCAAACATCAAAACATAGACATAAGGTATGATTGAGATTTCATCACCAATTATCACCTTTCCTTGGCTATCCTACTTGGATTTCACCTCCAAGAGGGGAACCGACTCAATACGTTGGTTGAGTATAATCTCTAGCAACTTGGTATATTCTAGCTAAGCACCCAACACCCTTATTTTTACGGTGTGTGAAGTGAGTGGGTAGGCCCCAATATCAAGCCACGTACCAAGTTTTAGTATAGATCTTGAGAGCCTTTAACTACTTGAAACCATCCTTAGACATCTTCTTCTAGTACCCACTCTACAAGCCCAAGTTTGTCTTTATAAACTCCTTAAAATTGAGGCATAAGCTTAAAGAGATAAAAGATATCTTAGGATTTTAATGCACTTTAATGTATGCATTGTTTTCCTAGGAATCTTTATTTTTGTTTACTTCTCTTTTGAGTTGTTATATCGCTTTTATCTTACTTTTCCCCTTCCTTGCATTGTTTTAAGTAGAGAACAACTAATAAACCAAGCAAATCAATATCCACCTATCAATCACCCGTCTTCCTCTTCTTCCTCATCCATGGAGTACCATTCAGATTTTGAAGGTTCATCCCACCATTCTAGAAGTCCTATTCTACCACAGAGTTACCCAAAGAGTTACGGATTTCACCACCTTTTTGGATACAATCCCATAACCCTTCAACATTACCTTAATACTATGTCTTACCATACCCTTACTTCAGTTTCACTCGTTAATCCACCCTATGGCATGTCACCCCATCTTATGGGTAGCATCTCTATTGCCATCATTTCCACCCAACCCTTAGTTACCAAAACATCTTTTACTAACAATCCCTCCAACACCACCATCCAAAACCAACCCATCCAACCCACCAACACCCAAACGCCTTCCACCCTAACCAATAACTATTCCAGTATAGGAACAACCCAACCTTTGGTCACCTATACTCCACTTACCATTGGGGTACCCTCTACTAGTGTTGCCACCCTTCCTTTTATCTCCAACCCACCAACCATGACTCCATTCCAAAGATTGGTGGTTTTCATACCTTCTAAATATATTGTCCATATATATATGGATATAAAAAATAGGTAAATAAGATAGGTTTGGCTTGAAAAAAAAACAAATAGTTGGATTTGATCTCAACACAAGGTGAAAATAGCTATAATAATTCAATTTATATATGTTTAATGAAGACCTTATTTGTAATAGTCTATTGGTGTAGACAAAGATAGGTTACAAAGATTTGGAACGTCAATCATTTTTTGTGGTAAAATTGTTGAATGAGATAACTATGGTGATTATTTGCAAGAGATGCAAATAGAATTTAATAAAACATTGGAGCTTAGTACGATGGGATACATATAATAAGTTGATATCAAGTCAAGGGGTGCTGATAAACTGGTATTTAACATATTGGATTATGCATATTGAACTGGAGGAATTTGAAAACTATATGCAACATATGTGCAATAATTGAAAGATAAATTTAAACAATGTACAATGGTTTACGGATAAAAATGCGTTGAAGTGAAGAGCTACAAATATTAAGATTTGAATAGGTTGAAAACCAAAAAAACAAAATCTGGACCATATTACCATGGGATAAAAACTCGTAAATTTCAAGAAAAGATAAAAGGTTAGAGGGTTGTCAAATTGATTTATTGAGGTCAATAAGAGTTTTGGAAATTTGATAAGGTGTTTGGCTGGAAAATAACTGAAACAATGAGATTTAATCTTGGCATAAGGTTAAAAGGAGTTTGAATAGATTGGCTTATATAGATCACCTTGTACGTCTTTGATGATATGGAGGGGTAGATGAACGTGAAATTGTATCTACCTAGTTTCATGAAACTCTATGGTAACTAGAAGTAAATTTGAAAGAAATAAAATGGGTATACAAAAATTACATAATGGGATAAAATGGTTTCCATATTGAAAGTCATGTTTTTGCATATAGATTATTAATATGACTTACTAAATAATTTACAATTAAATGTACCATCCATATATATATGGATGCAAAAAGAGGTAAATAGGGGTTTTAGATTTTTTTGAGATGTTTGGCTGGAAAGTAAATGCAAACAGTTAACTTTTATCTCGACACAAGGTGAAAATACCTATAACAATTCAAGTTATATATGTTGAACAATTAACTACAAATATTTATATTTGAACAAGTTGAAATGAAAAAAACAAAATTTGGACCATATTACCATGGGATAAAAACTAGTCAATATCAAGCAAAGATAAAAGGTTTGAGGGTTGTCAGATTGACTTATTGAGGTGAATAAGAGTTTTGAAAATTTGCTAAGATGTTTGTTTGGAAAATAACCCAAATAGTGGGATTTGATCTTGGCCCAAGCTTAAAAGTAGTCTAAATGGATTAACTTGCATAGATCACCTTGTACTTATTTGATGATATGGAAGGCTAGATGAATGAGAAATTATATCATACCTAGTTTCATAAAAATATGTGGTAGCTAGAAGTAAAATTGAGAGAAAGACAATGGGTATATACAAAAATTATGTAATGGGATAAAATGGTTTCTATATTGAAAGTCATATTATTGCATATAGATTATCAATATGACTTGCCAAATAATTTACAATTCAATGTACCGTCTATTTATATATTATAGATACAAAAAAGAGGTAAATCAGAGATTTGTATTTTTTTGAGATATTTGGTTGGAAAGAAAATGCAAATAGTGGGATTTGATCTCGACACACATTGAAAATACCTATAACAATTCAATTTATATATGTTTAATGAAAACCTTATGTTGGAAATATTGTCATTGATGTCAAAGGTCTAACATTATTGGTGATATATACCCCATTACATTTAATGGTGTTTTTAATATTCATATCTTGGCTAATGTGTGTTAATATTTATTTAATATTAATGAATATATTTTTGGTTGCATATAAAACAAAAGAGGGCCTATGGAGAAGTCAAAGAGTCATGGGGTAAAAGATGAATGAGGAATGAGACACATTTTCTCATGAAGAGTTATCTTGAGGAATTTCAAGAGTCACTATGTGAAGACAAAAGAGGTATAATGTATTTTTTCATGAAAGGACACTTTGAAGCATATGAAAAGTCACTAAAATAAAAACAAAAGAGGAAATGACGCTTTTGCTTATGAAGGGTCACCATATGACTTTTCAAATGGAAAGATACGAAGGGTCATGCAAGTTTGGTGTCATTTTTCATGAGATTTGAAGGGTCACAAAGGGTGAATGCCAAAAGTCATTTGGAACGATATAAATAAAGGGTTGTGAAGCCATTTGTAATATGCAAGAGAGTGCATGGTTTGTATTTATTTTTGAAAAGAAAAAAGCAAGAGATATTGTAGAGTTCTATCATTTGTTGAGTAAGCAACATTGAGAGATAGTTGTGTTTTATACACAAGAGGGTTTGGTGCTCATGTGGGTTGGTGCTCACAAATATTTGTAAGGGGTTGGTGATCACAAATAGTTTTTGTGTTGGTGCTCGACAAAGGGGTTGGTGCTCTTGCAAGTTGGTGCTTGCGAACTTTGTATTTTGAGTTGGTGCTCATTCATATACTTGAGATTATTTTATGTGGTTTTTCCCACTTTACGTTTTCACATAAAAATCTGGTCTCTCTTGTGTGGTGCAAATTATTATTTTTATTTTATTACATATCTTGAATGTATGATTAAGTGGTTAAAGAAAAGAAATCAAATTAAGTAAAAAGATATATAATACAATGATTCACCCCCCTCTTGGTATATTTCATGCTTAACAATTGGTATCAGAGCAGGTTCCTTTTGAAAAAGTTTTACAGCTTGAAGGTAGATCAGGAAAACACGATGATTGGATCACATGAAAGATGTTTTTACAAATAAAACACGTTTATTTGATGGGATGAATTATTTTTTTGGAGCATAAGGATGAAGACTTATTTGATGGCCCTTAGATTCGACATGTGGAAAGCAGTGAAAGAATATGAAGAGTCACAAACACTTGTAACTACTCTGACAAAAAATAAGACAAGTGAAAATAATGCTAAAATTTTAAATGCTATGTTATGTGGTTTATGTGAATCAAAATTTGTTAAAATTATGCAATGTAAATTTGTTCATGAAACTTGGGTAAAACTTGAGAATATTTACAAAGGGGATGGAAAGGTTCAACAAGCTAAGCTTTAGACTTTCAGAAGAAAGTTTGAGAGTTTGAAGATGGAAGAAGAAGAAAATATAGCAAGTTATCTTTTACGAGTTGATCAAATAGTTAATTAGATTCAAAGTTTTGGAGAAAATTTAGAAGAATCAACTGTGGTTCAAAAAGTTTTGAGATCTCTATCATTGAGATAGGATGCAAAAGTTTCGGCAATTGAAGAAATGAAGAATTTAGCTTGGCAAAAGTTTTGGCAATTGAAGAGATGAAGAATTTAGCCAAGCTAAAGATGGATGAGCTTCATGGTATTCTTACGGCATATGAGATGCGGACTGAACAAGATAAACCCTCAAAAAGAGAAGCTGCTTTCAAGACATCAAAGAAAGAGAAGGCTAAGATTCAAGAATCAAGTGATAGTTCTAGCGATGATGAAGATGACAACGGAGCTCTTTTCATTCGCAAGCCGAAAAAAGGCACAGGTAAATATCAAAGAAAATTACCTTTTAAATATTTTAATTGTGGAAAGATTGGATATTTTGCAGCGAAATGCCAAAATAAGGGTAATGATGACAATGAAAAAGAAAATTCTACATACAAGAAGAATTTCAAAGGTAAATTCAAGAAGGGATTTGAGAAAAAGATAAAGATCCTAGCTCAGTCGAAGATAGTGGAGTCAATGATTCAGAATAAGAAGATATTCTATTCATGGCCACACATAAAGATGCCTCTGCAAGAAAAAGTACAGATGATCAAGAAGAACAAGATGAAGTTGAAGTGAATCTGGAAGAACTCATTTGTGTTTTAGAAGAGTTAAAAGCTCTTGAAAAGGAAAATCGAAGATTAAAGCTCCAGATCGAGAAAAATGAAAAGGAGTCAAAGGAAATAATTGAAGATTTACAAGCACACTTTGAAGAAGCCACTAAGAATGAAGATCTAATGGCACAGTTGAAAATAGTAAGTAAATAATGTGAAAGGTATGCTATTGAAATTGCTTTTTTAAAAGCAGATCTTGAGAAAACAAATAAAACAATCAATACTAGAACAACCAATAATTCAAAATTTGAGAATAACACTAATATGTTGAATAAGATATTGGATTTAAAAAAATGAAAGAGGAGGGCACTACTTTCACAGAAAAAGAAAAAGAAAAAAATTATGCTGAAGCTTTTATAAAAGAAGAAATAAAAAGAAAGAAGTTAAGAATATAGAGGACATCTCAAACAAAGAAGGTTAGAGGGAATAGAGCTACAAAAGGCAATTAAGTCAGAGATATACAAACATGACCTATTTTTATGGTTACTATTTTTATTGTAATGGATATGGTCATAAAAAAATAGAATGTCAAAAAAGGGCTAACAATTTCAGAAATAAGAAGAAAATTCATATAGAGTGAAGCATAAGCCATAACTCTTTTGATCTTCTATCATATTTTAATGAAGAGACCATAATATGTTACAAGTGCAACAACTTTGGACACATAACTTAGTATTGTAGAAGTGTGTTCGAGTCAGTCAAAAAGGACTAGAGTTTCAAGGCTCCATTCATCAAGAAGGACTAGAGTTTCAAGGCTCCATTCATCAAGAAGAAAGTTCAAATAGATTCATGGCAAAAGAAATAACCTGAAAAATCTATGTTGGTACAGACAACTTTGCATGCAAGAAATGAAGAAAAACTATGGTTCATTGATAGTGGATGTTCAAGGCACAAGACAGGAGATAAGAGCAAGTTCATAACCTTGAAGAAGATCAAGGGTGGCATAGTGAAATTTGAAGACAATACTACTATCAAAATTGTTAAAAAAGGTACACTAAGTTTGGATAATGGTAGAACTAAAACTGAAAATGTTTTATATATAAGTCTCAAGCATAATCTTTTGAGTGTAAGTCAAATGTGTGATTAGGGGCACACACTAAAATTTTATGTAAAAGGTTGTGAAAATAAAAGAAAAAATTTAGATGTGTTGGTTGCAGATGCTCAGAGAACAGACAATAATTTGTATATGCTATCAGACATCAAAGGTCAAAGATGTTTGAGTCAGATTGAAGAAATTTGGCTATAGCACAAGAAAATGGGGCACATAAATTTTGACAATCTTGTCAACATCAGCAAGCAGTCAAAAATCTTCCAAAGATTACAAAGTCATTCGACACGCTTTGTGAAACTTGTCAGCATGGGAAGCAAGCTAAAAAACAGTTCAAAATAAAAGAGTACTCAACTACTTAGATGCTAGAGCTTGTTCACACTGATCTGTGTGGACCTATGAGAACTCAAAGTACTCAAGGTGAGAAATATTTCATGTTGTTTATTGATAATTTTTTATGTATGACTTGGGTAATGTTTTTTTTTTAAAAATCAAAAGCTTTCAGACATTTCAAAGCATTTAAAGCATTAGTTGAGAATGAAATCAGTTTAAAGATAAGTGTCTAAGATCAGATCGAGGAGGAGAATTCATGTCAGATCAATTTATTGAGTTTTGTGAAGACCATGGAATAAAGAGACATTATTTACCAGCCAGAACTCCACAGCAAAATGGAGTAGTTGAACGGAAAAATAAAATAGTTCAAGAGATGGTGAGGACAATACTAAACAAATTCAAGATAGTAGATAAATATTAGAGAGAGGCAGTTGCTACAACAATGCATATTTAGAATAGATAATTATTGAGAGTCAATACTAACAAGACTCTTTATGAGCTATGAAAAGACAAACCAACAACAGTTGATTGTTTCAGAGTTTTTGACAATATATGTTTCATAAAAAGAATCGATGAAAAACTTGGTAAGTTTGAATCCAAAGCAGAGGAAAGTATATTTCTTGGTTATTTTTGCAAAAGTAAAATTTATAAATGTTACAACAAAAGAACCAAAAAAATTGTTGAAAGTGCAAGTGTTTGGATAGAAGAAGATGGAACACAAAGAATCAATGATTCAGTAGACATCCCTGAAATCATTGAAGAGGAAAGTTTTAAAGAATCAGATGAAGATGAGAAGGAGAAAAAGGGAACCAAAACTCCATCCAAATATGTTCAGAGAAATCATAATGAAAGTGACATCATCGGGGACATAAATGAAAGAGTTTGCACCAGAGGAATGATGGTTAGTGAATTTGAGCAAGTTAATTTTTTCTTTGTTATCCAAAATTCAGTCTAGAACTTTTTCAGAAGCTAGACATGATAAGTATTGGGTTAAGGCTATGGATGAAGAATTAAATCAAATAGAAAAGAATGATACTTGGGAATTACTGCCTAGACCAAAAGATTACAATGTGACAGGAACAAAATGGGTTTATAGAAATAAGTTGAATAAAAATAGAGAAGTGACCAGAAATAAAGCAAGATTAGTATGTAGAAGATATGCTTAGATTGAGGGAATAAATTTTGAAGAAATTTTTGCACCAGTGGCAAGATTAGAGGCTATTAGAATGTTTTTTGAATATGCAGTGTTTAAAAATTTCAAAGTGTTTCAGATGGATGTCAAAGCTGACTTCCTAAATAAGAATCTAGAAGAAGAAGTCTTAATTGAGCACCCTGAGGGATTTATTCTCTCAAATATTAGTAGCCATGTATGCAGATTGAAGAAAGCATTGTATGGATTGAAACAAGCTCTCAGAGCTTGGTATGCAAGACTTGATAAGTACCTGCAAGATCAAAGTTTTAAGAGAGGATTTGTTGATAGTCATCTCTACACCAAAAAAGAAGGTGAGCATCAATTGATTGTTGTGGTACATGATGATATCATTTTTGGAAGAAATATTGAAAAAATGATAAAAGAATTTTCTGATAATATGCAAAAAGAATTTGAGATGTCTATGCTTGAAGAATTGTCATTTTTTTTAAGATTGCAAATATTTCAGTCAGATAAAAGAATTTTCATATCTCAAAGTAAATATGCTAAGAAAATGTTGAAAAAATTTAGTTTTGAGGATTGTGCACCAGTTGGCACACCAATGTGTACAAAAAATAAGGTGAACAAGGATGAAGATTGACCTGTTACGGATCAATCTTTGCATAGATCTATGATTTGTAGTCTTTTATATTTGATAGCATCGAGGCCAGAATTCATGCATGTAGTAGGTATGGTTGCAAGATATTAGTCATCTCCAAAAGATAGTCATGTTCAGTTGGTGAAGAGAGTATTCAGATATATCAAGGGGACATTGGATTACGAATTATGGTTTTCCACAGACAGAGATTTCACTTTGGTTGCTTAGACAGATTCAGATTGGGCAGGGTGCTTGGATGACATAAAGAGTACAAGTGGAGGAGTTTTCTTCTTTGGTGATAGCTTAGTATTATGGCTAAACAAGAAACAAAATTCAATATCACTTTCTACAGTTGAAACAATATATATTGCAGCAATATTGTGTTGTACTCAAGTGCTTTGGATGAAGCAAACTTTGGAAGATATCAAGGTAAAGTATGATGAATCTATTTTTATTTTTTGTGATAACACAAGTGCTATAAATATTTAAAAAAATCTAGTGATGCATTCAAGAACAAAACATATTCTCATTATATATCACTTTTTGATAGAGAAGTTTGCAGATCAACAGATTAAGATGGAGTATATCAGTACTACAGAGTAGATTGCAGATATTTTCACAAAGGCACTACCAAAAGACACATTTGAGTATTTGCGAGAGAAGTTGGGAGTAATTTCTTTTACTTCCTGCCACTGAGGTTCAGTATCAATTGAGGGGGAGCTAAGTGTTAGTTTCAAGTAGGCCCTTTGCCATTGATATCAAAGAAAAAGAATAACAGGTATAGGTACAGGGGCAAAAATATGTACAAGGAACAGGTACTGGTTGCTACAGTAAGAAGTTACTGTATGTTTTTTAGATGGTAGTATGTGCAGGGTTCAAGATGTGGCAATTTCAGTTTGAGGTTGCCATCAATGACAAAGGGGGAGATTGTTGAAAATATTGTCATTGATGTCAAAAATCTAGCATTATTGGTGATAAAGGTTGCACTACATTTAATTATGTTTTTAATATTCATATCTTGGCTAATGTGTGTTAATATTTATTTAATATTAATGAATATATTTTTGGTTGCATATAAGTCAAAAGAGGGCCTATGGAGAAGTCAAAGAGTCACGGACTAAAAGACGAAAAAAGAATGGGACGCATTTTCTCAAGAAGAGTCATCTTGAGAAATTTCAAGAGTCACTATGTGAAGACAATAGAGGTATGACTCATTTTTCTATGAAGGGACACTTTGAGGAATATGAAAAGTCACTAAGATAAATACAAAAGAGGAAATGATGCTTTTGCTTATGAAGGGTCATCATATGACTTTTCAAATGTAAGGATACGAAGGGTCATGTAAGTTTGGTGCTATTTTCCATGAGGTTTGAAGGGTCACAAAGAATGAATGCCAAATGTCATTTGAAAAACTATAAATAAAGGGTTGAGAAGCCATTTGTAATATGAAAAAGAGTACATGGTTTGTCTTTGTTTTCGAAGAGAGAAAAACATGAGATATTGTAGAGTTCGATCATTTGTTGAGTAATCAACATTGAGAGATAGTTGTGTTTTATACACAAGAGGGGTTGGTGCTCCTGTGGGTTGGTGCTCACAAATAATTGTTGTGTTGGTGCTTGGCAAAGGGGTTAGTGCTCTTGCAAGTTGGTGCTTGTGAACTTTGTATTTTTAGTTAGTGCTCATTCATATACTTGAGATTGTTTTTCGTGTTTTTTCCACTTTGGGTTTTCACGTAAAAATCTGGTCTCTCTCTCTCTATCTCTCTCTCTCTCTCTCTCTCTCTCTCTCTCTCTCTCTCTCTCTCTCTCTCTCTCTCTCTCTCTCGTGTGGTGTAAATTATTATTTCAATTTTATTGCATATCTTGAATGTATGATTAAATGGTTAAAGAAAAGAAATCAAATTAAGTAAAAAGATATATTTCACCACCCTTCTCATTATATTTCATGCTTAACACCTTATCTGAAAGTGTATGGGTGTAGACAAAGATAGGTTACAAAGTTTTGAAATGTCAATCATTTTATGTGGTAAATTTGTTGAATGAGATAACTATACAGAGCATTTGCAAGAGATGCAAATAGAATTTAATGAAACATTGGAGCTTAGTATGATGGGATACATATAATAAGTTGATATTAAGTGAAGGGGAATTGATAAAGTAGTATTTGACATATTGGATTATGTAGATCAAACTCAAAGAATTTAAAAAATATATGTAACATATACACAACAAATGAAAGACAAATTTGAACAATTTACCATGGTTGACAGATAAAAATGAGTGGAAGTGAAGATCTAAAAATATTAAGATTTGAACGAGTCGAAACAAAAAAAAACTAAATCTAGACCATATAACCATGGCATAAAAACTAGTCAATTTCAAGCAAAGATAAAAGGTTAGAGGGTTGTCAGATTGACTTATCGAGGTGAATAGGAGTTATTGAACTTTGTTAAGATGTTTGGTTAGAAAATAACCCAAACAGTGGGATTTGATCTTGGCACAATTTGAAAAAGATTATGAATAGATTGGTTTATGTGGATCACCTTATACATCTTTGATGATATGGAGGGCTAGATGAACGTGAAATTGTATCACACTTAGTTTCATGAAACTGTATGCTAGCTAGCAGTAAAATTGAGAGAAAGAAATTGGGTATATAAAAACTACGTAATGAGAAAAAGTGTTTTCCATATTGCAAGTCATGTTTTTGCATATAGATTTTCCATACGACTTGTTTAATAATTTACAATTCAACATACCGTGCATACATATATGGGTACAAAAAAGAGATAAATAGGAGTTTTGGTTTTTTTTCGAGATGTTTGGGTGGAAGGAAAATACAAATAGTGGGATTGGATCTTGACACAAGGTGAAAATACCTATAACAATTTAATTTATATATCTTTAATGAAGACCTTATTTGAAATAATGTATGGGTGTAGACAAAAATAGGTTACGAAGTTTTGAAACGTCAATCATTTAGCATGATAAAATTGTTGAATGACATAACTACAAATTGTAATTGCAAGAGATGCAAATAGAATTTAATGAAACATTGGAGCTTAGTACGATGGTATACATATAATAAGTTGATATCAAGTAAAGGGGAACTGATAAAGTAGTACTTGACATATTGGATTATGTAGATCGCACTGGAGGAATTTGAAAATGATATGCAACATCTATCCAAAAAATCAATGACAAATTTGAATAATGTAACTGTTGACGCTGTGATTGCACCCTTGAGAGAAGGATGGGCTTCTCTCTTCCATGCGGCACAATGGAGACTCCTCTCTTGCATGTGGGTTTGGAAAAACTAAGGGGAGAATCTCTAGATAAAGGCTAGCTTCCTTTGATGTATCTCTGAGTTATTCCAGTACTATGGCTAATATATGTATATAATGGGGGGGGTGGAAAAGAGATAAGGATTACTGAAGCATAACCTAAGCTAAGACGGTGATGCACCAAAAAAGTTCGATCTACTCATTTGCTCACACTTCAAACCATAAGAGCACATACATACACTTTATCTGATAAAAAGACCAAACTGTAGAGAACTTAAGAGAAAGGCTTAATGAAGACACACAGAAGATGAACTTACCACAGGTGCTATAGGAAGACACTGTCTGATAACCCTCTCCTATCTCTGTGCTTCATATACAACTCTTTTTGATACCTGCAAGGATAGAGCTTTGTCTATACCCGGTGTGCTGGTATCAAGCCTGTGAAAGCATCATGGAACAATGACTGGACACAAGGTTAATACTCGGGCACACTCAGAGATATATCCAACCAGATAGAGGTAAAACACTTTTTATTGATTCAAGGTGAAAATTGGTAGGGTTGCGCCATACAAAAATGAGAGATATCTCTTTTTTAAATGAGAAGTTAAAAATATATAGCCTTTTTGGAAAAGACTTTGGCACTTTCTCGAAAATAAATGACCCATGCTGTGTTGAGAGCATTGGGAAGAGGAAGCCGCTTGAAAGAGAATGTTGTGTCGGCTCCAGTTTTGATTTTAGGCATTTAAAATATATTAAACTCCATATGTGAAATCATGGGCTGCGCCGTTTGTCTACAAACAAGACTGCTCTTTCAAGACATTTACGTGGTTTGTCTGCTCATCAATGCAAAGTGAAGAAAAATAGGTCACACCATTCACTGTTTGTGCTCCTTGATGACCACTTGGCAGAGACTGTGTCAACCACTGGAATAAGTCCTTGGGCTGACACCTTCTTTTGCCACTTGGACTGTTTTGTCTGTTTCTGCACTTGGCGGATCACTAAGTTCACTCTTGACTTTTGTCCTTTCCCAGCTTTGTCTTTTCCTAGTTTTGTCTTTTCCTGGAAATCTGAGCCCTTGGGGCTATCTTCTATCAATCTTTGGTTGTTTGGGCTCCCTTCTCGGGGGTCTCTTCCTTTTGGCCTTAAGGCCTTTGAATTCCTTTAGGTTTGTGCTCAAGAATTTAAATATCAATGGCTATTTCATTGCCGTAAAGTTGACGTTCGCGTCCCCATCACTATTTGAAAGCCAACGGCTATTCTATTGTCTTGAATTTGACGTCTTAGGGCTCGTCACCCCTTGGTCAATTCCTTCGGCCTTTCTTTCTTTACCCGGGCCTTTGTCTTTTGACCTCCCCGAAGGAAAGGTGTCCCTTTGGGCCTTGATAAAGGTCCCTTTCCTTGTTGCCAAGAGTCCCCCACAAGGGCACTTGCCCTTCGGGGTCCTTCGGGCTTCTTGGTCCTCAAATCCTTCGGACATTTTGTCCAAAGGAAATCTTCATGTTTTTTTCGCTTTTTTTCTGTCGGTTTTCCCTTCGGTCAGGCTTCCCCTTCAAGGGATTTGCCTTGTCTTTTGCTGTGGCACTTTCTTCCAAAAGGATTTCTTCGGATATTTTGTTTGAAGAAATTCAGCGTTTGCCTTTTCTTCTATCTTTGCCTTACGAAAATTTCCTTGGTCTTTTTTTCGAAGGGCAAGTCCCTTTTGGACCTTTTGACCAGCTACCCTCTGCAAGGGCTAAATGAAACCCAAAGTTACCCTTCGGAGCTTTGTAATGGTCCACTTTGCTCATCACTTGCCCTCTGCAAGGGCTGTTTGGTCTCCAAATTGCCTTTCGAAAAAGCTGCAAAGGCCCTTTTTGTCTTTTGGAAAAAACCTTCGATGAATACCTTCGGACATAAAGTCCAAAGGAATTCATCCCTTGAATTTCCTTGGATTTCTTTTGCCCTGGTCCTTTTTTTCAAAGGAAGACTCTGACCCTTTCAGGCATTTTCTGCCCTCTGAACTTGGTCTATTTTGCCAATAAAATTCCTCCAAAACAGTTTATTTTCTCTGTCAAACTCGAGAACACATCATGTAGCTCCTTAGGCGTTTGAGACATGGAACTTACACTCAACTTTGGGAACTCTCATGAAGTTAGCACCTTTTGCAAACTCCTATATAATTGTTCCTTCCAACCCTGCCTGTTCTTGCAAATGCTTGAAGTTAAGCCTTTTGCATGCCAAGAGAAAAAATGAGTTGCAGAAGTATATTTTTGCATTATCTTTCATGTCTGAGTGTGGAAATGGAAGGAGAAAAAAAGGGAGACCGATTTTGGTTTGCAGGACCAAAAATGGTCAACAATTTGGCGATTCCTAGGGGAAGCATGCCTACTATGCTTAGAAGGCAGTAGCCTCAGAATCCATTGGGCATGGAGTCAAGATGTAGCTTTGAAAGAGTTAGCATCAGCCTTGAGATATCTAAGAATCAATCACGAAGTTCTTACCCCGAACACAAAGGAAAACACACACAACAAAGGCTAAAAAAAAAATTACCTGTGCAAACAACACTTAGGGAAAACATGGAAAGAAAAACTGAAAGAAACTATTATGTACAGCTAACCAGGTATATCTGTCTCCCTCCTGGGTCAAAGGGAAAACTTCTTAAGTCTCCTTCATGGAAAGAAAACTTATGCTGCCAGACAAGTGGCTAGATAGAATGGAGATTTGGTGACTTGCTCTTCTTGCCTGCCACCTTGATCGGCTCGTACCCAAATGAATCGGGGTCAAACATGCTTCCAACATATATGTATTCATCTTGTTCTTGGAAGCTTGCCTCCTGCTAGTTCTTCATGCTGGTGTGTTTCACCAAGAAATCCATGGCTGCTAGCTTGTCACCATAAGCCCTTTGATATGCATCATGAATTGGCTTGTCCCCTTCTGCTTCATTGAAAAGACTGTCAAATTTATCTTCTGCTTGATCATCGCTTTCTTGAAGAAGGGTGACTGTTGTGATGTCTGAAATGGAACCACAAATTGATTGCTCATCCCACACAACATCACCTTCTTGCTCAAGGCTCTCTTCTTGAAAGCTTTTCTCAAGATAGACAGGCCTCTCTTTTTCTCGCTCAAAGACCAGAGTCTCCAGTTGTTTAAAGACATCCTCCTGATCCTCCTCCAACTCGGGTTCCATGGCATGGTCATATTCCTCATCAAAGCAACAAAGAATTTCATCAAACAAGGGAGGAGAGAGCTCACCATGCTTACGTTCCTCTTCATATTGCTGGAACATCTACATGTATGCATGACCTGTGTCTTCTCCATTGTTGATGATGTCTTCAAAAGGAGCATCCATGAGGATTTCTTCCTCATTGACATCCATGAGAACTTCTTGATCAGCTGCAAATTGGATCCTCTCTTCTTCACTTACCTCTTTCAAAACAAAGTCCTCCTTGAGAAGGGATGAAGTGGAAAGCTGACGGACGAACTCATGTGGAAGAGGAGGCAGTCCTTGAGCTAGAATCGAAAGATTTTCCTTCCATTTGGCCAACACTTCATCTATATCAGATGTGCCTTGATAGCTGTCTTAGAGAGATGTAGATGGGGTGTGTTCAGACATGAAATCTGCTGTTTGGTCTAAACCGTCCATCACACCCTGGCTGAGGAACCTCATTCTAGATTCCAATTCTGCAATTTTCTTGGCTATATTTTCTTGGGAGAGCCTCTCCTGGAGGTCACAAGCATCATCATGATGAGTAGGAGTAGCTTTATCTTCTTCAAGGTTCCGAGTTGGTTCATGATAGGCACTCCAACTTGGAATCTTGACATCATGTTGAGAGACTTGAGGATTGGTAGAAGGGGTGTCTTTTGGCGTAGGCTCCTCTCTAAGGTCTGAAACCTCCATCTCTCTTTCACTAAGCAATTTCACCTTTGCCTCTAATTCCTCAATTTGCCTAGCTAGATTTTCTTGAAAGAGTCTTTCTTGGAGCTCATAGAAATCATCATGGAAATGGGGAGTGCATGAAGGCTGCCATGGAGTACAAGAAGCTTCTTGAGGAAGGGTGGGAGGGACTTGAAAAGGACTAGCCTCATTTTATACCTCACACTCTTGGACAATGTCTTTCTCCTCCTTGTTGTTCCATGACTCAACTACTTTACTCCAACTCATGATATTAGGACTGGACATCTCCTTTCAGGGTGATGGGGCTACAATGTGAGAGGGTAGTGAGGGTTTGGATTCCACTTCCTTTGCTGCCAATATAGACTGTTGCATTTAAAGATTTTCCAATTCAATCTGCTTATCAAGATTGGCCTTAAAAACAAGATTTACTACTTCAGGACTCTCCTCAACATGATTGGGGAAAGGACTTTGACAGGATTGACTTGGCTCATGAGCAGGGGCTGCGTATGTTTGATATGAAACTTGGGGCAATGGGTATGCAGGTTGATAAACTTGGGGAGGCTGAGGAAGATTATGAAGAGACTGTTGATGTACAGGATGAATTTCCTAAAGAGGGATGTGTTGGTTCATGGTATTCCCTTCCAAGGAGGATTCACACTCTAAGGAATTGAGAAGGTTCATTGCCATGGGGGGGTGTTCTAGTTCCCTTTGATGCTGAAAAGCTAGGCGCAAGGGACTAAGAGCAAGATTGGTTACTGCATCAGATGAGCTAGAGTGAACAAATGCCATCTTGTAGAAAGGATTAGGTGCACAAAAGGGGGCTTTCTTGAGAATAGGAGGGGGCACACAAGGCTGACTGCCTTGAATGAATGGACTCCTCCATTTTGCTACCTCCTCCATGGATTGCAAGGCCTGAGCTTGCCTAAACAAACACTTCTCTTTGTACATAAGCTACTGTTGATATCTATACTGCTCATCCAATCTGTCTATCTCCATCACCTGCTTCTCAAATTCCAGTGTTAATTCTTGTATTGTTGAAGGGCAACTAGGAGAGCTGTTTGAGGTGATTCCATGAACAACCTGAGCTTGATCAAAACCATATGAAGGAATACAAGGCCCATGATTTTGAGCAATGGGATTATACATACAAAAATAAGATTTCTTGATGGCACCTGGACTGCTTAACTGGCTGATTCAACTCGGAGTCACCATTGGTGTTGATGAAAAAGCCTCCAAATGCTGGTTGGTTGAAGAACACACCAAGATCCTTCAACTCTTTGGACAAAAAACTAGTCCCACAGTCCCTTGATTAAAGGTCAGATGCTAGATTAGTGGTTCGTTCTTGCTGTAACATGACCAACACCAATCCTAGAACTTTTCTGAGTGTTAAAACTTTGTCCCACCAGGCGTGCCAAAAACTATTGACGCTATGGATTGCACGTTTGAGAGAAGGCTGGGCTTCTCTCTTCCACGCGGCACAATGGAGGCTCCTCTCTTGCCTGTGGGTTTGGCAAAACTGAGGGGAGAATCTATAGATAAGGGATAGCTCCTTTTGATGCATCTCTGAGTTATTCCAGTACTATGGCTAATATATGTATATAATGGGGGGGTTGAAAAGAGAGAAGGATTACTGAAGTAGAACCTAAGCTAAGACAGTGATGCACCAAGATCCTTCAACTCTTTGGACAAAAAACTAGTCCCACAGTCCCCTGATTAAAGGTCAGATGCTAGATTAGTGGTTCGTTCTTGCTGTAACAGGACCAACACCAATCCTAGAACTTTTTTGAGTGTTAAAAAATTGTCCCACCAAGCGTGCCAAAAACTGTTGACGCTATGGATTGCACCCTTGAGAGAAGGCTGGGCTTCTCTCTTCTATGCGGCATAATGGAGACTCATCTCTTGCCTGTGGGTTTGGCAAAATTGAGGGGAGAATCTCTAGATAAGGGCTAGCTCCTTTTGATGCATCTCTGAGTTATTCCAATACTATGGGTAATATATGTATATAATGGGGGAGTTGAAAAGAGAGAAGGATTACTGAAGCAGAACCTAAGCTAAGACGGTGATGCACCAAAAAAGTTTGATCTATTCATTTGCTCACACTTCAAACCATAAGAGCACATACATACACTTTATCTGATAAAAGGACTAGACTGCAGAGAACTTAATAGAAAGGCTTAATGAAGACACATAGAAGATGAACTTACCACAGGGGTTGTAGGAAGACACACTGTCTGATAACCCTCTCCTATCTCTGTGCTCCAGATACAGCGCTTTTTTCTACCTGCAAGGATGGCGCTTTGTTTATACCAGGTGTGATGGTATCAAGCCTATGAAAGCATCATGGAACAATGACTGGACACAAGGTTAATACTCAGGTACACTCAGAGATATATCCAATCCGATAGAGGTAAAACACTTTTTATTGATTCAAGGTGAAAATTGGCAGGGTTGCGCCATACAAAAATGAGATATCTCTTTCTCAAATGAGAAGTTACAAATATATAGCCTTTTTGGAAAAGACTTTGGTGCTTTTTAGAAAATAAATGACCCATGCTGCGTTGAGAGCATTGGGAAGAGGAAGCCACTTGAAAGAGAATGTTGTCTCGCCTCCAATTTTGACTTTAGGTGTTTAAAATATATTACACGCCATATGTGAAATCATGGGCCGCACGGTTTTTCTGCAAACAAGACCACTCTTTCAAGACATTTATGCAGTTTGTCTGCTCATCAATACAAAGTGAAGAAAAATAGGGCGCGCCATTCATTGTTTGTGCTCCTTGATGACCACTTGGAAGAGACTGTGTCAACCGCTGGAATAACTCTTTGTGCCAACACCTTCTTTTGCCACTTGGACTGTTTTGTTCGTTTCTGCACTTGGCGGATCACTGAGTTCACTCTTGACTTTTGTACTTTCCCAGCTTTGTCTTTTCCTAGTTTTGTCTTTTCCTGGCAATCTGAGCCCTCGGGGCTATCATCTATCAATATTTGGCTCTTTGGGCTCCCTTCTCGACGGTCTCTTCTTTTTGGCCTTAAGGCCTTTGAATTCTTTTGGGTTTGCGCTCAAGCATTTAAAGATCAATGGCTATTTCATTGCCTTAAAGTTGATGTTCGTGCGCCCGTTGCTATTTGAAAGCCAATGGCTATTCTATTGTCCTAAATTTGACGTCTTAGGGTCCGTCACCCCTTGGTCAATTCCTTAGGCTTTCTTTACTTTGGCCTTTCTTTCTTTACTCGGGCCTTTGTCTTTTGACCTCTCCGAAGGGAAGGATTCCCTTCGGGCCTTGAGAAAGGTCCCTTTTGCGGTCGCCGAGAGTCCCCCGCAAGGGCACTTGCCCTTCGGGGTCCTTCGGGCTTCTTGGTTCTCAAATCCTTCGGATAAAATGTCTAAAGGAATTCCTTCAGACATTTTGTCCAAAGGAAATCTTCATGTTTTTTCGCTTGTTTTCTGTCGGCTTTCCCTTCGGTCGGGCTTCCCCTTTGGGCGAATTCCTTTGGACAAAAGTCCGAAGGAATTCATTCGGACCCTTTTGTCTGAAGGACTTGCCTTGTCTTTTGCCGCAGCACTTTTTTCTGAAAGAATTTCTTCGGACAAAATGTCCGAAGAAATTCCTTCGGACATTTTGTCGAAAGAAATTTATCCTTTGCCTTTTCTTCTATCTTTGCCTTATGAAAATTTCCTTGGTATTTTTTCCAAAGGGCAAGTCCCTTTTGGGCCTTTTGACCAGCTGCCCTCCGCAAGGGCTAAATTAAACCCAAAGTTACCCTTTGGAGCTTTGTAATGGTCCACTTTGCTCATCCCCTGCCCTCCATAAGGGCTGTTTGGTCTCCAAAATTGCCTTTCAAAAAAGCTGCAAAGGCCCTTTTTGTCTTTTGAAAAAAACCTCCGACGAATACCTTTAGACATAAAGTCCGAAGGAATTCATCCCTTGAATTTCCTTGGATTTCTTTTGCCTTAGTCATTTTTCTGAAGGAAGACTCTGACCCTTTCAAGCATTTTTTGCCCTCTGAACTTGGTCTATTTTGCCAATAAAAGTCCTTCGAAACAGTTTATTTGCTCTGTCAGATCTGAGAACACATCATGGAGCTCCTTAGACGTTTGAGACACAAAACTTACACTCAACTTTGGGAACTCTCATGAAGCTAGCACTTTTTGCAAACTCTTGTATAATCGCTCCTTTCAACCCTGCCTGTTCTTGCAAATGCTTGAAGTTAAACCTTTTGCATGCCAAGAGAAAAAATGAGTTGCAGAAGTATACTTCTGCATTATCCTTCATGTCTGAGCATGGAAATGGAAGGAGAAGAAAAGGGAGACCGATTTTGGTCTGCAGGACCAAAACTGGTCAACAGTAACATGGTTTACAGATAAAAGTGAGCTGAAGTGAAGAGCAACAAATATTAAGATTTGAACAAGTTGAAACAAAAAAAAACATAATCTAGACAATATTCCTGTTGTTCTCAAAATCTGCCACTCCTTTCTGGGACAACACATGAACTATTTTGGTCCTACAGGTCAAAATTCTCTCTTACCTTCTCAAAAATTGTTCTGAGTATTCAAATTCTCTATTTTTCAGACTTTTTCAGCTAAGGGACTCTGCAGGCTGATTTTTACGGACTCCACAGGCTCATTTCTACAGACTCTATAGGCTCATTTCTACGGACTCTGCAGGCTGGGTTCTACGGACTAGTTTCTACGGACTCTGCAGGTTGGTTTCTGGTTTCTACGGACTCGTTTCTACTGACTCTGTAGACATATTTCTACAGACTCTGCAGGTTCATTTCTACAGACTCTGCAAGCTGGATTCTACAGACTAGTTTCTACGGACTCTACAAGTTGATTTATTGGTTCTATGGACTAGTTTCTACAGACTTCGCAGGTTCATTCTACGGACTCTGCAGGAAAGAAGCAAGTTCCCAACACTTAGGCAATTTCAATCGGTTGGTTCAATCGAAAGGTTCAAAGGAAGGTGTCTCAAAGCTGGAAGGGCAGGTATGCTTGTGAAGGGAAAATGAAACAAAAGGATATCTTTCGGAGGGATTTTCCATGGTGAAATTTTACAATTAAAAATCCTTCGGACATTTTGTCCGAAGGAATGATGAAAGGCCCCCCAGAGAGCTCAAAAGACAAGTGCCCTTGCGAATGGCACTTGGGAGGCAAAAGGACCTTTGTTACTTTTCCGAAAGGCAACTTTGGAGACTAAACAACCCTTGCAGAGGATAGGCAATGAGCAAAATGGACCGTTGCAAAACGCCGAAAGGGTAAGGTTTTCTTTGAAAAAGTGGACAAGCTTCGAACAAAAGTCCGAAGGAATTCACTCGAAAGAGAAAAGCTCGACGAAAAGCGGCTAAGGCAAGGGAATATTTCTTTCGAACATTTTGTCTGAAGGAATTGGAGCCCGAAGACTGCCCGAAGAAGCCGAAGACCACCCAAAGGACCCCGAAGGGCAGGTACCTTTACGGGGGGCTCTTGTCGACCAGAAAAAGGGCCTTTCTCAAGACTCTGAAGGGATTCCTCCCCTTCGGGAAGGATCAAACAAGAAAGCTAAAGGAATTGCCAAGGAAGGTGACGATCCCAAAGACGTCAAGATTAAGCATCGCGAACTAGCCGTTGGGATCCATACGTCTGATGACATCCCTGCAAACGTCAAATTTGGGGCAATAAACTAGCCGTTGGTTTCAAATGGCGACGGGTGCGCGAACATCAACTTTATGGCAATGAGATAGCCATTGATCTTTAAAGACTTGAGCGCAGACCCGAATGCATTCAAAGGCCTTAAGGCCAAAAGGAAGAATCGCTAAGTGAAGAGTGCAAGGATTCAACAAAGCTGGGAATTCAGCCCCGAGAGCTCAAATGCCAAGAAAAGACAAAACTAGGAAGAGACAAAGCTAAAAAAAGACAAGTTAAAAACAAACTTAGTGACTAGTTGAAGAGGGAGCCAAAACAACCAGCTAGAAAGGGAAAAGATTGCTCGAGAGCTCAAATTACGACATGAAAGAGGGAAAGACCAGAAATATCTGCACAAGAGTTATTCCAGTAGGTGGAACAGTCTACCAAGTAGATATTTGAGCTTGCAAACATTGAAGATGCGGCCTATTTTTCTCCCTTGGAGTAAAGGCGAAGTGGACAGCTGCACAGACATCAGGGAAAGGACCAGATGACCCAGGGCCACGAGAAGACATTTGAGATGAATTGACATGCCACAGTTAAGGCAGTCACCCTATTCCAGCATGGTCCCTTGACAAAATTGAATGCAGCATGGGCCATTCTATGGAACAAAACGCCAAGTCTTTCTTGGCTACTATATATTGTAATCTCCTATTTTATGCAAAAGATATCTTTTTGGTTATAGAAGCAAAATTTTGCCAAAATTGAGAGACGATTACTGAGACTTTTAACTTAGATTGTTGATCATATTGTTTTTTTTGAATGAGAAAGCACGTTACTTTCAGACTTTGTGTTGTTATAGCTTGTGTCATGTTAGGAGATTGTTCTTATGTCTGTCTTTTGAATGTGTTTTTGTTTAGTTAATGAAATAAGCAAAATCAGTGGAAGTAATCAAGAAGGTGTCCTGAAGCCAACTGTGGAGAGACTTTGTGCTATCATAATTGCCTTTAGTGTGTTTGTCTATTTTATATTTCTGTGTAAAGGACCTTGAGATGACTTTGTGCCCTCATTGTCCTTCGTATTTCACTCTTTGGGCAGCTGAGGTGGAGACTTTGTGCTACACTTCATTCTGCTGGTTACTACACCCTGTTACCAGTTACTTGTCACTATCTGAAAGAACTCTTGCTATTTGCTGCAAGACCACTTCTGAAAGAAGAGAAGTGCCTTCAGTGTCTTCACTAGGATTTCTCTTTTGTTTATGAACATCATCTCTGAAAGAAGAGAGATGGATGGTGTTGCCCTACCCCTGAGTGTTATTTTCTATATATATATATATATATATATATATATATATATATATATATATATATATATATATATATATATAGCTCCTCATACTTATAGGGAACCTCCCCTTGATGAGAGGAGAGATTTGTCCCCTTTTGATGTGGTAAACCTGCACACTAGGCCGACCAATTTCTTTATGTTGTGCTTGAAGAGACCTATTTTGATCATCAGTTAGCTAGTGACAAAATATTCACCCAACAGTTTTTTGGTGACTCTGCTGGGGAAGAACAAGCTGTTTGAAGCCTCAAGCTTCAAGCTGAAGCAGGGCCGTTCTTTTCCATTTTTAGTCTACAATCTGGCAACTCCACATTATACAAGAAGCCATAGAGTTTAAGTTGTTGTTGATCCGGTCTTTGAGTTAGTGTAGCAGGGCAATTTCGATTTGTTTCCTCCACAACTTCAAGTTCAACGATCCAGGAGTGTTCTTCCTACCCATACCAGGCCACCAATACAACGCATAGCTTTTTTTCTGCTGTCAGCAGATCTTTGCGTATACACTCCATCCAGATTTGTTATCCCCCCTTTTCATAATCAAATCATAGCAGTTCAAGGCCCCTGAAGTAACTCTTTTGGCCCACTCAATCTAACTCCATCTCTACATGAGCTACCATGCAGTTCAAAAAAGAATTTCCCCAAATTCTTTGGTGATGGGAGAGTTCATCTTGATGAACACATTGCAGCTTTCAACATAGCCTGCAGTGTGATAGGCGTGGAGTATGAGGACGTAGCAATCAGGGTTTTTGTGGAAACATTGCAAGGTGCTGCTGCAGACTGGTTCTATCATTTGCAGGCCCAGACTGTGACTGACTGGAACACTCTCAAACCCATGTTTGAAGCAAGGTTCAAGCCTGCAGAAGATGCACATGCCTTGCTAGCCCAGCTCACACAGATGAAAAAAAATTCCATGAACCTATGAGGGATTTCATTGCCAAATTTGACAAGCTGAGGAGCATGATTCTTACAATTGCTCAGCGAACACATGAGAACTTTAAAAGTTTCTTCATCAACTCACAGTTGCTTGAAGTGAGTTTTCCGTTGAGACATGCTGGACACATAGACCTTGCTGCTGCTCAAGATTTGGCCACTGAAGTGGAAGATGACCTTATCTTGGCAGTAAAGATAAGAAGAGATCCTAACAGAGGTAAATCTTCTTCATCTTTTGAATATCCATCTACAGGCACCACTGATCCAATGGTGCAAAAGCTGGCAAATGAGTTGCTTGCTCTCAGAAAACAAATGGCACAAGGGATGTCATCTGCTCCTTCATACAGAGATATACCAAGGAGAACATTCCCTAATCAGTCATATCAAGGCAATGCTGCCAGGAATCTAGGGCATCCAAATCATCTTTCTCTCACTCAGGTAAAATTGGCCATTGAAGCACCTCCAACCAATTCAGCAGTTGGATATCTTGAAACAGAATCAGATTTCTCCTTCCAGCCTGAGTTGAACCCTGAAGATGACGCTAATCTCTTCACAAAAGGAGAAGAAGAATTAGCTGGCGACTCCAATATTATTTTTTTGAATTACCAGGATGAACCCAAAAGTGAAGGTAAAGCAGTTGAGGGATCATACGTTGTTTTCACTCGTCCAAGAACCACTCATCCAAACAAACTGATAAAGAAAAAATAGAGGAACGACCTCAACTTGCAATTTCGATTGCTAAATGAGGAACTTCTCTGCGTTTTTAGCCAAAGGATCTGGGGATTGCTTAAAAAATAAGTACTCCAAACTTGCCTTCACGTTCAACTTCAAATTCGCAGATCAGTCCTCTCCCCCTAAAAATCAGAAGGATGAACTCCCTTTTCCTTTTCATAATTCATTTCAGACATTTGACATAATTGACCATGTCAAGAAAACTAAGATTCAAATGTCTGAATTTGAATTCCTGCAATCCAACCCTAAGCAGTTGGATAAATTAGTGGAATGTGTGAGAAATAAAATCGTCCCTGCAGGACCAGCTATTCTAAAGGTGACTCCCACGTCCATCCGTAATAATCTTGTCATTACTCTTGCTACTCCCAGAAGGACTGAACCATTTTATGTCTCCCTGTTGATAAATGGACATCAGCTGAACAATTGCATCATAGACTCAGGGGCGTCTGACAATGTCATGCCTGTCAAAGTAGCTGAATATCTTGGTCTCACACTGACCAAGACATTTGGGAGATGTTTCTCCATGGAGAATAAACAAGTGCCACTGCTGGGACAAATCAAGGATGCCCAATTTGCATTTGCAGCATTCCCGAACAAGAGGATCTAGATGACAGCCCTGGTGGCCGACGTCTCAACCTCATACGACATTCTTCTTGAGTGAAATTTCTGCAAGGATGTTGTTGGCCAGTTGAGCATGGCCCTGTCTGAAGCAAAGATTCCAGTCAAAGGCGTTATGCAGAGATTGCTCCCTGATAAAAAAACAAAATATGTGGTCACTAAAACATCAACGCCTGAAGCTCAAAATTTTTTTGAGTCTTCAGGCATGGGTAATTATTTTTTGACCACAGAGGATGTTCATGTTTCAGCTGATGAAACTTCTGAAAATGACAGTCTAAAAATTGCTTCAGACGGAACAACAAAAGACATAAGAGAGCACAATGCAAGCTTAAAGGAATCTTTCCCTCCAAACGAAGAAAAATCTAAGGTAAGGTCAGTTTTTGATGATGTATGGATACTATAATTTGATGGCAGTTATTCCTCTATCGGTTCAGGAGTTGAGATTGTGTTGATATCTCCTCAAAGAGATATTTTTCTTTCTTCACACAAGTTGCAGTTCAACAACACTAACAACACTGCTGAGTGTGAATCTTCGTTGCTTGGATTGAAGACCGCTCAAGACCAGGGTGTCAAGTTCTTTTATGCTAAAGGAGATGTTGAGCTAGTGGTTTGTCAGGGGAGGAACCTGTGCCAAAGCAAAAATGAGAGATTGTGCCATTACCACAATCTGGTTTGAGATCAAATTAAAAGCTTTGATGCTTTCAGCATCTCTGTAATTCTCAGGGAATTCAATGACCGAGTTGATGCTTTGGCTATTTCAACAATTCTTTTGGTTCCTCACCCTAATTTTAAGGGAGACAAGTACACTATTGAACTTGTCTTTCAGCCAAGTGTCCTGACAATGCCAATCATTGACAAGTATTTAATGGTGACAACCAAATAATTGCCTTCCTTAAACAAAAAGGCAGCTTCGAACAGCTCCACTTCGAAGGCAGTGAACCAGCGTTTGAAACAAATTCAAATGCAGGTGAAAAATCTCTGCAACTTAAAGGGAATAAAATTTTCAAAGGATTGGTTTCCCTTGAGAAGTTGTTTGACAAGCATGATAGGTTCGTCAAACAACAACAAATGGATTCAAGCTCTTCTCAGGAGTTTGATCAGATAAATTTGGGTACCAAGGAAAATCCCAAGATGGTGAACATTGGGAAGTGTTGCACTCAGGAAGAAAAGTTCAAGTTCACTGCTCTACTCAGCCAGTACATGGATTTTCTAGCATACTCCTATGATGATCTGAAATCACTCAGGCTTGATGAAATTCACCATGAAATTTCTCTCAAAGATGATTCGATGCCTTACAAGCAAAAATCCAGGCAGTACAATCCGAAGATATCAGGGACTATTCTGTCTGAAATACAGAAAATGTTGAATGCTAGGATAATTTTTTCAATCCATCATTCCACATGGATTGCAAACATAGTTCCCATGAAGAAGAAGAATGGTGAAATTTGCCTCTGTGTGGACTTCCAAAATTTGAATCAGTCATCCTTAAAGGATAACTATCCTCTACCCATCATGGACCAAGTGCTTCAGAAAGTGACCGATTCAGAGATGTTATCAATGCTAGACGGCTTCTCAGGGTACAATCAAGTTGAAGTTGGTGAAGTAGACCAGCATAAGACTGCCTTCACCACACTTTGGGGCACCTTTGCATATCAAAGAATGTCTTTTGGCTTGATAAATGTTGGCGCCACTTTCTAGAGAGCAATGGACCTTGCTTTCAAAGACGAAATGGGTAAGTTTATTGTGGTATACCTTGATGACTTGACCGTCTTTTCCAAGCATCGCCCTAACCATGTGTGCCATTTGCAATAAGTGCTGAAATACTGCCGCCATAATGACATTTCTCTAAATCTCAGGAAGTTTGTCTTTGGAGTGACAGAAGAGAAGCTTCGCGGACACATTGTATCTCAAGAAGGCATAAAGATTGACTCAGAAAGAGTCAAGTCCATCAAAGAGCTTACTCTGCCCACGAGTAAGACTGCAGTTCACTCTTTCTTCAAAAAACTAAAATATTCATCCCTGAGAAGACTCGCCATATTGTAAACATGAACGGAAAGGCCACCTTCAGCTGGACTGAAGAAGGCAAATTGGCATTCTAGGACATCAAGACAGCGATTGTCTACGCCCCAATTCTGGTTTGTCCAGACTATACCAAGGACTTCACAGTGTATAGTTATGCTTTTGAGCACACACTTTCAGCAATTCTGGGTCAACAAAACAAAGAAGGTGTGGAATCTCTCATATCTTTCATGAGTTGTCCTCTCAAAGCTCATGAATTGAAGTATTCAAACATGGAGAAACATGTTTATACGGTGGTCAAGGCAGTAAAACATTTTTATTTTTACATCCTCAATTCACCGTTACTGCCCTGGTTCCTGATCCACAATCAAATTCATACTAACTCAGCAGGAGTTTGGAACCAAAAGGAGCAATTGGATTGCTAAAATCTAGGAGTTTGATCTAGTTATCAAACCGACGAAGCTTGTGAGGGGAATAGGCCTCTGTCAATTGATTGCTGACAACAGACCTGAAGAAACAGGGCATGAAGAAAAAGAAGTGGAAGACACGCCAACAGTCCTCTTTGTTTCCACCACAAATGAGTGGTATTCAAGTATTGCTCATTTCCTTACTTATGGTGAGTGTCTTGCCCACCTATCTCGTAAAAGGAGGACTGTTAAATTGAAAGCTGCCAATTTTGTCCTGTGAGACAATGGCCTATACAAGAGGAGCCTTGATGGAGTGTTCCTTCGCTGCATGGATAAAGAGTAGCAGAACTAACTTTTGAGGTCCTTTCATAATCTGGCTTATGGAGGACATTTTTTTGCGTCTGTGATTGCCCATAAGATTCTGTGAGCCAGGTATTACTGGCCTACTCTATTTCAAGATGCATACAAATGGGTACGAAGATGTGAACTATGCCAACAGTTCGTTGGAAGACCCAACTTAGCTACTCTACCTCTCAAGCCAATGGTGATAGAAGAGCCATTTCAGCAATGGAAAATCGATTTCATTGGTGCTGTAAACCCATCTTCAAACGCTAAACATGATTATGTCCTCACAGCCACAGATTACTTCACCAAATGGGTGGAAGCAATTCCAACCAAGCATGCTACTTTGAGAGTGGTATGCGATTTTTTCAAAGAAAACATCATTTCCAAGTTTGGGGTCTCAACCAAAATTGTGACAGAAAATGCTCCCTGTTTCTCTTCTCATGAGATCACTCAGTTCTATTTTTACTATGGGATTACCCTCTCCCACTCCTCTGATTATTTCCCACAAGGGAATGGCCAAGCTGAATCAAGCAACAAGAACCTAGTGACCATCATCAAGAAGCTAGTGGATGACAACCAACGAACATGGCATAAAGCATTGGTTGATGCTTTATGGGCAGACAAAATTACACCCAAGAGGGCAATAGATATGTCACCTTTCCAACTTCTGTATGGTCTCAATGCAGAGATACCAATCACCCTAGAATTGTCGGCACTAAAATTGGCAAAGGTGGTTGAAGATCAGACATATGGAAGCTCCATTGACAAATGGATCATGTGCTTGACTGAGCTAGATGAGCAACGAACTATGGTGGTGGACCGAATTGCTGCACATCAAAGTCTGGTGAAGAAGCTCTTCGACCAAAAAGCAAAAAATCGTGATTTTTAGATTGGAGATCAAGTCCTGTTATGAGACAAGAGAAGAGAACCAAAGGGAATGCATGGGAAGTTCGATTCTCTATGGAGAGGCCCGTTTACTATCCATGAGCTCAATGGTAAAAATAGTTTTCTATTGAAGTATCAAGATGGCACACCCTTTTCTTTGCTTCACAATGGGCAGCATCTGAAGCACTTCAATTCTTGAAGTATCAAATAAGATCATCTGTACATATGTATATTTATATAGTCTTTAGTTCTGTTTTGTGCTTTTTATTTTCATTTTTGGCACCTTTTTTTTGGTTAGCATGACTCCGTAGCCCAATGGCATACTTGAAAGCATTAGAGATTCTAGTTTCTACTCCCCTTAGTTGCTTCAAAATTTCAACTGAAGGAAGTTCCCCAACTGGAGCTAGCTATTGTTCCCAAAATCTGCCACTCCTTTTTGGGACAACACATGAATTATTTTGGTCCTATAGGACAAAATTCTCTCTTACCTTCTCAAACAATTGTTCTGAGTATTCAAATTCTCCATTTTTCAAACTTTTTCAGCTAAGGGACTCTACAGGCTGATTTTACAGACTCTGCAGGCTCATTTCTACGAACTCTGCAGGCTTATTTCTACAGACTCTGCAGGGTGGGTTTTACAGATTAGTTTTTACAGATAATGCAAGTTGGTTTCTGATTTCTACGGACTCATTTCTATAGACTCTGCAGACATATTTCTACAGACTAGTTTTTAAAGACTCTGCAGGTTCATTTCTACGGACTCTGCAGGCTGGGTTCTACGGACTAGTTTCTACGGACTCTGCAGGTTGATTTCTTAGTTCTACGGAGTAGTTTCTATGGATTCATTTCTATGGACTTCGCAGGTTCATTTCTACGGACTCTGCAGGAAAGAAGCAAGTTCCCAACACTTAGGCAATTTCAATCGATCAGTTCAATTGAAAGGTTCAAAGGAAGGTGTCCCAAAGCTCAAAGGGCAGGTACCCTTGTGGAGGGCAAATGAAACAAAAGGATATCTTTCAAAGGGATTTTCCACGGAAGAATTTTACAAGTAAAAATCCTTCAGACATTTTGTCTGAAGAAATGATCAAAGGCCCACCAGAGAGCCCAAAAGACAAGTGCCCTTGCGGAGGGCACTTAGGAGCCAAAAAGACCTTTGTGACTTTTTCGAAAGGCAACTTTGGAGACCAAACAACCCTTGTGGAGGATAGGCGATGAGCAAAATGGACTGTTGCAAAAGGCCAAAAGGGTAAGGTTTTCTTCGAAAAAGTGGACAAGGTGAATTCCTTAGGACAAAAAGTCCAAAGGGATTCCTTCGGACTTTTGTTCGAAGGAATTCGCTCGAAAGAGAAAAGCCCTACGAAAAGCGGCTAAGTCAAGGGAAGATTTCCTTCGGACAAAATGTTCGAAGGAATTCCTTCGGAGATTTTGTCTGAAGGAATTGGAGCCTGAAGACCGCTCGAAGGACCCCGAAGGGCAGGTACCCTTGTGGGGGGCTCTTGTCGACCAGAAAAAGGGCCTTTATCAAGACCCCGAAGGGATTCCTCCCCTTCGGGAAGGATCAAACAAGAAAGCTGAAGGAATTGCCAAGGAGGTTGCCGGGCCCGAAGACATCAAGATTAAGCATCGCAAACTAGGTGTTGGGATCCAGACGTCCGATGACATCCCCACAGACATCAAATGTGGGGCAATAAACTAGTCGTTGGCTTTCAAATGGCGACGGGTGCGTGAACGTCAACTTTATGGCAATGAGATAGCCATTGATTTTTAAAGGCTTGAGCGCGGACCCGAATGCATTCAAAGGCCTTAAGGCCAAAAGGAAGAACCACTTAGTGAAGAGCGCAAGGAGCCAACAAAGCTGGGAATTCAGCCCCGAGAGCTCGAATGCCAGGAAAAGACAAAACTAGAAAGAGACAAAGCTGGAAAAAGACAAAAGTTAAAAACAAACTCAGCGACCAGCTGAAGAGGGAGCCGAAAGAGCCAGCCAGAAAGGGAAAGATAGCCCGAGAGCTCAAATTACGACATGAAAGAGGGAAAGACCAGAAATATCTGCACAGGAGTTATTCTAGTAGGTGGAATAGTCCATCAAGTAGATATTTGAGATTGCAAACATTGAAGACGCGGCCTATTTTTCTCTCTTGGAGTAAAGGTGAAGTGGACAGCTGCACAGACATCAGGGAAATGACTAGATGACCTAAGCCCAGAAGAAGACATTTGAGATGAATTGACATGCCACAGTTAAGGCAGCCACCCTGTTCCAACATGGTCCCTTGACAAAATTGAAAATACATTCAAGGCATTGAATGCAGCATGGGCCGTTCTATGGAACAAAGCACCAAGCGTTTCTTGGCTACTATATATTGTAATCTCCTATTTTATGCAAAGGAGATCTTTTTGGTTATAGAAGAAAAACTCTGTCAAAATTGAGAGGCGATTACTGAGACTTTGACCTCAGATTGTTGATCATATTTCTTTGTTTGAATGAGAAAGCAAGTTACTTTTAGACTTTGTGCTGTTATAGTTTGTGTCATTCTAAGAGATTGTTCTTATGTCTGTCTTCTGAATGCATTTTTGTCCAGTTAATGAAATAAGCAGAATTAGTGAAAGTAATCAGGAAGGTGTCTTGAAGCCAACACTGGAGAGACTTTGTGCTGTCACAATTGCCTTTAGTGTGTTTGTCTATTTTTATTTCTGTGTAAAGGACCTTGGGATGACTTTGTGCCCTCATTGTCCTTCGTATTTCACTCTTTGGGCAGCTGAGGTGGAGACTTTGTGCTGGTTACTGCACCTTGTTACCAGTTACTTGTCACTACCTGAAAGAACTCCTGTTGTTTGCTGCAAGACCACTTCTGAAAGAAGAGAAGTGCCTTCAGTGTCTTCCCCAGGATTTTTCCTTTGTTTGTGAACATCATCTCTGAAATAAGAGAGATGGATGGCGTTGCCCTACCCCTGAGTGTTATTTTCTGTATATATATATATATATATATATATATATATATATATATATATATATATATATATATATATATAGCTCTTCATACTTATAGCGAACCTCCCCTTGATGAGAGGAGAGATTTGTCCCCTTTTGATGTGGTAAACCTGCACACTAGGCTAACCAATTTCCTTATGTTGTGGTTGAAGAGACCTATTTTGATCATCAGTTAGCTGGTTACAAAATATTCACCCAACAATTAGCATGGGATAAAAATTGGTCAATTTCAAGCAAAGATAAAAGGTTAGAGGGTTGTCAGATTAAATTATTGAGGTGAATAAGAGTTTTTGAAATTTGCAAGATGTTTGGCTGAAAAATAACCCAAACAGTGGGATTTTATCTTGGCACAAGCTTAAAAGGATTGTGAATAGATTGGTTTACATAGACCGCCTTGTACTTCCTTAATGATATGGATGGCTAGATGAGTGTAAAATTGTATCACACCTAGTTTCATGAAACTCCATGGTAGCTAGAAGTAAAATTAAGAGAAAGAAAATGGGTATACAAAAATTATGTAATGGGATAAAATGATTTCCATATTGAAAGTCATGTTTTTGATATATATTATCAATACGACTTACTAAATACTTTACAATTCAACGCACCGTCCTTTTAGAAATGGATACAAACAAGAGGTAAATAGGAGTTTTGAAATTTTTTGAGATGTTTGACTGGAAAGAAAATGCAAACATTGGGATTTAATTTTGACACAAGGTGAAAATACCTATAACAACTCATGTTATATATGTTTAATGAATACCTTATATGAAATAGTGTATCGTATTAGATAAAGATAGGTTACAAAGTTTTAAAATGTCAATCGTTTTACGTGGTAAAATTCTTGAATGAGATAACTATGCAAAGTATTTGAAAGAGATGCAAATAGACTTTAATGAAACATTTGAGTTTAGTACGATGGGATACATATAATAAGTTGATATTCAGTGAATGGGAACTATTAAAGTAGTATTTGATATATTGGATTATGTTGATTGAACTTGAGGAATTTGAAAACTATATACAACATATATGCAATAATTGAAAGATGAATTTGAACATTGTATAATGGTTTATAGACAAAAATGTGCTGAAATGAAGAGTTACAAATATTAAGATTTAAACAAGTCGAAACAAAAAAAATAAAATATGGACCATATTACGATGGGATAAAAACTCGACAATTTCAAGCAAGGATAAAAGGTTAGAGGGTTGTCAGATTAACTTATTGAGGTGAATAAGAGTTTTGGAAATTCACTAAGATGTTTGGTTGGAAAATAACCCAAACAGTGGGATTTGATATTGGCACAAGCTTAAAAGGAGTCTGAATAGATTTGCTTACATAGATCACCTTTTACTTGTTTGATGATATGGAGGACCAAATGAATGTGAATTTGTATCACACCTAAGTTCATGAAACTCCATGTTAGCTAGAAGTAAAATTGAGAGATAAAAAATGGGTATACAAAAATTATGTAATGGGATAAAATGGTTTCCATTTTGAAAGTTGTGTTTTTTGCATATAGATTATAAATACAACTTGCTGAAAAATTTACAATTCAACGTACTATTTATATATATGGATACATAAAGCAAGTAAATAGGGGTTTTTTATTTTTTTCAAACGTTTGGCTAGAAAGAAAATGCAAACAGTGGGCTTTGATCTCAACACAAGGTGAAAATACTTATAACAATTTAATTTATATATGTTTAATGAAAATTTTATTTGAAATAGTGTATGGGTGTAGACAAAGATAGGTTCCGAAGTTTTGAAACATCAATCGTTTTGCATGAGAAAAATATTGGATGAGACAACTATGCATAGTATTTATGAGATGAAAATATATTTTAATGAAACATTGGATTTTAGTCCGATGGGATACATATAATAAGTTGATATCAATTGAAGGGGAACTAATAAGGTAGTATTTGAGATATTGGATTATGTAGATTGAACTGGAAGAATTTGAAAACTAGATGCAAGATATGTGCAACAATTTAAATACAAATTTGAACAATGTACCATGGTTTACAGACAAAATTGAGTTGAAGTGAAGAGCTACAAATATTAATATTTGAACAAGTTGAAACAAAAAAATAAAATTTGGACCATACTCCCAGGGAATAAAAACTAGTCAATTTCAAACAAAGATAAAAGGTTCGAGGGTTGTCAGATTGACTTATTAAGGTGAATATGAGTTTTGAAATTTTTCTAAGATGTTTGGTTGAAAAATATCCCAAACATTAGGGTTTGATCTTGGCACAATCTTAAAAGGAGTCTGAATATATTGGCTTACATAGATCACCTTGTACTTCTTTTAAGATACGGAGGGCCAAATGAGCGCAAATTTGTATCACATATAGTTTCATAAAACTTCATGGTAGCTAGAAGTAAAATTAAGAAAGAAAATGGGTATACAAAAATTACGTAATGTGATAAAATGGTTTCCATATTGAAAGTCATGCTTTTGCATGTAGATTATGAATATGACTTGCTGAATAATTTACAATTCAACGTACTGTCTATATATATGTGGATACAAAAAAAAGGTAAATAAGAGTTTTGAAATCTTTTTGAGATGTTTGGCTGGAAAGAAAATCCAAACAGTAGGATTTGATCTCAACTCAAGTTGAAAACACCGATAACAATTCAATTTAAATATGTTTAAGGAAAACCTTATTTTAAATAGTGTATGGGTGTAAAAAAAGACAGCTTACGAAGTTTTGGAATGTTAGTCGTTTTATATGGTAAAAATGTTGAATGAGATAACTATGTAGAGTATTTGCAAGATATGCCAATAGAATTTGATGAAACATCGCACCTTAGAGCGATGGGATACATATAATAAGTTGATATTAAATAAAGGGGGATTGATAAAGTAGTATTTGACATATTAGATTAAGTAGATCGAACAGGAGGAATTTGAAAAGTATATGCAACATATTTGCAACAATTTAAAGATAAATGTGAGCAATGCACCATGGTTTACAGACAAAAATTAGCCGAAGTGAAGAGCTACAAATATTAAGATTTGAATGAGTCAAAACGAAAAAAAAACAAAACCTATACCATATTACGATAGGATAAAAACTAGTCAATTTCAAGAAATGATAAAAGGTTAGAGGTTTGTCAGATTGAATTATTGAGGTGAATATGTGTTTTGGAAATTTTATAAGATGTTTAGTTGGAAAATAACCCAAACAGTAGGATTTGATCTTGGCACAAGCTTAAAAGGAGTGTGAATAGATTGGCTTACATAGATCACCTTGTACTTCTTTGATGATAAAGAGGGCCAGATGAATGTGAAATTGTATCACACATAGTTTCATGAAACTCTGTAGTAGTTATAAGTAAAATTGATATAAATAAAATTGGTATACAAAAATTACGTAATGGGATAAAATGGTTTCTATATTGAAAGTCTTGTTTTTCCATATAGGTTATCAATACAACTTGTTGAATAATTTATAATTCAGCGTATCGTCCATATATATATGGATACAAAAAAAAGGTAAACAAGAGATTTGTAATTTTTTTGAGATGCTTAGCTAGAAAAAAATGCAAACAGTGGGATTTGATCTCGACACAAGGTGAAAATACTTATAAAAATTCAATATATAAATGTTTAATGAATACCTTATTTGAAATAGTGTATGGGTGTAGACAAAGATAGGTTACAAAGTTTTGGAACAAAAATCATTTTGCATGGTAAAATTGTTGAAAGAGATAACTATGCAAAGTCTTTGCAAGAGATGTAGATAGAATTTAATGAAACATTGGAGCTTAGTACGATGGGATACATATAGTAAGTTCATATCAAGTGAAGAGGAATTGATAAAGTATATGACATATTCGATTATGTACTACAATTGAAAGACAAATTTGAACAATGTACAACGGTTTACAGTAAAAAATGAGTCAAAATGAAGAGCTACAAATATTAAGATTTAAACGAGACGAAACAAAAAAAAATCTAGACCATATTACCATGGGATAAAAACTAGTCAATTTCAAGCAAAGATAAAAGGTTAGAGGGTTGTTAGATTGACTTATTGAGGCGAATAAGAGTTTTAGAAATTTACTAAGATGTTTGGTTGGAATATAGCTCAAACATTGGGATTTGATTTTGGCAGAAGCTTAAAAGTATTATGAATAGATTGGCTTACATAGATCACCTTGTATTTTTTTAATGATATGGAGGTCCTGATGAACTTGAAATTTTATCACACATAGTTTCATGAAACTCCGTTGTAGGTAGAAGTAATATTGAGAGAAAGAAAATGGTTATAAAAAAATTACGTAATGGGAAAATGGTTTCCATATTGAAAGTCAAGTTTTTACATATATAGGACTTGCTGGATAATTTACAATTTAACATATCGTAAATGTATATATGGATACAAAAAAGAGGTAAATAAGAGTTTTGGATTTTTTTTGAGATGTTTGTCTTAAAAAAATATAAACAGTGGGATTTGATCTTGACACACAGTGAAAATACCTATAACAATTCAATTTATATATGTTTAATCAAGATCTTATTTGAAATGTTGTATGGATATAGATAAAGATAGGTTACGAAGTTTTGGAATGTCAATCGTTTTACATCGTAAAATTATTGAATTAGATAACTATGTAGAGTATTTTCAAGAGATGCAAATAGAATTTAATGAAACATTGGAGCTTAGTACAATGGGATACATATAATAAGTTGATATCAAATGAAGTGGAACCTATAAAGTAGTATGTGACATATTGGATTATGTAGATTGAATTGGAGGAATTTGAAAACTATATGCAACATATGTGCAATAATTGAAAGGTAAATTTGAACAACGTACAATTGTTTATAGACAAAAATGAGCTAAAATGAAGAGCTACAAATATTAATATTTGAACAAGTCGAAACAAAAAAAACAAAATCTAGACCATATTACCGTGGGATAAAAACCTAACAATGTCAAGCAAAGATAAAAGGTTAGAGGGTTATCATATCAATTTATTGAAGTCAATAAGAACTTTATAAGTTTGCTACGATGTTTGGTTGGAAAATAACCTAAAAAGTGGGATTTGATCTTTACACAAGGTTAAAATGAGTCTTATTTGATTCGCTTACATACATTACCTTGTACTTCTTTAATGATTTTAGGGCTAGATGAATGTGAAATTATATCCTGGGGCAACGTTGCCTCCTGGTGCCTGTCCTCTCGAGGTTTTTGCTTGGAAACCTATAGATGTGGCCCACTGACCTGGTGTCATTGTACCTGCACCTCTTGCCATACCTGCTTTATACTCACCCCATCGGGGCTCATCGGGGTAATGCCTAAAGACTATGGCCTCATAATAATGCACCTCCTCCATAGTTGCTACATATCTCTGCATCGAGATAGTCCCTGTTGGTCCCCCTATTGCCGGTACTCTATCTCTTGCATGTCAGAGAGAATCTCTCCTATGTCACGAGATCTAGCATAGCTCTAGCTTGATCTCTCTCACTTGTGACATTAGCCAACTGAACTTGCACCACTGCCAGTGATGCCTATAATGCTATCACAGAAGCCTATGGCATGGCTAGTGCCACTCGTGCCTAGTCCCTTTGACTAATCACTACCTTCATATCTTGGGAAACCCCATGTACCTGTGATGGCTGACCACCTCCACTAGTTGGGTCAACATCCATAGCCTATCGACCACCATCATCACCACCAATATTAACTGCAACATATAGTGCATGCTACCATGCAAGGTAACCATCCACAATTCCTGCATCATCTATCTCTAGCCCTCCCATGATAGCCCCATTGGTCATAAGACCTGAATGTCCTCATACGCCCAACAATGCAAAGCAAACCCTACGCTGATACCATACCTCTTGTGGGCTCAAAACCCCCGCAACTTCCTATAAATCTAAACCAACAACATAGGTGCCCACATGAACATTGTGCGACCCAGAAACATCTCCAACATACCCCCAACAACAAATAAGGGAACCTCTTGTTGCTTGAATCAGGTAATGCATAACATGTCACTGATATCATCATCATGGTCAAAAGACACCATGCATCTCTAGCTCTATGGTATAACAAAGCATAACTGAAACTTCCTGCATGTCACCAGCAAAATCAAGGTCATCCCCATACAATAGCTCCATGACCTCATCTGGCTCATTTCTTTCTATATGATAGATCGGCTCACCTCGTATGGGTAGTTTTATGATCTTGTGTATATCATCAGGCAGAATAGTCATCTCGCATGTCAAAAATAGAAACGTGTTAGTGGCAAGATCCCATCTCTCGATGAGTGCCACTATCATTGCCATGTCGTCCATCATGTGCTGGTAATGCATCATACCACCAAGGCCCACCTCATCCATATGGCCCAATCATCTGTAGCCATCCCTCGATGAATCTCAAAAAATATGTAGGGCACCCGGTCTAGCATCTGGATCCTCTCCTGTGCCTGCAAGGTTTAATAACAAAAAAATTTAGTTTACAGACTAAAGTGTTATCTTCCCTATGACCTCTACCTCATGCACCTACATTCTAATTCCAATCAAGCATTTGGCTACTATAAACTATTCCTACCAATTATCTACATCACTTATCTTAGCCTATCATAATTTACCTTTTTTCCTAACACACTTAGCTTTACTCTTAAACCATTACCTATCAACCAATCATTTGACCATTACCTATTATTTGACTGTTACACAAATAATGACCCTTAACCATGACCTATTACCCTTAACCCTTACCATTAACTATTACTTGACCATCACCCTTATGACATTTACTTAGGGCATCTAACCTCCCTACCTGAACTATTAAATGGAACCTACTATCTCTCATACATTTGCCTCCATAGCTGAACTAACATTCAAACTTATCCACTAGCACTTAACCCTATCATCCATTACTTATCCACCATCTAGCCTAACAAGCACCTAACCTTAACTTTTAAGAAGTTCTAAACAAAACAACTCAAATGCCGATGATCGACTATTTCTATAATCGACTGTCGATGGTTAGACATCCCTCGACAATCACTTGTCGACCATTAATGGTTAGTGGTGATCGCTGATGGTCACTGTGGGTGACCACCGACATAACCTCCAAACCCTACCTCCCCATTTAACCAACCCAAATACCATAATCACATGAAAAATATTCTACCTATACCTATTCTACCATGCCCTCACTACCCTACCCTCACCAATTTCAAATTCAACCTCTAATTTAACCACCAAATTATCAAAACCTAAACCCAGGTCAACCGTACCACAAACCAAACCACCTACCACAAACAACACATTCAAATTCAAATGCATTTACCAAAATCAATCTACTCTACCAATTCAACACGGTACCTACCTCGTTCCTCAACCGCCATCAAGGAGGAACCCTGGGACCCACTACTTGGTCGTGTGCCCTACCTCGCCCACCCTGCATCCTCATCGATCCAACCTCTGGCCCATGCAATCAACCTCACCTAATCAATTGCTAGCAAACACCATGAAAATTATCTCACTAAGTGTCAAGAAGCAAATGCCAAAGTCAATTTGCTTAAATGAACAAATAGGACCCATGGTGGCACTTTTTGTTTCAGCGTTTTTATGGCTGACACTTGGCCACTAACAGTCAAGGTGATCATCGACAGTCGACCCCAAGGGTCAACCTTGATCGTCGATGGTCAACCTTTTGTGTTTTCTCCCCCAGTCAACAACTTCTGACACTACCTTTTCACCCAAAACCAAATCAAGAGTCCACCATAGGAAATTGCCTTCTCCAACAAACATAGCTACCACCACGTTAACCTCGCCACTGGCCAGTTTGACCCAAAGCTTTCACATGTTTTGCATTGACCTTGCCTTGGTCCTTTTGATTGTACCAACTACATTGCCAAAGTTGAACATTTTTAACTTGCGCTACCTTGCACACACCATACCAATTTTTTGTTTTCACGAGAGCACTTTCTACCTTGGATACCCATGAAAACACTGAACTTGTCTAGGAGACTTGCGTTTACAAGTGTAACCCAATGATCACATACGATCACATGGACCACTTGTCACTTGTCCTTCTAGTACTAGCCTTATTTTTGCCAACCAACCATGGCAACCTAGTCAATGCGTGATCTTGGCTATCGTACTTAGTCGCACTTTGTGTACTTAGTTGCACTTTAGTGCTTAACCTATCAACCACTAACTCAACACCAACTTAATCATTCATCAAACCCGCACCCAATTCTGTTTTATCTCATTGACTCCTAATTTGAGGGGGAACACCTACTCCCATGCTCGAGGCAACCAAACCTTCGACCCACACTCCATTTTTGTTTTAATGCTTGTTGATACAAACTACATAACAAAAAGGGGCAAAATGTAGACACTGAAAAATCGCACACTATGTTTCCAAGTGTCGAAACAGCCCTAGACCTCATAAGGACCAACCCTGACCTTTCGATTGCAAACCAAACCTATGTCAAACTGACCCACCTTGACCAAGCTTAGCCTATGGCTCATGACCATTGATGGTCATGCTAACCATTGACGGTTAGGCTTGATCGCCAACAGTCAGGATCCCATCACCTGAATAGTCAAACCTCAGTCAACTCCAGCTCTCTTTTTTATATTTAGCTCATCTAATTCATGTGTGAGCCAATACATGCAAAAGCTCAATTTGAACTGCTTGTTGTACCTCTTGTTAACATATTGTTGTACCTCTTCTTCCTTCCTATAAAAAGAGAGGAGAGGTGAATCCGGATCCAGAATCAAGTGATCATCATCCACATCCACAACTATCAAGAGCTTCTCTCATTTGAATTTATTTTTTCATGTCATTTCTCTTAGGGAACCAATAAGTGCGACAGGGAGACAAAGTGTTGCCATCTCTTGACCAACAACCAAGTACTATTACTATGTCGAAATTGTCCCAAACTTCCTCAATGAGTTTATCAGCCAATTGCCTCAACTGCTCATTAGATCAACAACCAACAAGCTAAGTATCTATTTTTCATCATTCAATTACTTTGTTTCTAGTTCGTAATCAATCCAGCCCAAACCCATCTCTCAGAATTCCATTCTATAACCTCATCAAAATGACCTTTTCTTGAGCCAAACCAGATCCCATAGTCACCATCGATGGTTACCCTGATTATCGATGGTTTGTACCAATTGTTGATAGTTACGCCAACTACCGATGGTCACCCCAACCACTGATGGTCACCCCAGCCGCCAACGGTCTCTATGTGACAAAATAACAAGCTATTTTCACTTACCAGACCTTAAACAAATCCAGCTTTCTTTCCCTCTACCTGATCACAAAGCCTTAACCTATTATTTGAACTATACCTGATCCATTTGGCATTAATATCAATTTGTTTATTGCTATAATTAGTCAAATTCACCTACTCTTTTATCAAGCACTTCTTGTAATTCCAGTACCTTATATGATATATGCAAGTACTTTATCTTCATCTTTCAGAACTTAATTGTTTAAAAGTGTGGATTGAAAACCTCCAAGGAAGATCATGCTTCCTTGATCTAGCTTGCTAGGCAATCCACCCTACTATCTAACTAAACAACCATTTCTTTGAGTGTTTTCTTATCTGCAGGTCATTCCTCCCAAGCCAAAGAGAAGTATCTACACTCGTCTAGAGTAACATGTGCACAACATATCAGGTTTTTCTACCATACCCTTCTCAAGTTTCTTTTCTCTTCCTTCCAAAGAATATAAAGCAAAATTTCTCTGAAATAGTAGGATTAGCATCGATCCCTATCTAAATTTTCTTTGTTTTGAATTTGAGACCTATGTTTTAGCACATATGAATTAATCCTAGTTCTCTGTTTCCTAAACCATGAATTTTACCTATAGAGGACACTGCTTGGAGTCTCAATGAAGTTATTACCATTCATGATTTACCAATTATCTCTCATCCTTTCTTCACCGATCAAAGCAATATTGCTTTTGAGTTAGGGCTATTTGCCATCGTGTTTTCCCCCACTATAGAGGCTATTTTTGACTAGTTAGAAATTACACAAGAAGACAAAGATTTCATTGAAGCCTATTTGCATGATTGCTTTGTTAATCTTAATGAAATGGACATAGATTAATTCAAAATCCTTTAATTCCATATCTATATCATTGTATGCATCATGTAATTTATTTTACTATTTATATTTGTTTAATTTCTTCATAAAGTGGGCTGACATCCTTGTTAGGAAGTTCATTACTTCTTGGGATTGGTTTAGCACTAGGTAGCCCACTAACATATCCTATTAATCAAATATTTTCCAAGTTTTCTCATGTGTGCAAGTAGTCCTTCCTAGCCAAAAAAGAGCTCACACATTCGTTAGATCAATGGTGCACAACCTTTGAAATCACAGGTATTCTTTAAACACTGCATTTCAGTTTGAGTTTTTAGTAGTCTATTTTTATAAGGGAACGAATGAAAAACAACTTAAACATTCTGGCACACTTGGTGGGACCCTTTTTGGGCCTCATTGTTCTTGTTTTCTCAATTTTATTTTTTGTTTTGCATTACGTTTTACTAAAAACTTTTCTTCATTTTCATTAAAGCAAGAAAATAAAATAAAATAAAATTGATTGCTTACTTTTTGAAAGAAATTATATTTTTTAGTTTGCTTGTTTAAGTAGTGCACCTAGTATAATTCGAAGGATTAATTCATCATGTTAGTCACACTTCTTTTTTACACACTACCAAACCACAAAAATCTTAAAATAAGTAATCAAACAAATCCTACCCAGGTAGACCCATTTGGATTTCATCACTAAGGGGAAAGCCAACTCGGTGTTCTAGCCGAGTATAAATAATTGGTTGGTAGTATAAAGGTTAAGTGCTTGACATCCTTATTGTGTTGGGATCATGAAGTGAGGGGGTAGGCCCTGATACCAAGCCACGTACTGCGACTAACACAAATTCAAACCTCATTGTACCTTTGCATATATCAAGAATATCAACTTTAAATAAATGTGAAACCAAACTTAGTTTATCTCTTCTTATATCCTTATTAAGTCAATGCCCCATCACATTATAAAATATTTATTAAGAAAAATGAAAACAATTGAGTATGTTTAAGTAGATTGTGTGCTTTATCCTCACTAAAACAAGATAAACAAAAAATGCTAGTGTGCTTTTGCATTTATTATTTGTTTTTTATTTTAGTACTACATGCTTGTTATGCGACAACAGTCGTAGAGACAAACATAGTCACCACCTTCATCTTTCTCAATGGAACATTCATCGAGCCCCCTACCTCTCCCAAATCTGTCGGGGATGACCACCCTCAATTTTACTTGCAGGGTGATCCAGACTTTGCAAATATATTAGATAACAATCCAATTTCCCTAAGTCATTACCTTACTTCATGATCCATACAAATTCCTATTTCCCCTCAAGGCCAATCCTCCCATGTTTTCTATGGCATGCCACCAGAAACCTTCGAGGGATACATGGTAGCGATGGTTTTCGCTTTCGTTTCTCCCAATTTTTCTATGGCATGCAATCAGAAACCTTAGAGGGATACATGGTATCCATTTTTTCCTCTTTCATTAACCCACCACCACCAATAGGTTCCAATACCAGCATGACACAACCTCTGGATACCCAACCACCATTAATATCTAGTAACCCTCTGCAACCATTATCTAATCCCAAAACATTACTGTACCACAACTTAAATCCAATCAACCACCATCTCCCACACTTCAAAATTTAGTATTCTTCATTCCTATGACTCTCCCATCGATCCAAACACATGTAACCTCGAATCCCCAACACACCACTCAACCCCTACCATCCGTACAATAAGTTCCCTCAAGTCAAACTCTCTAACAACAAATCCCTTAATCATTCAATACTAGATTCCATCACAACCCCTCACAACCACTTATCTTATCCCATCTCATTAATAAAGTCTATCCCACCTATTCCCACTGTATGCAACTACATCTCAACCAACCATAACCACTTTTGTTGATTAGCTCCTTTCACAACCATTCTCTACTTTGCTCCCCCCTATCAACATTCTTAGCAAAATGTTTTAGGGGGTATGCCACAATATAACACCCACCCTGACCTCATGCACATCCTCATGGATAGGATGACAAGCTTAGAAGCTTCTACCTCCGAGCAAAAGAATATGCTCATTTATGAACGATTTTTTTTGTAATGAACATATTAACCTCACCGTTCAAATTAGGCCATATCCATCATAGTGAGAACTTCCTAAGTTTATAAAATTTCAAAACAAGGACCCACAACAACACATTAGGACATTTAGGCATGTGTGTTATCTTATAGCCCATGACAATGCCCTCCTTTTAAGGACTTAGCCTATGTCGCTAGTTGGACTAAGGATAGGATGACAAGCTTAGAAGCTTCTACCTCCGAGCAAAAGAATATGCTCATATATGAACGAATTTGTAATGAACATATTAACCTCACCATTCGAATTAGGCCATATCCATCATAGTGAGAACTTCCTAAGTTTATAAAGTTTCAAAAGGAGGACCCACAACAACACATTAGGACATTTAGGCATGTGTGTTATCTTATAGCCCATGACAATGCCCTCCTTTTAAGGACTTACCCTATGTCGCTAGTTGGACTAACTTTAGATTGGTACAGCTCTAGATTGGCACAGCTCTATACCCTAACATTTCCTATTTTCCTTTAGATAATTAGCTCAAATATTCTTATAACACTTTTAGACTAATACTATAAGGAAAGTAACCATCACTAACCTATATGCCATTAAACAATTTGAAGATGAATCCATTGCCAATTTTGAGCCCAGGTGGTGAGGCCTAATAAATTGACATTGTCCCTTTCTCAACCTAAATTGATTGGGTTATTCACGAGGTTATGTGAAAAACACATCTCATCCACACTACAAGTTCAATCATTTAAAATCTTTGATGAAGTCTTTACCATGGTTTGTAAGCTAAACATTTGAGGCGTAGAAGAAGGAAAGGTTAAGTTACAGAATAAGAATTTTAAACCTGATCCTTCCAAAGGGACCAACCATCCTAAACCAAAAGGCACGGCTAATGTTGTAGTCCTACAATCGGCTCCCCCATCAAGAAGTCAACCAAGTTCTACTTCCTAGACACAAATGCAGAGAACGTTAACATGATTTCCGCCTAGGAAATATATGCCTTTGGGAGAATCTTACGATGTCATCTTGGACAAACTATTAAAAGTGTCAGTTATTGAACTCCCTTCGATTAGGGCCATTGATGACTCTCAAACTAAACCTAATTGGTACAAAGAGAGTGACTTTTGCACCTACTATCGTGTATTTGGTTACGAGATCAATACATGTCATTGTTTTAAAAGCTTGGTCCATAACTGTAGCGATCGAAGAAATTACAATTGAACAAACCAAATGCTCTTTTAAACTAATCCCTCGATATCTTTAGACAATCATTCCCTATTCATGCATCTTAAACGAATTATGTACAGACAAATACGGGAAGCATCCTAGATTAGGAAGCCCATGCATAGACAATTTTACCTAAAGAAGTTGATAATGCTCTTGAATCATCTTTCAAAGTAACAAGAATCTTGGGCCTCCTTACAAGAGATTTTTTTGAACAATCTAAACCGACAAAACCTATTTCTACAATCCACTCAAGCCTCCCCGATCTCATTACATGGGATCCTCCAAAGGAAGGGTCATCCAAACATGCTGAAAATTAACCACCAAAGGTTGAAGATAAAAAAATTTACTCTAGGCACATGTGATAATTGCCTTGGTATGCCGAAGGGTAAAGCCATACAACACCTACTTATAAGGCTTGAACTCCCCCAGACATCCAAAAATGAGGACCCTCATAAAGGTACTCCGACAACCACTAACTGTGCTCAAAAAAATAAAATGACTATGGCCCGAGTTTAAACTTAGCCATCCATATTAGGACCTCATCCTTCCTCTAAACTAAAGATCACAATTACAAAATCACCTCTCAAGGAATCTATAAGATAGCTCAAAAACTTCCACCCATATTACCAACACCAATACCTCATATTAACTTCATGGATTTTTATTACTCCCAAAACTTGTCTAAGATACCTCTACCACCCATTAAAACCACTCGCACAATCAACACAAAAAAATTAGAGTGCAAATGTAAACATGGTCCAAAAAATATTACCTCATAAAATGACAAAATCTCGCCAAGACCCTTTACGAGGATCTTATTCCACCATCCTCAATCAACTTATGTGAACTTCCCTTATCATGTTACCACCTATCAAATGGGTTAATCCCCATATCCAAGGACTATCATGGTATAGGGAGAATAAGATGTACACTTACCATAGGATACCTGGACATGATACTAAAAGTTGCAATGTTCTAAAAGTCGTAATCTAGAATCTCTTAGATGAAGATGCCCTTTGAATTGAACAACCTTGTTTTGATCCTCTCTTCGACTCGAACACTAAAACCAATACCATCCTTGAGACTAACATAGTAATTACCTTAAATCCTTTACGAGAAAAGTCAAAGCAAGAATCAAAAAGCATGATTTAGCCTTAACTCCATCCCTGATCAACCCCTTTCCAACATCCCCTCAGGACCTCTAAAGCCTGATAACTCTGGGTTTTTGATAAGCCCTCCACTATTTCAAATTGATATGATAAGCATAGCCACAAGGTCTAAAACACAAACCCCCAAAACCTAGAATCCAAATAAGGTCAAAGTTTCCATTGTGAAGGTGCCGACCTCAACCATATAGACCTCCAAACCCTCTACTCCAAAACCAAAAATCTCCATTCTAGGGAAAGCACAGAAAAAGAATTCCTCGGAACTAATATCGATATTGGTTCTGAAACAACTCTATCAAACCTTAGTTAAGATGTACTTATATGAATTCATTGAGAATTACACAACAACATCATCAAGCCATGATAAAATCTCTTCAGGCCATTCAAGTACAACTTGACAAATCCAAACCTCTGACAACATTTATTGGGGCTTTGCAAATGGCTTCATCTGTTAGCTTTAGTGATTCAAAAATAGTACCATCTGAAGACTAAGACTCACCCGTATTTGTAATTGCTAATATTAATCGAACTCGGATCAAAAGGTCATGATTGACAATGGGGTTAGTATCAACATTACTCCTCGCACTCATTTAAGCAACTCTAGCTTCTAGAAATAGTTGTGGTGCAATCTCTAACAGTCTTGAGGGATATCAATGATACATTAGCTCCTTCTTTAGGATCTCACATCCTCCCTATTTTAATAGGTTCTCGTATCCTTCATGAGTTATTTTGTGTTATATTGGTTAAGTTTCAATATATAATATCTTCTTAGGATGTCCTTGGATTTGTGCTATGCATTGCATTCCCTTTACCTTTCACCAATGCATCAAATATGAGAATGAGGGCCAAGTACATGTTGTCCTAGTAGATCCTCATCCATTCAAAACTTGCAACCTAACCATTTGACCTAATGATGTTCTACATCCTCTAAAAAAGGCAAGCCCATCACCATCATTTGACAAAGCATCGACTAGTTCAACTATCACTTCATCGCAAATCCCTAATAAAGATTCCCTTGACTCTGCATTCCAATAACTCTCTATAGGAGAGTATCAACTATTGACCCTTAGTACCCATCATATTCTTTAAGAGTATGGATGCCTAGATAAACAATGTACCTATCAACCTAACCTTGGAGATGTTATTCCCTTTGGTTATTTCTTCCATTCTCATTTTGTCTATGAGGGGATAGATCGATTCTCCTCCTATCTTGATATCGAATCTCATGCCAAATCATTCTCCTCAAATTTATCATTCCTATAGAAACCATATTTTTCTCAAATGTTCTTACAACGATGCACTTGGAAAGGCTTTGGCATGGGACATTATAAGCAGGGACCACACGATGTCGCGCTAGGAGATTTGAGGAAACCACGACCTTAGCTTCAATAAAAATCCTGAAACTGCTCCTGATGCCACTCCTGTATATGATCCCGAAGAAAATATTGTGTTGTTACCATCTAACATTCCCTTTGAGATGGACGATGTTGTTTCCATCCCCCCAAATTTTGTCAACTTAATATAGTCGCCCTAAGATCTCTCATGTATCATATTGATGGAGAAAATAAATCCATTCCCCTTAAGTACCCTAATATAATAGAAAACAATTCTTCTACCATCCCCATTCTTCAGTGTTTAGATGATGATTCTATCTTGACTTATTTAGGTGCAAAAAACTCACACCTACACAATTTCCTTCCACTTAAAACATCTAGTCTTCTGAACAAAGCCACTATAGACATTAATATAGAATCTCAAGAGGTCTTGGACATTATTAAGGTTAGTAAATTTCGAGATCCTCAAGAGCATCAAGACTTCACCATATTCCTAGAAAACAATAGTGAGGCTTTTTCTTGGTTGTATAGTGACATGTTAGGTATTGACCTTACTATCATCATTCAAAATATTTTTAGCATCACTAAGACCAAATTAGTAAAACAAAAATTATGAAAAATGAATCCTCGCATTGCGCTCTTACTTAAAGAAGAACTGAAACATCTCTTATCTATTAATTTCATCAAGCCAATTGATTACTCTCAATGGGTGTCCAACATTATGCCTATGATAAAGCCTATAGGGGGGCTTCGCCTTTGTACCAATTTTTGAGACATCAACCTCACTTGTCTTAAAGATGATTTTCCTCTTCCTAACATCGATCAAATAGTGGATCTGACAATTGACCATGAAATGTTGTCACTTATGGATGGATTCTCTAGATATAATCAAATCTTTATCACCCTAGAAGACCAACATAAGACTTCCTTTATTACCCCTTGGGGGACCTTTTGCTATAAGGTTATGCCTTTTGGCCTAAATAATGCAGGAGCTACGTATCAAAGAGTTATGACTAATATTTTTCATGATATAATCCTCAAAATTGTCAAAGATTATGTGGGTGATCGTCTCATCAAGTCAAAACTCTAATAAGTCCATCTCTCTATCCTTAAAATAATCTTTGATCGCTTAATCCAATTTTGTGTCCGTCTCAATTCCAAAAAGTGTGTTTTTGGGGTCTTGACAGGTAAGTTCCTGGGTTTTATCTTCTCCATTTGTGGGATAGAAGTCAATCTCTCAAAAATTAGGGCTATTATGGATATGCCACCCCCATCCAATCTTAAGCAATTTTGTAGCCTACAAGGAAAAATGTAATCTATTTGTCGTTTCATCTCCCAACTATCCGATCGATGTCAACTATTCCATCACCTCTTAACGAAGGATAACTGGTTTATTTGTGACTCTAATTATCAAGAGGCCTTTGACGGTCTCAAAAACTATCTCCTTTCCCCTCTAATTCTTATTCCTCCCCAAGAGGGACAGTATTTCTTCTTATGTATTTCAGCCATAGATTATGCCCTGGGGGCTATACTTACTCATTGTGATGAGCAACATAGAGAACATGCAGTTTATTATATAAGTCATACTCTCATTGAATATGAGACACGCTATACACATACAAAGAAATTATGTCTGGCCTTGGTCTTTGTGGCTTCTAAGCTTTGCTATTATCTGCTTAATCACAAAACGTACGTAATCACGAGCATCGATCCCCTTAAGTTTATGCATTTAGAGCCTTATTAGAATCAACGTATGACTAGATGGCTCATGCTTTTAGCTTGAGTTTGCCTTGGAGTTTCTCCATCAAAAGTTGGTTAAAGGCCAGCTTATCACCGATCAGTTAGCTAAAGTGCCTCTTGCAGGTGGTGAACCATCCAGTTTTGAATTCCTTGACTAGATGACTTTATTCTTTGATGGATCCAAATGTGAGCATGGAGGGGGAGTTGGAATCATTTTAATACCTCCAGAGGGCACTTCCATACCTTTACCCTTCAAACTTGATTTTGACTGCAGAAATAATATGGCAGAATATGAAGCCTTAATCATAGGTCTTCAAATTGAATTAACCCTAGGCATTAAGTCACTTAATATCTATGGGGATTCCCAACTGGTAATCAATCAGATAAATGACATGTATCAGTGTAATAATGACATCCTTCAGAAGTACAAGGTGTTCGCACATCAATTGTTAGCCACTTTTGATCACTTTGCCAGTCAAACCACTCTTCGGTCAACCGACAAATTTGCAGATACCATGGCCTCCTTGGCTTCTTTTATCCCATGTTCCTCTTAGGAGTCCAAACTTTTTATCCTCATCCACAAGGACAACCAACCCTCTTATACTAGAATTGATCTTCCTTCTATCCACAACATGAAAAAAACCAATTCGATGTGGTACATAGATATTTGATTATTTGTCTAAAGGCATTTTCCTTCCGGATCTATTTAAAAATCGTAAACATGTTTTTCATCAACAAACATGTTATGTTATACTAGGGGGTGTTGTCTATAAGCAAGGATTCGATGACCTTCTCCTTCGATGTCTCCATAATTTTGAGGTTACCCTCATGATAAAAGAAACACATGATGGGTTATGTGGCAGACACTTTAGCGACCTAGCTGTTACCAAGAAAATTCTACGAATAGGTTACTATTGGTCCACTTTGAATCAGGACTATTGTGAATATGTCAAGAGATGCAGAAAATGTCAGCAACATGCTACCCTGTCGCACGTCCCTAATCATGCATTACAGGTAACCAAGAACTTTTGGCCATTTTCTCAGTGGGGGCTAAACCTTATAGGACAAATGAATCCTAAATTTACTCGGTGATATGGTTTTATCTTTACCGCCACTGAATATTTCACTAAGTGTGTGGAGGCTATTCCTCTTGTTTTGATCAAAACAGACAAGATTGTTGATTTCATTAACCATCATATTATCTGTTGCTTCGGTGTTCCTTAAGATTATTACAGATAATGGGAAATCTTTTAAAAATAAGCAAGTCCAAAAACTCTGTGGTTCTTTTAACGTTAAGCTAAGTTTCTCTTCACCATATTATAAACAATCCAATGGATAGGCCGAAGCAACTAAAAAAATGATTATCAAAATGCTAACCAAAGTAGTCAATGAGGCTGGGAATAACTCACATCTTTACATTCCTTTCGCTTTATGGGCTTATCTCACTAGCATTCAAACCCCTATGGTTTCTACCCCTTTCTCTTTGGTCTATGGAACAAATGTTGTCTTCCCTCTGGAAGTCCAAATTCCTTCTCTTTGGATTTCTCTTAAAGACATTGTTTTCGAGGAGCATTATCGTCAAGATAGATTAGCACAGCTTGAAGTCTTAGATGAGCATCGTTCAATGGCCCTCAATCATATCCATGTATATCAAGAAAGAATAAAACGTGCATATAATCAACATTTAAAAGAATGAGAGTTTAATATTGGCAACCTTGTCCTTAAAGAAAATCAACATGTCATGAATATGGAAAGTAAAAGAGAAAAATTTTCTCCAAATTGGCTTAGACCATACATTATTGCTCATAAATATAAATCGAGGGCATATTGTTTAGCCTCTCCTGAAGGAAAACCATATGGTGAGACTCTTAATGCTCTTCATTTGTGTCCTTTCTAGTGTTAATAATCTTTAAATAACCTACAATCAACATAAGCTCAATTCCTTTGGTTTAAAGTACAAACACCACTTATCTTTAAAAATACCCAATAATGATAAAATAATCATGTGATTATCTGGCAACATTCGCATCTTAAACTGAAATGTGAACACCGTGGCTTTGTTCATAGCATGTTCCAAATGGATAAGCTGTGCCTATAATAGGAAAGAGCCCCAAATCATTATTACTTGAAATCTCTTGCTTGAGAAGTTTATTTTTTGGGGTAGAAATATCGGTCTTGTGCAACAACTTTGTTTATAAAAATCAGCCTAAGTTGCCTTAATCGAAATCAATAAGCTAGGATAAAAATCAAGCAAATGGAAAAATTGTAGACTGCTCTCTTGAAGGACAACTATTCATTAAAAGGCACAAATCATAGACGGCTCCCTTCAAGGACAGCTATACAAAAATATATTTTAAATTATAGACCGCTCTTTCGAAGGATGGTTATCAAAGTAATAAAATACATTAGAAAACTTCCCGCATTGATCAATTTTCTATAAGCATGCCTCTCAAAAGCCCTAAAAAGAAAATAAAAAATTTCTCAAGAAAGCTTCCTACATTTATTAGCTTATCATAAGAAAATCAAATCCATATAAATTCCCTTCCTAAAACTAAGGGGTCATAAGGTTGTTAAAATTACTTATTAATAGTGCATCAAGGATGCACGTGCAGATGTAACAGGTTGTCTATTTTTGGTTAGGGTCCAAGCGAATGATGGATCCAAGCCAATGAGTGGTCATGAAAACTCCTTTATTCTTTCTCATAATCACTATTAAATTAAACAAATTTAATCAAAGTATCCATCAATTAATATCACCATCTATCCATAAATCCCATAAAAATCAAGATATCTAATCATTAATCATATAAATTGTCATCCATAAAAACATAAAATAAATTTAAATCACATAGTAAATCCATAACCACGTCAAAAAATAAAATATATCGTATAATCTACATCCATAAACCACATGGCATCATCACATAATGTAACAATCTAAATCACAATCATAGTGCTATTCGTATTAAAATTATGGCCTTAATGTTGGGTACATTATTAGTTAAGTAATTTCTACTATAAGAAATTATAATTTTTTTGTTAGAAGTAGTGACAATTTGTCTGTATATATTGACTGCAAAGTCAAGCCATTTACATTAATATCAACAAAATAAAGCTACATTGATGCTAGCGGCTATTTACAATAAAATGGCTTGCCATTCTCTCAGTGGATGTTTTTGAAATGTTATTAATGCTACTTACATTGTAAGTTTATTACCCGCTTCTTTAAAAGATTATAGTTTTGTTGGAAGTAATGACAATTTCCTACCTTAAGTTTAAGTTAGTGATAATCTAGCTCAAATCACGAGCATGCCTAAAATATTAGACTTCAAACTTCCACAATCCATAATGTTTCTATTGATAGATAGTTCTCTTTATGTTGGAAGTAATGACAATTTCCTATCTTAAGTTTAAGTTAGTGATAATCCAACTCAAATCATGAGCACACCTAAAATATAAACTTCCACAGTCTGTAATGTTTCTATTGATCAGTAGTTCTCTTTTTATTGTTTTTAAATTTTTCGAAATAATACATCAGCTAACAGGATTGCAAAGGAATAGAATTTAAGCTAGAGCTTGCACTATCCTGACATAGATGTCTGCAAATAACTTTCTATCATGCTTGCCTTCTTGAACTTTTGCAATTGAACCTATTGAGACTAGTAACACAGGTTTTACTAAATACATTCTGGCTTGCAGTGAAGCTTTTAGCTCTCTACTTACAAACATGAGATAACAATGACATATTAACATTAAATATCCTCATAGCGAGGCACAAAAAATCTATTGAATCACATACAGAGGACAATGATTACTTTTTGAATTGATAGCATGCCCCTCATCTTGATTTTTATTTTTAATTCACATTCGTACTAGCAATATCATCTCTGTTTAGAATTTTCTTCCATAGTCCATTGCTTGAGGAAAATTGCATACACAGTACAAGTATAAAATAGTACATAGATAAATGCAAGTGAGTATTGTAATTGTATGATCTTGAAAAGAAAATTATGAATTATCACACATGCTTACCAAAATACCACTCATTGTGCTAAAGGTGGCCCATACCCTCTCCTGAGATTTACCAATAAAAATGAAGGATGTTGTAGAACTTGGGATATAATTCTAGAAAAATCTGAAGCTTGAAGCTGAAAGCAGTGAATTTGCAAACATTATGCCCTAATTGTATATGTAATTAGGTCCTCTCATAAATGCTATAGGGTTTTCTCTAAGAAATAAATTTCATCTCATTTCATAAATTCAACGAGTTTAGTGATTGCTAATTATTTATGTAGGTTGCAATTCAACAGTGATTTGCCAGGGTTTAGAGGATTTTGGATGGTCTCAATTTGGTGGTCAAATTAGCCAGAATAGAGTATCTTATGCAGGTAATAGGTAAACACTTGGAGGCAACAAGCAAACTAGTGTCATTAGGTATATGATAGAATATGATTATTGGTCATTAGTTGATGATTGTTTTGGTCAAAATAGTGAACCTCCATTGTGTTTATTAGAACAATAAGCCATCTGAATTATTCAAAAATCAGTTATCCTCTTCTATCCTAAAATTTTAAGATTATATCAAGAAAAGGTTTATCAAATAGGCAAATTTTCTAGCAAAGTTAATACACAAAGGTATGAGTTTTAGCTTTTTCATCATTTTGATTTAATTCAATTTAGATGGTAACATTCATGAGTGGCCAATGGGGCTGAAAAAAGTACATTGTCCACAAAGTAGACAATGAAAGTGATATGGATTTGATTGCCAATCGGTTGGACAACACACTAATTTGTAAAGCTTAATGTGTTATGAAAGCAAAGAATTGAAGCAAAGGAAGTTAAACCCAATAAACACAGATGATACCATGATGTAAATGAGAGCTTTACTGAAAATGTGAGTTATTTACAAGAAGGTAGCAATTTCTGTGAAGAGATAATCCTCTCAAGACCACATTCCTGCCCTCGGACTTAAACTTCAGCTCCATCATCTGGAAGTTAGTCTGAAACTCATCAAGTGAGTGAAGCCACTGCACTCCAAGCACTATGTTGGTTTCTTCAATACCAACAATATAGAAATCATCATTAACTATATAGTTACCTATAGTGATTCTCAATTGTGGAACCACCACATTGAAGCCCTCAAAATCTTCTATCTGTAGGCCATGTCTCTCTACCAAAGTAACATCAATGAAATTGTGGGTGGTCCCACTATCAATAAGCACCACCACACAATGCCCCTTCATAACCCCACAAACCCCGAATGCCTTGTACTTGGGTTACTAGACAATGTAGCTATGGTCTCGACAGGAAAAGTCTCTTCTACAGTCTCAACATCAACACTATTCAATGCATCACCATCATCAAGATCATGAGGTTCTGATACCTCCTCTTCCTCATCATCACTTTCCTCATAGACCTCAATATATTGAGCCTTGCTTTCCCAGAATAATTGTGTCAACGTGTCCATGGTTGACGGTAATCGAAACATAGTTTCTTTTGCCTCAACTCCTCCCTAAGTTCTATTGAAATGAACGGCTTCCTAGCTGAGTCTTGACTCCTATCATCGTACCTAGGTGAAGGCACTTTCTGCTGAACCCTGGGTGGAAATCTAGACTTTGGAGTAGACAACTCCAAATATCAATCTCTCCTAATGGCCTGATGTAATGAAGGAAGCTCAAATGCCTTCATGAATCTAGCCAAAGTATCCATCAATCCTGCTATGAATAATGAAGTCAACCTCATCTCTGAAATATCAAGAACCATCATCAATCCTGCTATGAATATGAAGTCAACCTCATCTCTGAAATATCAAGAACCATCACTGAGAGTCTTTGAAAATCTACAATGTAGACATCCAAGGACCCTGTCTATCTCAAGTGATTCAACTCCTTGAAGAACCTATCAGGGTCTCTTCTATCAAATTTGTCCTTCAACCTCTATGTGAACTCCATGTATGTGGTAATGTACATGCGCCCTTGTGTCACTAGTCCATGATGCCACCAATCATGTGCATCTCCTTCAAGGTGTAGGATCACAAATTTAATTGCATCCTCACGCATGCGGTTGAAATCAAAATAGGTCTGCAGCCTTTGCATCCATGAATGTGTGGTACACTTCTTTGAGCCACCAAAGTGCGGAATATAAATCTATCCCAAATGCCTTTGTAGTTTAAGTACCAGCATGTGATGATCTCTCTTGGATTTGCTTCCAATCTTCATCCTGCAATCTGAAAATGGTATATTATCCTTGAAACCCTCGCTCAAAGTTTCGTATTTTGTCCAACAAAAATCCTCATCAAGTATATATGTTGGTTGTCCCATACGTGATGCTTCAGAATCTTTCAAGAAAGAAGGCTCATGAAGACTCACAGGGTTATTAGAAGAATGGGTGGATTGCTGCCCCAAATTGTTGTTCTCACCCTTTTCCCTATTATTCCCAGATTTGATCTGATTCATGTTTTGAGTGAGCTGGCTCAAATAGAGATTGGTTGTCTCTTGTTGTTTCACCATGTTGATGAACATTTTCTTCATAAACTCCTCATTTAGATCTTCTGCTTCTTTAATTTCCATGTTTTTACCTTCCTTTCGAGGTGTATTCCTCTCAAAATATATCTTCATGCACTACCAAACAAGCTGAAAGAAAGGTGGCTTTGATACCATCGAGATATCTCTTTTAGGATATCACTTAAAACTGAGAAATTTTGAAAAAGAACACATACAATACTTATGATTTTTCAGGACAAGGTATATAAATAAAGGAAAATTTATATCTTTCAGAAGAATCACTTTCAACAATACCTAGAAGCTTAAAAAGATGTGGAAAATTATGGAGAACAATAAACTCCTGAGAAATAATTTTATTAGGTCTAATTTTATTTTATGACAGAAAATGAGAGAAAAATGCAGTTGACTGTAATCTCCAAAATAACAATAGAAAAATGACGGAAATGAATTCTAGTGCATCTTTTTGATGATAACAATCTCTAGCTTTGAAGTCTCCAAAAAGGGCCCACTAAAACCCTTCCAAATCACTTCCTAAAATCTCCAGGTAGGTCGCCCCACTTGTGGGAGACTCACAGTTGCTTCAAAACTAAAAATAAATGGATACCCAGTTGATGGTGGGTTGTCATTTTCTCTAAATCTGAAATTTTGATCAATGCTGCGAATAAGTCTCTGATCCCTTTTCTATATTTTGCAGATTTGAACCCAATTTAAAATTACACGAACAACAAGTTGGGGATATGGATTGGAAACCCTCATCGAAGAATGCTCAACCAGCTAGGAGTGGATCTCTCACCATCGAAGCTAGGGATCATGTAGAATTTGAAATCCACAGGGAAAAGGGTTGCTAACAGCAATAGCTCTAAAAGTCTAAATGTGTGAATAACTCGCCCCTTGCCACCCGCTCCTCCCCCAAATGACCTCATGGGGAAAATATATATCTAACTCCAAAAAGATGAAATAATCTCCACCATCCAAATTAGGGATAGGAAATCCAATGCCCAAGATTAAATCCCCTCCCAACAAGATCAATGGCCCAAAACAAACCCTACGGCCCTTTTGGGAAGAACCCTTGTGTATAAATCTATAATTTAGGAGAATTTATTGTGCACATGCTAAAAATATGACTTAAGTTATCTCAACATGAAATTAGGAGCTCCATGGTGAAAAAGTACCACCTAGTCCCCATCACTTAGGTCAACGATGAAATATAACATAAAGTGAAGGTGGTAATGGTAATCCATACCCAATAGCTTCCAACGTCTCTAACCTCTTGGGTATGACCAAGGCTAAGACTGAAATAAGCTGACTAGGCCTCCTGCATAGGAATGGGGACATTAAAGATTAAGCATGCATCCCTTGACATTGTTAAGTGAGAATAAAGTAGGTAAGAATTCCAAAATTTGATTCTTGGTCTTGTGCATCTTTTAAATTTGAAGTGATAGGTACCTCATGTTCAGGTCCATTCTTTCACCATGATCGATCATAAGCTACAAATCATGTCGTGTGAGTCCTTTGAGGTTTTGGTGACATTGTGTCTACTTCCTATTGTTCAAGATCTTAAGGAAATGATACTGGTTTGGAGGAATGAGGGGTGAGTTGACAAGTTTATGTGAAGGAACCCTTTTGGCTCTCCTCCTACCCCAAAAGTTGGGCTGTGATTTTGTGGGGATTCATGGATGGGACTAATATTGAGTGATACAAAAATAGGGCTTGAGGCTCGTTCTTGGAGTTTGAGTCAGAGTAGTTTTAAGCATGATGTATAGAATATTTTCATACAATGACTCGTTATCCTCCACTACACATAAGGCCCTCCCAAATATTACCACTATTCTGGAGTTGAGACTAGTGAGTTAGGTTTTTTTATTAGTGGTTGCTTTATGTATAAACCTTGGCATTTGTTTCTTGGTGTGGATTACACCTTTCCTTTTTTTGGAGTGAAGGAAATCCATATTGGCCTTTTTTCTCATGCTATGATCCAAGGCACAAGTAAACTTGGTGGACAAGACTTTAATTTGTTGGAACTTAGATGTGCTATAAGCATAAGCATGTAATAACAACTAGTAATTGCAGAATTGTGGATAAAAGAATACTCTAATAGAGTAGACAGTAACAAGAAGTGGATTGGATGTAGTCAAGGATAGGGGCTCAAATTAATGACAACCTTTCCCTTGTAGCAAAAAACTGACTTCACCACAAAGGGAGATAAATTTTATCTTAAAGACAATTGAATTTTTTTTATTACTCTAAATGAAATAAGATACATTTGACCATGAGGTAACATCCCTCTATGATGTTCTGCAAGCATTACTGCCTAAAAAACAAGACACAAATAACACGTGCTATCAGTTTTTATTGAATATTATAGAAAAAACAACATCAAGGCATTTTCTCAAACATATAACCTCATTTTCAAGATTAAAATTCTCACTCCATGCTTCATAATGTCCCTAAAACTTGATTCATCACCAGGGTAAAGAAACTACTTCAAATAAGCTCGCATATTTATTGTGAACTCCATCAGACGTTGTATCCTTCACATGTTTATGTGCTATTTTTTTATTTTCTTGCTGAGCTCTCTTTGCAATAACCCGAAGTCCAGCTTCTAATGGCTATTTCCCTGAGTCTGATTTCCTCTTGTTTCCATTACTTGGATAGTTCTTGAAACTCATGTGGTTCCAAAACTCAAAGATCACTCCAAAAACATAAAGCCCACCTCCCAAAACTACCTCCTTTGGATCTCTTGAAAACCAATTAAAGATTTTTTTTTTTCATCCATCTTTCATGGTAATGCTTTTCGATTATTGTCAGTAGGCGTATCAAGATCATCATTTTTCTGTTTCTTTATTGTAGTTTTTGAGTTGATTTGGATGCCTGAGATAAACTGATTTAGTTCTCTGATAACATCCGGATGTGTTTTTCTTACATTCCCCTCAGTTCTGTTTATTATTCAAATTAATAATACAAGGAAAAGTAGACAACAAAGAAAACCCCAAGATGAAGCCACATGACAACATCTCATTGCACGGAGCTATACACTAGTCAATGATAAATTCATAGAAAAGGTAATGATGTCTTTAATCCATGTGATATGCGATAAATCCAATATAGGTGCCTCAATAGATATCTCTTGACATTTTTCAGATAATTAGATTTGAGATCTAGTGCTATACATCAGCCCTCATACACTTGTGTGATTCTCCCATTCACTAATTAGTAATTAAGTAATGAAATCACATTATTTTGTTGCTCTAAATTAAGGGCTATGCTTATCATAGATTTTGAACATTTTCATAATTGCTGGAAATGAAAACAACTTGCAAAAGCTAAACAATTGAGCTAGTAAAAAACAAAAGAAATATCAGACAACAAATAGGACATAAGATATACCGTGGAAAGAAAGAAATAAATGATATTAATGTCCATAAATGACCAAAAGTAGGTCAATGGGAGCCGAGGATACAATTGTTAATAATGGAAAGTTCAAGGAAAGAGAATCCAAGAAGTTAAAGTACAAAAGACAAAGTAAAGCAATGTGACACTAAGAAAGGTGGTAATGGAATCAATACAAATAGAAATAGTGTGTGAACAAGAGCCCCAAGTGTAAGTGTTGATGAAGATTGGAAGACCTCATCGAAAACCTTTATCTGTGACTGAAGTGGAGGGGCTGTTTTACCCATCATCAATCATTGGGAAGAGATCTGACAATGTTTGTTGGGGGAGTACCCAATGTCAAAGGGACCTGGTTGGGAGATCCTAGTGGTAAAAAAAGAATTTCCTATAGAATCCTCCCTAACATCCAAGGTCGAGGTACTTTCTGTGATACCAAATAAACTCATGATGTGAGTTTGCCCCTGTGGTTTGGGGCCGGCTAGTAAGTAGTAGATCCATGTCATTAGAAAGGGGCAAAGTCACTTTGGTAGGAAGAAGCAGAGCCATGATGCTGAGGGAGAGCAGGCAAGGGGATTTGAGTAAGGTTAGTAGTAATGATATGTTGAGAGAAGCACCGCCTAATTGATATATCAGATACAATGTGTGATGTATCGGTGTCCAAAGGGCGCTTATTGTTGCCAATCGCCTAGATGAGCTAGAAGAAATAGGGGATCAACATGGGGGCTCTAGAGCCTCTAGGCTCCTCCTATAGGAATCTAAGCTGGTGGTTGAGGACCTTGAGAAGATAAAGAGCCATACACTGCTGGTCTGGTTATCTAAAGAAAGTAGATAGAGTGTTGTTTGATTCCCTGTAGAGGTAGTGATATCTTCAATGGATCTTGTATTAAATGGGGCATTTGAAAATAAAGTGTTCCTTGGTCTGCATCCCTTAGAGGAAGCAAAGATGGCAGATCTGATCTGGTCAGAGAATGTGGTGATTTGTTTCAACTTGTAGTTGATGAGAACACAGTCTCATCTATCCAAGGAGAAACCTCAAGCTGTGGGACCAATGGCACTTGAGATAGTGAGGGCAAAAAATACTACCATCCACTACTTGTATTAAATGCTTGGTGTAGAAAGCAAGCTTGGGGAGAAACCTAATGTGGGTGAAAAGTTAAAATACAATGAAAAGTGGGGCTATGCTTCCTTATGTCAAATAAACGAACAAGATTAGAATCCAATTCTCCCCTTTTCAGCTATTAAAGACATTGCAGGACCAGATCCACATCTCTCCTATGGCTCTTCTTGCCTGCTTTGTTAAATTTTAGTTCATGTTGTGCAGATTTGTGCTTACTGTGAACATAACTGTAACTAAACAGCTCTCAAAACAGACTCAGAAATTTGAACTGAAATTTCACAAGTGCAAACACTGCATTTAATTGAAAAATTCAGGATAGTGGATTGTGTAAGCTAAATATGCATAAAGCAATGCTTTAAATCAAACATATTACTTACTCAAACACACAACAAGTTTGTATATTACTCAAAAAGAAAGAATTACAGAATACTGCACCTAATGGACTGAATCACTCACCCACCCTGCCTTGCTTTTATAGATAAGGAGGCTAAAATTGCAATATATTTAGACAGACTAATAATAACAACAACTCTAATAATAAAAACAACTCTAAATTTGAAAAGCACGTCTAATAATAACAACTCCTCTAAGTTTAGCATGTCTAATAATAACTCTAGACGCCCTTTTTTTTTTAATTTCCCTGTAGACCCACAATATTTTTATCACCATTTTATTAATTATATGTTATGCTGACGTCATTATGTGTTTAATGATTGTATGGTCGGTATTAAGTAGTTTGTAATGAGTCTTGTTGGTTATGTTCGGTGTTGACGGTTGTGTCAATTGATCTCCATTAAGTTGTTTGTCTTATGAATAGAAGGATATTATTGGGATATGAACGCTTTTATCAGGTCCTCCTTGAATTATATGCATTATATTGAGAACTATCTTTTATTAATACAATGGTGCTATCATTTTGAGACTATGCTCTGCCATGGTATTCAGTACAATTTCTATTCTATGTGGTTGTTATTGGTAGTCTGGTATCTTTGTAAACATTCTACAGTGCTGAGTGCACCATGTTGAGGATAACAATTGCTTAGCAATCACAGGTAGAATTCTAACACTCTCTCTTTGCAAGGAAGGTGTTCTCTACCCAGTTGAGTCCTTCCCTCAACATCTCAAACTTTCTCGTAGCCAAGGGCTTTATGAAAATATATGCCACTTGTATATCACAAGGAACATACTCAAGGATTACTGCTCCCTTTTGAACTCATCTCTAAGAAAATGGTATCGATTATTGATGTGCTTGGAGCAATCATGAAACATTAGATTCTCAGAGAGCTTGATGCTATTCTGATTGTCATAGTAGATAACTATAGGCTCCAACATCTCTTCGGTCTATTCTGCTACGGACTTGCGCAACCAATGGTCTCACAACTGGCAGATGAGGTTGCCATATACTTTACCTCTACTGAATTGAGAGCAACTAAGGATTGCTTCCTGCTAAACTAAGAAAACCATATAACACAAACTTACCATCTCCCACATACCTTATGTCGTAAAGAATTTTGGCATTCAAGAATTAAAGTACATGCTTTGCAGCCTTGCAATGAATCTGCCTTGGTTTAACCATAAAGTGGATTAAGGTATTTACTGCAAAACAAATATCTGGCCTGGCTTATATGAGATACTTAAGAGAACAAATCAATTGCCCATATAAAGAAGGATCTACCAAATCTGAATTTGAACCAGTAGGCAATTTCAGATTTGGAACCATAAGACTGGCCAAGAGCTTACAATCCAGCATGTGATATCTTTTCAAAATCTCCACAATGTACTTCCCCTGTCTTAGGAAGACCTCACCTACATGCTGCTAACCCTCTAGACCCAGGAAGTAATGCATAACACTGATGTTCTTCATGTCAAATTCATTGGCCAACTTTTCCTTGCACCATGCAATGAGCTTCATAGATTCCTGTAATGATCAAATCATTGATTTATAGTACCAAAACAAGATCGTATTTGTTATACAAATAATAAAGATTGGGATCTGTAAAAGTTTTAGTGAAGCTTAAATTCAACAAGCACTCATCAATATGTGAGTACCAAGCATGTGGTGCATATTTCAGCCCACAAAGGGCCTTCTTTAACTTCCACACATGGGTGTCTCACCCATGCTCCTCAAAACCTCTCGGCTGATTAAAATACACTTCTTCAGACAGGCCATTCATAAAATCAATCTTTACATCCATATGTTATAAAGGCCAACTAAAAACTAATTCAATAGATATAATGGCCCCAATAGAAGTATACTTGGTAACTGGAGCAAAGATTTTGTCATAGTCAACTCCTTCTATCTGGGATAATTCTCTTTCTAAAATTTTAACCTTGTACTTCTCAATGTGCTCATGAGCTACATGATCAAAACCACCTGGAATCAATGATTGGTTTCCTCATTGGTCTTGGCAGTTTTTTAGAATGGAGTTATACTGCTCTGTCACAACATCTCACCATACCTGTTAAATTGTAGCTTTCTCATAATTAGGTTGCCATGCTTCAATAATAAAAGACATTGGTGCAACACAATTAGGAAATATCTTAGGGGGATGACTCACCTGGAAATAATATTTTGGCGCTTCTTGCTCTTGTACCTTCTATAATGTCCAAATAAGTCACTTAGGCTTCCTGGCTGAATTGGATGGTTAAGTGGCATATGTTCCTTCACCATAACCTTGCAGGTCTACATCTGATTTTCCTGCAATCTACAAATGAACACTTGGGACAAAAGGCTTTTCTAATTGCTCAACCTCCTAGGAGGATCTTGAGACTTAGAGGACCATGCATCCTCACCAAATGTTACATCTCGGCTCACCACTATCTTCCTCCATGTTTGAATGTAAATTCGGTAAGCCTTGGAGGTCTCACTGTAACCAACAAATATACCCTTGATGCTCAAGGGTTCAAATTTACTCCTATATTCATCTGGTACATGAATATAAATACAACACCCAAAAACATGAAAGTGTGATACCTGCGGCTTTTCTCTTGTGGAAGATTCTTCTGGTGTCTTGTCCTTCAAAACCCTGTGAGGACACTTGTTGAGAATGTAAATAATTGTATTACAAGCCTCTGCTTGTAGGCACAAGGGAAAATCCATGTCATGGATCATGGCTTTGGCTGTCTCAATGATGGACATTTTCTTCATCTTTGCAACTACATTCTGTTGCAGGTTGTATAGTATAGTCAGCTCCCTCTTGATGCCTACTTTTAAAAATGCATCAAAGTCCTTGGAGGTGTTCTCTCATCCATTGTCAGATCTCAACACTTTGATCTTCTCACACATCTGATTGTCAACTAAGGCCTTGAACTCGTGAAACTTAGAGAAATCTTCATTATTAGTCTTCATAAAATAAATCCAATTTTTCCTAGAAGAATCATCAATGAAAGAGACAAAATATAGATTACTTGTCAAAGAGGCTAAAGTCATAAATCCACATGTTTGAATGAATCAATGTAAGAATTCTCGCTTGATTTGTGCTCACTGCTTGGGAAAGCAGTCTTAACATGTTTGTTAAGTGCACAACCCTTGCACACTTATGTCTTTTCAATCTTGATGTTCAACAATCTTTGCACCATGTCCTTCAAGATAGGTAGTTCTCCATAGTGCAGGTGACCCAATCACTTGTGTCATAGCTCACACATATTATCATTGTCATGCACCAAAGTACCATACTTCATTTGATCACTGAGCAACCTGCATAGGCAACCTTGTGCACCTTTTTCCTAAACTTGGCCATGCATATGACTTTGTTTCCTGATAATAAATTTTTGATCATCAAACCCAGCCACACACCGAAGATTTGTCATAGCTGACATTGAAAGAATATTCTTAGTTAAACCAAGAACATGCAAGACATCATCAAGCTAAAGAACATCCCTTGATGGCATGTGGATTAAGGCAAACCTTGTTCGTATAATTGCATATGTCGCATCATCACTCAATCCACCCATATCTCAATCTCCTGTTGGTGGAGTCGGCTGAAATCCTTCTTGTTGAATGTTATGTGTCTAGATGCTTCATTGTCCACATACCACCTTACACCAAAGATGGTGTTAGTGGAAAGGCATGACACCATGGAGAGGGTTGCCTCAAGCTTGGATAATAACTCATACATTCTCTACTGCTGCTAGTGGCCCTTCCCATTCTTCTTCTTAGGACACTGAGATGCATAGTGGTCCATCTTGTGGCACTTGAAGCACTTCATGCAACTCAATACTTCTTACCTTAGTTGGAAAAACCTAAATCTTCCTTCTTCCCCTTTTGACCCTCTACAGGTTTTCCTTTCTTACCTCCTCTCCTCACCTTTCCAATGAGGGATAGGTTTTGGATCTCATCCTCTCTAGCCGCAATAGTCTCTCACCTTGTCTCCTCTTATACAAATACATCCCATTATTTCTCAAAAGTGAGCATGTTGTTTTGAGCACACACACCTTGCACAAAGTGTTGCCAAGGTGTCGAGAATTCACTCAGAGCTATGAGAAGTAGCTCTTCATCCTCTACCTTCATACCTATAGTTGCGAGTGGATCTCTCAACTTAGTGATCTTCATTAAGTGGCTCATCATGGTATCAATTTCACTCTTGCAGATGTTGGCAAGCTTGTTCTTCAATATCATCTTGTAGGATATGTTAACTCTGGGAGATAGAGTGAACAAAGCATCATACATCTCATTCGTTGTCTTTTTTTCTACAATGGAAGGTGATATAGGAGCATCAAGCTAAAGAACATCATTTTTGAACTATTGTCATAGCTGGTCAAACATTGGCCAATGTTGGATGTGAAAATGTGTGTAGGACCTTTTAAGGTCTATTTGTTGTCTTAGGATCCATTTGGGGCCCTTAGGATGTGTTATGTGACTTCTAGGTGTTTTCCCTCCAAAACAGGGAATTTGAAAATTCAAATGTTGTAACAAGGTTAGGAGGGCCAAATACATGTATTGGAGTGTTTAGATGAGCAAAGTCACTTTTAGGGGTCATTCAAGTCATGAGAAAAAGGTTTAAATACATTTCATGTTTAGGCTCTAAGACAAGTCCATTGTACAAGTGAAAATCATGTTGGTACGTTGGGGTAGTTATGGAAGGAAGTTGGTGTAACCAACTCAAAATTCTACGTTTAAATGTAATGAAGAAAAAAGTAAAGGTGGGTTGGTGTAGAGGAGATGTGTTAGAGGAGAGAGAGCTCTCCAAGAAGAGAGAGGAGACACTGAGAATGGAAAATGGAATGAAACTCCTCAAGAAGGATCTCAAGTCCATGAATGGACTGTTTTGTAACAGAGAATGATATGATAAATAAAGTAATGTGTTTGATATGTGTGTTGTCCATTCAATGAGTGTGAGTAAATCAAATTCATATTGTCTTAGACAAGCTCTTGAGGCCATGATTGTATTCATATTTGTGTTAAGTTGCAGGTTTGATAAAGTTTGCAGGTTTGAAACAGTCAGTTGTATGGAGCAGTCAAGGGAAAGGAAGAGAATTGATAAGATTGGTAAAGACTGATGCAAGGAGGTATATTCAATCTTCCACAAGTGATATCAGGGGTAAGACAACTTGTAGACTCTAGTTTTTGTGATCTCCAAGTTGGAAAGATTCTTGAGAGAGTATTCTGTGGTAAAAATCCTATTATGAGTAAGACAGTCTCTAACAAATGTTATCTTCGGTGTATTTTTATGTCAGGATTGGATTGTATTGTGAAAGTAGATTCTCTTTACTTTCATCCAAGGTTCATGATGGAAGGTTGAAGACTCATGTTAGATTGGAAACAAGTAATAGTTCTCTTGCTCAATCAGTCAACAAATGAGACCCTGTTTCATAAGGAACCTGTTATGTATAGTTCATGTCTCAGAATGGATTTGTATGTTGAATGAATGTGGTTGGACTGTAACTTAGGAACCTTGATGTGTGCTCGAGAACTACGTGGAAGTGGATTTTAAGACTATGGTTTGAAATTAAAATGGTTGACAAAATGACAACAGATAGTGCCTTGAAGGATAACTTTGTGCATGTAATCCAAACTCTGTGTGTACGGTATGAGGGAATGAAGTCACGTTGTGAAATGAATAATGAAGGTTGTTTGGACAAGGATTGATAGGGAACAAGTGTTAGGTTGTGGAGCTAAAAGCTTCACCAGGATGCAAACAGGAAAAGTTATGGAGGATGCAGAGTTGCGGGGAGTTACAGAATCAGTTGCAGGGAAACCGGCGTCGGTCTGATCAATCGACGTCGGTCATATGGCAGTGAGGAAGCAACTGGCATCGGTTACCAGTCGGCCGACATCGGTCATGGAGGAGCCGACGTCGGCATCCTGTGCGTGAACAGGTAGTTCGCATGTTGATCCGAGAGAGTCTATTTTTGGACTGTTTGTTTGCATGTTGAAGGCTAGTCTTAGTCTTGAATTGCGTGTCTAATTATTGTAATTAGGTTAGTCTAATTATTGTAAGCATGAGATCTATATATGGACTCATGGGCTGTATTGTAAAAGTGTGCTAGAAAGCCATAGAGCTTTTAGAGAGAGCTAGTGTAGCTCCTCCTAGTTCCAAAGGGGTGCTGAGAGTGTATGATCAGGGAGAGTTGCAAGGTCTGCAAGGTCTAGGAGCTGATCCACCGGGGTACTGGTTGAAGAATCATAAGGACTTGGTGAGGCAAGGACAAGGGTTCTTCAGGGGTGTAGAGATATCTACATTGGTGAGTAAGGTCTTGTGATTTGCAGGTAGCAGCAGAGAGCAGGAGATCTACTTGGAGTACGGTTGTGTACTTGGTGAACTGGCAGCGCGTTACTGACTGGTTGGAGAGGTGAACATCAATTCTGTATTGGAGTTGATTGTTGTGACCGAGAGAGAGAGGGAAGAAGGTCTTGAGGTGTGGCGAACCTTTGAGGTGGAGGAAGAAGTGGCATCTTCCTTATTGTATATTCTTCTGAGTGATTATTAATACAATTGTGTATTGTCTCTCAAATCCTGTGTTGTTTCATATTTCTAGTTACTTATTGATTCTGGTATAATTCCGCGTTTAGTTGCTAATACAAGAAGTAATCATATGTGCTCTATTTGAGGAGCAAGATCCTGACAACAAGGAGAACCAAAGGTAGACAAGGTTTTTTAATATTTGAGAGCACTTTGGCAAAAGATCTAGTCACTAAACTTATAACAGTTACACTTAGCCATGTCCCTGTTTTACACAGTCAATGAACAAGTAGTGTGATGGATCATTGTAAGAAGATATACATTTTAAGAGTTCAATACTAGCATGGAGGAGATTGTAAGAACTTAAGGAATGAACCAGGTGAGAGTAAATTATTGAGGAATATGAAAGGAATATTGTAAAACCCCTGCACAGTCAAAGAAAGAATGCACAATCAATTGATATTTGTTGTCTCAAGAAAGGAATGGACGAGATAAGGGTTCACAACTGTTGGAAAAGGTAGAAGACATTGGAACAGACCTAATAAAGGTCATTTGGTTCTTTGAACCACTGTCAAACTCAGGTTATGACAATTAATAGGCTTTTGGCCCATACAGAGGGCAAGGAAACCCTAGACTAGGGTTTGGCTAATATAAGGAGTTCCCTGTTGGCCATTTTTGGCCCACATATGAAGCTCTTGCATGGTTTGATGAAACATTGGGTCAAAGGCTTAGAAATGGATTTGGCAGTAGTGTTCGAGGATAAGCCTGTAAGCCAAAAGCTAAATGAAAAATCTCTTTTTTGGCTAAGTCTTTTACTTGTTCATTCTTTCGGAGAACAAGTGAAAGGTGATTTCTTTCGGGCCTATTTTAGTTTCATTTTCCTTTCAGGAAAATTGTGCGAACAATTTTCTTGAAGGAATTCTTTCTCCTTTCAGCGAAGTGTTCTCTCTTCGAGAGTTTTGTCTCAATTTCTTTTGTTCAAGTGTTGAAAAATCTTCGGGAAAATTGTTCCGAAAGAATTTTTTGAAGCAAAAGTTCAGAAAGATATCTTTTAAAGCGAAGTGGCCAAAACAAAAACTCTAAAGGATCATTTTAGGATTTCCAAAGCGATCTTTCCCTTCGGGAAAGTCCTTTTCAAGAAACCCGAAGAGCTCTTTCCCTTCGAGAAAGTTCATTTTCAAAAAATCTGAAGGGTACCTTACCTTCGAAAAGGGACCATTTCACAAACCCGAAGGGTACCTTGTAAAAGTCTGAAACACATTTTTTTCAAAGACATAAATTCCTTCAGACAAATTGTCCATACGAAAGTGATAAACAAAAGCCTTAAAAAAAAGACCCTAAAAGGATGTCGAAGACAATGCCCAAAACGAAAGTCTGAAGAAATTGATGACGGGCCTGTAAGCGTCAAGTTTGAGCCCTTGCAAGTAGCCGTTGGCATTTAAAAGACCAAAAGGAGTTGTGTAACCTATGGACTCACATCGACATAAATAAGATAAATTCAGGAAAACCAATGTCCTTAGATTGTTTTTCCATCTATAGGGAAGATCTGGTCTGGATTTCAAGGCAAAAGCTGGTAGGTGAAGTTAATGGGGAGTCCTCGTCCTTCGACATGGCCATCATCTTCGACAAACAATCGACAAATGTAAAAGCAACATGGCTCAGTCAGGTTTATAGATGTAATAATTTTGTCCTCATTGTAAGCAGACAAGTGGAGGATGCCGTGGAGATGAAAGATAAAGATCAAGCAATTAGAAAAGATAACTCAGGCATTTAAGACGTTCTTGGAATTTTCCTTCTTAGTGGACCATGATATCATCGTCCTCAGTGAGTTTTGTCTTCTAATGCATTTTTCGACCAATGAGACGGCTGGAAGACTTTTGGAGCTAATGGCGGTTATTTCCTTGGAGAAGGATTAGTTCTAATTAACCCAAGTGTGGGTGAGAATTCATGGAGGGTGGTTGGATCTCATTTATTGATTTTTGTTTGTTCGCTTCTTCTCTTTGGGTCTTCCCCTTTTCTATATATGTCTCAGTTCTTTTCAAAAGAAGATATCCTCATTTGACAAGGAAGAACCTTGTCAAAATTTGTAAGAAAGACCTTTTGAAGCAATAAAGATTATTTTTACCTATCTCTTGTCTGAAAATCATGTTTACCAAACTTTTGCATGATGGCCTTGTGAAGAAGTGTTCTTCCATGTCCGTTGTTCTTCCTTCTTACTTATTTACAAGTATTTTCGGGTTAGTTGCAGGTCTGAACTTGAGCTCTTTCTGCCATTAATGGACGTTTGGTGTGAATTTCAAAATTCCTCTCTATTTCATATATGCCTTAGTGGACCTAGTTTATGAAACACTGATGCAAATTAACCAGTTGTGAGGTTGTGTAAGTAGAATTATCTTATGCTAAATTAGTGTTTATTTCATGCTTATGTGGGTCACTCTCTATTTGGTGCATCACCTTTCTTAGTTCGATTTTTCCTTTTTATGTTACCTTCCTCTCCCTTTTCCATGGTCAACAATAGGTTTTAGTGTGTGGGAACATTTGAAGTGAAGCATCTGAGGAGCTAGCCTCATTAAAAATCCTGGAGGTCCAACCTCACTACAGGATACCCAAAGTCTGAAGTTGCTCCAATTTTGTAGTTGGGAGTGAGAGCTTAAAAAACTCTCCCACAAGGGTGCAATTCCATGCTACAACATTCCCACCATTAGAAAAATACCAAACTTTGTAGTTTTTCTCACCTATGCATGTGAGAAGAGATTCAAGTGTTCTTGGAGTGACATAGTATAGACATATACGGATATCAATAGCTGAGTTGCAACAGGGATAAATTAGGCCTAAAAGAGGGCTATTTTCTAAAGGAATTGATATCCAAAAGAAGTGTAAGGTCTTGTAATTTTATGAGGAGTTAAGGGATGATAAAGGGTGTCCTAAAGTGTATCTAGATCTTGAAGAAAGGTGACAGGGTGGAAAAATGAAGAGAAAATGCTAAAAAAAGGGCTACAAGCTTAAGGTCATTGAGAGCAATGTTGACGTAGTGGATTGTACCCTGGACAAGAGGCTGAGCTCTTGCCTTCCACACGCAACAATGGAAACTCCCCTCTTTCCTGTGGGCCTGGCTAAATTGAGGGGAGAGTCTCTAGATAAGGGCTAGCTCCCTTCGATGTATCTTTTAGGTCCTGGATTCCCTACTGCTAACAAATAAATGAAAAAAAGGGGGGGGGGGGATGAAAAGGGAGAAGGATGCTGAAAACAGAACCTAAACCTAATCTAAAAGGTGATACACCAAAAAAGTTGATCTACTTAGCTCGAACCTACACTTTTCACCAAGGACAAGCTAACATACACTTCATCTGATATGGGAAACTCTTTTGTGTCAGTGAGATAGGGGTCCGTGGAGATACAGGGAGGAAGAACTACCAGAGGTGTTCTGAGACACTCTATGGCAGCCTGTTCACATGCGCCTATATTCTTGCTGTAGACACTTCTGGCAGACCTGCAGAAGAAGAAACTTCACAATGCACTAGACATGCTAGAATCGTTCTGTGAAAGCATAAAAGAAAATGACTTAACACAGTAAGAAAACATAGACATATGCATGAGTGCAAGTTCAAATGGAAGTAAAAATTGCTAAGTCTTGATTCAAGGTAAAATCCTACAGAGTTCTGCCTTATAAACCCAGAGATTTTTGGGTAGAGCTTTGCCTTACGCGCTAAGAGATCTTTTTTTTTCAAAATGAGAAGTTTACAATATATATAAAGAGAAGAAGTAAAGGCACCCCTTTGGAAAAGACTTTTGGCACCCTTTGACAAGTAGCCCATGTGCGTTGAGAGCATCGAGAAGAGGAAGTCACTGTTGCTGATATCATCCTTCTAGAAGAGGCCTGCTAGAACCATGCTGTGTAATCGCCGGTCTTGACTTTGGCGTTCAAACATTAATGTGAAAGCATGGGCTGCGCCTCTTTTTCTGCAAACAAGACTGCTCCTTCCAGATATTCACGCAGTTTGTCTGCTCATAAATGCAAAGTGGAAAAAATAGGCCGCGCCGCTTACTGTTTGCATCGTTTGATGACCACTTGGCAAGCACTGTTCCAATTGTAGGAATAAATCCTTGAGTCGACACCTCTCTTTGCCACCTAGATTGTTTGTCCGTTTCTGCACTTTGTCTCTTCCTAGTTTTGTCTCTTTCTGGCTCCTTCGGCCCTCGGGGCTATCTTCTTAGCGGGTCGCTGAATTCTTTGGGCTCTTCTTTAAGCTTTTCAAAATAAACGGCTATTTCACCACCTTAAAGTTGACGTCTGCGCACCCGTCACTGGGCATTTGAACTTCCAACTGCTAGTTCACAGTGCTTGATTTTGACATCTTCGGGCCCGTCACCCCTTGGAATTCTTTCGGCCTTTTTGTTGCTCCCTTACCTTCGGGATTTTGCTTTGGACCCTCCTGAAGGGAAGGTGTCCCATCGGCTTTGGAAAAGTGCCTTTCTTTCGGTAGCCGAGAGTCCCCCGCAAGGGCACCTGCCCTTCGGGATCCTTCGGCGGTCTTTTCTCTTCGGCTATTTTCCCGCAGACAAAATGTCTACAAGAATTGTCTCGCGCGCTTCTTTTTTTTGGAGCTTTTCCTTGGGTTTTTTCCCACGGCTACTTTTCCCGCGAATTTTCTCAAGGCCACTTTTACCACGGACAAAAAGTTCGCAAGAATTGTTTCGACCACTCTGCCTTTGACCTTCGGAATTTTTTTGAGTTTTCCTCGCGCGGCCTTCCTCCGAATTTCTTCGGACTTTTTGTCCAAAGGAATTCCTTCGGACAAAAAGTCCGAAGAAATTATTCTATGCTTTTTTGCCTTGGTCTTTTCGCGGGATTTTCTTCCGAATAATTTCTTCAGACAAAAAGTCCGAAGGAATTCCTTCGGACATTTTGTCTGAAGAAATTCTCTTTTTTGCCTTAAACAATTTTCCGAAGGAAACTTACCTTTTCGGTTTTTTCTTTGGCCTCTTTGCAAATGTTCCCTGCCTTCCGCAAGGGCACTTGAGTCCGGAACTGCCCTCCGCAAGGGCACTTGGAATGGTCCATTTTGCGCCTAAGTGTCGGGAACTCGTCTTTGCCTGCAGAGTCCATAGAAAACTTCCCTGCAGAGTTCGTAGAAAAACACTTGCAGAGTCTGTAGAAACACCTGCAGAGTTCGTAGAAATGCCTGCAGAGTCCGTAGAAACTTCCAAGACATGTGCAAAATCAAAATATGAACTGGCTCAGAACAGCAGGGGAAAAAGGGGGACCGATTTTGGCTTGTTGGACCAAAAATGGTCAACAAGCAAGAAGGGTGAAGGTGAGTCTCAGCATTTGTTTGGTTATTTGAAATGGGATAAGATAGGTTTGATATGATCCTTTAAGAGTATCAATGCAATGAGTTTGATTCTTTGAAGCCTGGTTCTAGTTTTGGTCTTTGAGACCTAACAAGACCTGCTAAAAGAGAACTAGTGTGTGAGGTATAGACAAAGAAGGTTGAAGGAGGATTGAAGATGATCTGAGATAGTTTTTTCGAATTCACAACGAAGTCTAATCCAATAGAAATAAATGTTAAAAATCCATGAACAAACAATCAATGAGATGGTCTAGAGTGTAAGTTATAGAGACCAATGTAGATGAGACCTTGAAGGGCAAGTTAAGCGTTGAATGTGAACTCTTGGAAGATCGAAGCAAGTTGATGCTATTTTGTAACTTCTCCCCATGCCTCTCCATCATTTGGTATTAGAGCAAGGTGAGTTTGATTTGAGTTTTGTTTTGAAGTTTTTTTGAAACTTGTCTAATTAAAATTGACAAAGCATGCTGTGAGGAATGCTTGAGGTGGTACTTGCAAGGTATTGAGGGAGTATGATTGCAGGTCTGATCTATTGAGATCAATACAGAGGTATATCAAATTGCAGAGAGAGAAAAAAAGCCCTAAAGTCCTTTGAGAAGGACAAAAACCTATTCAAGAGAAGACTAGAAAAGATAGAGAGGAAAAGAGAGCATTGGAACTTCAAGAGAGAAGAGAGGAAGTAAAGACTCCAAAAGAGAGTCAAAGAGGTTAAGAAGAGATCCTAGATAGAGGACTCAAAGAAGAGGAAAGGCCCAAAGAGGTCTAAGAGGCAATATTGACAAGCTTGCTAATATAAAGGTCTAGATAGACCTAGAAAACAAAGAGGAATGAAGAAGATGGATATAGAAAGAGAAGTGGAAGACATAAGAAGAGAATTGGGGCAAGGTATAGAGAGGATAGAGCTCATGATAAGATCATAAGGGAACAAGAAAGCTGATGGACGGGCTGGAATGTGAGAAGAAAGGTGAAGTGGCCACTAGAGTGACTTGTGAGAAGAAGAAGGCACAAGAGAGGTGTCTTGAAGAGTGAGAAGAAGAAATAGAAGGGAGCCCAAAGAGACATGGGAAGAGAGATGTTGACAAGTAAGCAACAAGATAGAAAATTTGAGAAGAGAATTCTCATTGAGGAGAACAAGAAGAAGATAGAAATGCCAAGAAGAACACATGAGGGTGAAGACAAGAAGAGATGGACAATGTCTATGATAAAGACATTCAAAGAGACTATGTGGTCTCTCATTTTGTATGCTAACATTGCTTTTAAGTTTGTGTATGCAGGTATGAATACAAGTGTGGTGAAGGCCAAGTATGAGACCTCAAAATTGCTGAAGGATGGACCAAAAATATCACCCATGAAGTGGCAGGAGGATGACAAAAAAAGAGACCCTCTTGAAAAAGACGATGATGGAGATTGAGAGCATTCCACATGAAGAAGATGAAGAGAATGAAGAGTATTATGATGCATTGCCAAGTATAGCAGCTGAAACAAAGGAGATGGTACACAAAGAGGACATGAAGATTACCCATGAAGACATAAGCTTACAATAGTTGTCAATGGAGGAAAATGAATATCTAAATGTTAATTTTGATTGCATCTATGTTAAAGGAAAGGATAATATGCAGATTGGAAGGAAAAATGAAAAATTACAGCCCTCAAAAAAAGAACAAGGGCATGGATATGTATAGCCTAAGTGGCTGAAACAAACAGGCGATGAGGAGTTGAACCTCAAACAAGAGGTCAAACAAAGCAAAAGCATAGGTGGAAAACAAGCACAAGTTTGGAAGCAAAGGACAAAAGGCAAAGTATACCAAGAAGGCATGATAGATAACCAAAGCAAGAGGCATGAGAGTGATGCAATGAGAAGCAAATGGCAGCCCAAGAAGGTACAAGGCAGAAAATGGGGGTAAAAAGAGTGAAAAAAGTCCAAGAAGATCTTATTGCAAGTGCACTCCAAGAAAGCATTGAGATTGAGGAAGATGGAAAGCCTACAAAGCAAGCAAAAGAGATGGTGCAAGCAAACCAAGCAAATGAGATGAAGGTATATCCATGTGAACAAAGAAATGAATGCATAAAGGAAGATAAGTCTTTGCAAGATCTATTTTTCAATGTTGTATATGATGACATAAGTGAATTTGATTCCAATGATGAAGATCTCTTGTATATGGAAACCATTGCATTGATGAATGAGTGAATAACAAATCAATTTGAGGAGAAGCACCTCAAAGAGTGCTTAAGAAGCATGGTAGGCATCAGGAAGAGGTTGATATGGCTCACAAATGAGGAAGTCCAAGAGGAAGACAAACAACAAGTTGTCCAAGCAAGTGAAAAACAATGTGAACCAAGGTTTGATGAGGATTCTAAAGAGATGGATGCGCTAAAGTTGCAAGAAGAGATAAGGATGTTGGAAGAAGTATTCAGTCCATCCAAGAGGCTTAAAGAAGATAACACACAACAAGAAGAAATTAAGGAAAAGATAAATAAGGAAAAACAAAAGGAAACACAAAGAGTTGTGCAAACAATGATGTAAACAAACAAGCAAACAAGTAAGCAAATGAACTATGAACCAGTACATAAGGTGAGTTAAACAATGATTCAAGCAAAAGTTGAGTTTACGTTTGTTGATCATGCATGTGGGAGGTCAAATATTGATCAAATCATATTGCACTATGGTGAGGATGACAAGAACAAGAATTTGCTCTTGCACAGTGAGCAAGATGATAGTAAAAGGCATCAAAGTGTGAAGAATTTTGAAGAAGAGTTAGAAAAAGAGAGTATAGGTGAGAAGAGTACAGATTTTGACATGCCAAAGAAGCCATTAGAGCCCAAGGAAGAAGATGCCATTATGAACAAGAAGCAAAAACCACTAGATAAGCAAGGATCAAGAGGAAACAATGAGAAGATAAGCTATCAAACAAGCATGAGGAAGAAGAATGAACACAAATTGGTTGCAGCAGAGTATGAAGAGGTTCAAAGAGACTTAGAACACATGGAAGATGCAGCAAGTAAGGAGCTACAAAATTTGGAACATCTCTTGGAGATAGAAGATGCATGGACAAGAAGGCTAGACAAAGCCAAGAAGAGGACAAGCAAGAGTTTGGAAAGCAAGAGTTTGGAAAGCAAGAAGGAACTAGGAATGAAGAATAACAATCATGTGAATGTGAAGGACCCTCAAAGGATAAATTGGAAGGTAAAAAAGAAAGATGGTGGCTCAAGTTTTCCCCCTCTTGGGGAGTATGATGCAGGAGCATCAAGCTAAAGTACATCATTTTTGAAGTATTGTCATAACAGGTCAAACATTGGTCAATGTTGGGTGTCAAAATGTGCGTATGACCTTTTAAGGTCTATTTGTTGTCTTAGGATCCATTTGGGACCCTTAGGATGTGTTATGTGACTTCTAGGTGTTTTCCCTCAAAAACAGGGAACTTGAAAATTCAAATGTTGTAACAAGGTTAAGAGGGCCAAATACATGTATTGGAGTGTTTAGATGAGCAAAGTTGGTTTTAGGGGAGATTCAAGTCATGAGAAAACGGTTTAAATACATTTCTTGTTTAGGCTCTAAGACAAGTCCATTGTACAAGTGAAAAACATCTTGGTACGTTGGGGTAGTTATGGAAGGAAGTTGGTGTAACCAACTCAAAAACCTACGTTGAAATGTAATGAATAAAAAAGTTGGAAGGTGAGTTGGCATAGAGATGTGTTAGACGAGAGAGAGCTCTCCATGAAGAGAGAGGAGAGTTTGAGAATGGAAAATGGAATGAAACTCCTCAAGGATCTTAAGTCCATGAATGGATTGTTTTGTAACAGAGAATGATATGATGAATAAAGTAATGTGTTTTATATGTGTGTTTTCCATTCAATGAGTGTGAGTAAATCAAATTCATGTTGTCTTAGATAAGACTTTTGTAATGTCACCATTTTTGAGTTCACTTGCAACACAGTTAGAGGTGACTTTCTGGGTTGGTGACAACATAATCGGAGGAGTATTTCGATATCGGCAAGGTGTTTGGGTGATCTAGTGGCACTGTATGACACTTTTTGGAGAGATTTTAGACAACTTGTCCGTACTTACTATTTATAGTAAGTGCTTGCATGGCGATAATCTTTTTGGGTTCTTGTGGGTCTATTTGCTTTGGTCCTCAGAGAACACTGCTATTTATAGTAAGTGTTAGTTTGGCACTGTTTTGGTGACTTGGCAGTCAGCGGTTGGCTATCCCAGATGTTGCATTGAGCTCAGTGATATCAGATGGTTTGCGGTGATGTCTTTCTAGGTGATTTTGAACCTTAGGCTCGGACTTGTTATTTTTGGCAAATTAGGGTTTCTATTCGTTTTGGGTTTTTTAGTGTTGGAGATGGAGCATCTCGTTGAGACCTTTTCGGCGAGCTATAGATCACTGCATTCTGAGTTCATTTGGGCCTCCATTTTAAAGTCCATAAATTAATATTATTATTTAAATATTGGACTTTGGGATTTAATAATTAAAGTCAAGTAAAAAGTAAAGTGGAAAATATATCTTTTATCCCACATTGGCAAGAAAAGTGTGTGAGCTCCTCCAAGAAAGAATAAAAGGATTTTAAGGGCCCATTGTTGAGCATCCAGGTATTTGATATTGGCATTTGATTGAGTTTATTGTAGAGCCTAGGGCTTCTACAGATTCTACATTCGATCATTGAGACCGAAAACTCTCTTTGATTGGCAACTTTGAGGCTGTGAAATTATCAGTTGATATTGTTGCAAAGTGGGAGGTGATATTTCAGTCATTTCATTGGAGCAAATTTAGTGGCCAAGGGAAAAATTTGACGAGTTTGTTTAGGAGATCATTGAACATCTTCTTGGCATCGATTGGTGATCATTATTTGGCATTTTGCATTGTGGAGGTGGTCTGATTTTAATTAGCAGCAATCTGGAAATTACCAATCAGTCAACAAGGGCACCATTGGAAGGGACAAATTTGTTTGTGGAGGTCCAAGAAGGAAGAGATTTCACTTCTCACCTAGGGCGCACTTCTCCTAGGGTCATGGTAACAATGTTTTGCACTTGAGGGAGCTAGAAAATGTTGGCATTTATTTTATTTTTACATTGTCAGCGAGAACAGGGGTGACTTGCATAGGAGGTCGACTTAGCTTGGGTATTGATTGTTTGGCATCTCTATTGTGGTTTCTATCATCTGCTATCAAGGGTGCATCGTTTTAAATTAGGTTCCTCTATGTTTTGTTCATTATATCATTGCATATAGGTTGGTTTTGAGTTGCAGCTGTAGGTGCCCTTCATATCAGCATTAGAATATTTGACATCATTGTAAATGCCAAGAGCCTTGGCCATGTTGTCATGTCTTTGTATTGAACATCATAATACAAGATTGGAGTAATAAGTTTCTGGCCATTTGCCTTTGTAGTTAAGCATATTCTTAGATTGTATTTTCTCATATGAGTATGCATGCCAAATGTTTGTGAAAATGCCTAATGGCTGAAGGTGGTTGTTTATATAGTGATTTGCATAGTTCGTCAAGAGCCTTTGTTTGCCAAGTGTTTGCATAAATGCCTAGTGGCAATGGGTGTATATTGGCTATATTGGGATGCATGGAAAGTGTTTGTCTTAATGTCAACTAATTGTACCAGTTAAATACAGTCACTTATATGTATGCCAAAGGATTGAAACAGCTAGTACATCATTTCTATAACAACCTTGCATTGTTAAAAGCATTCAATAACATCATTAGCAGCCTATGAACTCAAAGAAGACAAATCAGAAAATTTATATCAGTCATAGACACAAGACAAAGTTTGACGAAATTCTTGAGTGGTCATAACTGAAAATTAAAGGCCAAAATTGCAAGGGTCTTTACAGTGGTAGAGCCCATCACACATATCTTGTGTCCTCTTAACATCCTCCATGGTATGATGTATAAAATCAGAACCTTTGTGGCTTGAATCCACAATACATTCCTCATGTTTAACACACAAAACTTGAGTGCTAACATTGGAATACTCTATAACATGATCATCTTCATGTGTAAGGGTTGCCAACTCATGATTTTACAAAGACAAGGGACTGCTGTTCCAAATCATAAAATCAGAACTTGTCTCATACCTTTGTATAGTGTACTCAACATCCTCAAGCATCTCTTGTGGATCTTGCTTTCTTTCATCTTCTATGGTAGCATTCTTCTTCAACTCGTTTGCTCTTACCTGTTGAAGTAGTTTATCCACCTGCTGAAAAAATTGTTGTTGTTGTTCATTGAGAAGTTGCATAACTTCTTCCCTCTGTCTTTGAAATATGCTCCTCATTCAATGTTTCCTAAGACTTAAAACACAAACAAGACTACAACACAAAAACTTATAACATGACCTACACAGGCTGACATGATTTTTGCTCTGATACCACTGTAAAGACCCTTGCAATTTTGGCCTTTAATTTTCAGTTCTGACCACTCACGAATTTCGTTAAACACTTGTCTTGCAACTGTCTATGACTGATATGAATTGTTTTATTTGTCTTCTTTGAGCTCATAGGCTGCTAATGATGTTATTGAATGCTTTTAACAATGCAAGGATGTTATAAAAATGATATACTAGCTGTTTCAGTCCTTTGGCATACATATAAGTGACTATATTTAATTAGTACAACTAGTTGACATTAAGACACACTTTCCATGCATCCCAATATAGCCAATATACACTCACAACAACTAGGCATTTATGCAAACACTTGGCAAGCAAAGGCTCTTGACGAATTATGCAAATCACTATATAAACAACCACTTTCAACCAATAGGCATTTTCACAAACATTTGGCATGCATACTCATATGAGAAAATACAATCTAAGAATATGCTTAACTACAAAGACCAATGGCCAGCAACTTATACTACAATCTTGTATTATGATGTTGAATACAAGGGCATTACAACATGGCCAAGGCTTTTGGCATTTACAATGATGTCCAATATTCTAATGCTGATATGAAGTGCACCTACAGCTGCAATTCAAAACCAACCTATATGCAATGATATGATGAACAAAACATAGATGAACCTGATTTAAAATGATGCGCCCTTGATAGTAGATGATGGAAACCACAATAGAGATGCCAAATGATCAATACTCAAGCTAAGTCGACCTCCTATGCAAGTTGCCCCTCTTCTAGCCAACAATGTAAAAATAAAATAAATGCCAACATTTTATAGCTCCCTCAAGTGCAAAACATTGTTGCCATGACCCTAGGAGAGGTGCGCCCTAGGTGAGAAGTGAAATCGCTGCCTTCTTGGACCTTCACAAACAAATTTGTCCCTTCCAATGGCGCCCTTGTTGACTGATTGGTAATTTCCAGATTGCTGCTAATTAAAATCAGACCACCTCCACAATGAAAAATGCCAAATAATGATCACCCATCAATGACAAGAAGATGTGCAATGATCTTCTAAACAAACTCCTCAAATTTGGCCCTTGGCCACTAAATTTGCTCCAATGAGATGACTGAAATATCACCTCCCACTTTGCAACACTATTAGTTGATAATTTCACGGCCTCAAAGTTGCCAACCAAAGAGAGCTTTCAGTCTCTATGATCGAATGTAGAATATGCAGAAGCCCTAGGCTCCACAATAAACTCAATCAAATGCCAATATCAAATACCTGGATGCTCAACAATGGGCCTTTAAAATGCTTTTATTCTTTCTTGGAGGAGCTCACACTTTTCTTTCCAATGTGGGATACAAGATATATTTTCCACTTTACTTTTTATTTGACTTTAATTATTAAATCCCAAAGTCCAATATTTAAATAAAATATTCATTTACGGACTTTAAAACGGAGGCCCAAATGAACTCAAAATTCAGTGATCTATAGCTCGCCAGAAAGGTCTTGATGAGATGCTCCATCTTCAACACTAAAAAACCCAAAATGGATAGAAACCCTAATTTGCCAAAAATAGCAAGTCCGAGGCCAAGGTCTGAAATCACTTGGGAAGACATCACCGTGAACCATCTGATATCACTGAGATCAATGCAACATCTGGGATAGCCAACAACTGACTTCCAAGTCACCAAAACAACACCAAAATGACACTTACTATAAATAGCAGTGTTCTCTGAGGACAAAAACAATAGACCCACAAGAACCCAGAAAGATTATCGTCATGCAAGCACTTACTATAAATAGTATGGACAAGTTATCCAAAATCGATTTGGAAAGTGTCATATAGCTCCACTAGATCACTCGAACACCTTGGTGATATTGAAATACTACTCTAATTATATTTTCACCAATCAAGAAAGTTAGCTCTAACTGTGTTGCAAGTGAACTCGAAAATGGGGACATTACACCCTTGAGTCCATGATTATATTCATATTGGTGTTAAGTTGTAGGTTTGATAAAGTTAGCTTTAACTGTGTTGCAAGTGAACTCAAAAATGGGGACATTACACCCTTGAGTCTATGATTATATTCATATTGATGTTAAGTTGTAGGTTTGATAAAGTTTACAGGGTTGAACCAGTGGGCTGTAAGTAGCAGTCAAGGGAAAGGGAAGAGAATTGATAAGATTGGTGAAGATTGATGCAATAAGGAGGTATGTTCAATCCTCCATAGGTGATATCAGGGGTAAGACAATTTGTAGATTTTAGTTTGTGTGATCTCCAAGTTGGAAAGATTCTTGAGAGAGTATTCTATGGTAAAAATCCTGTTATGAGTAAGACAATGTCTAACAAATGTTATCTCAGGTGTATTTGACACTTTATGTCAGGATTGTGTTGTATTGTGAAAGTAGATTCTCTTTACTTTCATCCAAGGTTCATGTTGGAAGGTTGAAGAATCATGTTGGATTGGAAACAAGTAATAGTTCCCTTGCTCAATCAGTCAAGGAATGAGACCCTGTTTCATAAGGACCTTGTTATGTATAGTTCATCTCTCAAAATGGATTTGTATGTTGAATGAATGTGGTTGGACCGTAACTTAGGAACCTTGATGTGTGCTTAATAAATATGTGGAAGTGGAGTTTAAGACTATGGTTTGAAGTTGAAGTGGTTGATAAAATGACAACAGATAATGCCTTGAAGGTTAACTCTGTGTATGTAATCCAAACTCTGTGTGTAGGGTATGAGGGAATGAAGTCACGTTGTGAAAGGAAGAATGAAGGTTGCTTGGACAAGGATTGATAGGGAACAAGGAGAACCAAAGGTAGACAATGTTTCTTAAATATTTGAGAGCACTTTGGCAGAAGATCTAGTCACTAAACTTATTACAGTTACACTCAGCCATTCCCGTTTTTTACATAGTCAATGAACAAGGAGTGTGATGGATTATTGTAAGAAGATAGACATTGTAGGAGTTCAATATTAGCATGGAGGAGATTGTAAGAACTTAAGGAATGAACCAAGTGAGAGTAAATTATTTAGGAAGGTGAAGGATTATCGGAAAACTCCTTGCACAGTCAAAGAAGGAATGCACATTCAAATGAGATTTGTTGTCTCAAGAAAGGAATGGATGAGATAAGGGTTCAAAACTATTGGAAAAGGTAGAAGACATTGGAACAGACCTAACAAATGTCATTTGGTTCTTTGAACCATTGTCAAACTCAAGTTATGACAATTAATAGGCTCTCGACTTGTATAGGGAAACCTCAAGCTGTTAGATTGCTCGAATAATGATTTTGATCATTTGACCATATAAAACAATTTTCGTTAGTTAATAAAATATTATTAAAAAGTGGTTTTACCACTAAAGCATTTTATAAAAGTTGTTTTAACCACTATTGCACTTGAGAGTTTGAATAATAATTGGAGAAGATATTTTAATTAATTGTTTGCCTAACAATGATTTAATCACTCTTGTAAACCAAGTAAATTAATTAATTATTTATTAAATTATTGTCTTAGAGTAATTTTAATTACTAATTCTATTTTGGCAATTATTTTAATATTATAAGTGGGAAAAAAGACTAAATGTCGACTTGGAGGGAAAATAAAAGAAGAAAAGATATGTTAAAAAGTGTTTAACTGATTTTAAAAAGATATTTTGCCTTCAAAAGTGGGTCGCCCCACTTTGAAGACTATATTTGGACATGAGGGCTTCTATTTTGGATATGCTAAAATTATATATTGAATTTTCATGCTTGAAAAATGATTGTGATGGATGTCCAATGAATGCTACTGTAGTTTGAAGGGCAATTTCATTCCGAAATCACATTGAAGACATTTTGTTGTTTGTTGGTTGCTAATTTGGTCAAGTATTTTCTAGTTTTTTGCATTTTAGGTCATCACTTCCAGGCAAGATTGAGCAAATATCAATCTGAAGGGTTTTGATCAATTTTGAGGCACTTTCGGATCATCTCGAAGTGTGGTGAACCTCCCTAGGGTGTGACATCACACCCCCAAAGGGTGATGTCACCCTTCTTGGGTGACTTCTATATTTTTTGAGGGTTTATTTTGCTCAAAACAATCTGAAATTTATGTAATCTAATTTGGCATATTTTTATGATCGTTTTGAGTATTTATTTAGCTCAATACATTCAGTTTTGAAGGAGTTATGTGATTTTCAATTTTTAGAAATCTAGCAAAAATTATTTATTTTTGAGTTGAAAAAAAGTACTTTGGTTCATTCAGATTTAGGAGAATAATTACAATTTTTTAAATTTTATTTGGAAATTTTCTGAGTATTTTTGAGTGAAAAAGTATTGATTTTAGTCCCCAAACCCTAGCACCAAGGCCAAGTGGAACGATTTGTTCCTAGGGCTGCAAATTCAGATTTTTGGCATATTTTTTATGGATTTTCAGTTTAGAACTAATTGAGATTTTTGTTTTTGCATATTCTTCCCTAAAAGGGAACATTACAAAAAGTGTATGAGTTATTACATACACTAACATCCCCCCTTAAGATGTGCTTAAATAAAGGGAAAGATGGAAGAATCAGAAAACTATCCCCCCTTGTTGACACCCTCCCTCAGTCCCAATAGTTGCCTGAGTTGAACAAATTTGGTCTCAAGCAAGGCCTTTGTGAAGATGTCTACAACTTGATCATCTATCCAACAATAGTTAGGATTGATGACCTTGTCTTGTATCACTTACCAAATATAATGCATATGACTCTCGATATGCTTTATGTGTTGGTGTTGCATTGGGTTGTGAGCAATGTGGATAACATATTGATTATCACACCAAAGCATTGCAAGTTGAGCATGTAGAAATCCAAACTCTTAAAACATCTGTTGAATCGAAACTGACTCATGTCTAGTAGTGACATCTCCACCATTTTTTGCCTCCTTAGTAGACAAGGGAATAGTAGTGTGTTTCTTGCAAGACCAGGTCATGAGATGTACCCCAAGATGAAAACTATATTCTACAGGTGACTCGTGATCATTGAAATCATCTGCCCAATCATTGTCGGTGTATCAAATCACTAATGCTTTGGTAGTATTATAGAAGGCTTCCCACCAATTGCCTACAAAGTATACCATTAATCGAAGCAAATAACACTTGGCACAAATCTTGAATTTTGATTGATAGGGAGTTGGGGCGGTCTTACAATCATCCATGTTGAAGCTGTGCAGTATGTCTTGAGCATACTTGGAGTGATTTATGAATATGCCTGCCTCAAATAGTGAAATCTGGAGGCCAAGGAAATAGTGAAACAAGCCTATGTCGGTCATTTTGAAATGTTTTATCAATCGAGCCTTCACATCATGGATTTGTGTGGTGGCATTCCTTGTATTGATTAAGTCATCAACATAGAGGACCTTAATCAGTAGTTGCCTATCCACTTTCTTAGTGTAGGCAGTAGGATCAGAGTGTCTTTGTGTAAAACTAAAGTTGAGTAGAAATTTGTTGATCTGTTGATACAAGGCTAGGGAAGCTTGTTTCAAACTATACAAGGACTTTTTCAATCGACACAAATAGTTGGAGGTATTATTGTTGACGGGCCCTGGAGGATGGGACATGTAGATTTCTTCTTGTAAGTCTCAATGCAAATTTGTAAGAGTTTAAGATGCACTTGTATTATTTAATTGTAAATATGGATAGGTACTGATTGTGTGCACACTTATCCATAACTTAATTGATAGCATTCTCTAATAATAAGTTATGGACAAGTGTGCACACAAATAGTGCCTATCCAAACACATATTAACTCTATATATTACTTAGAAATAAGGAATTACAGAATATTTCACTTAAATGATTGAATCACAAACCCACCTTGTCTTACTTTTATAGATGAAGAAGGCTAGAGTGACAAAATATATACATACATATATACATATATATATATATATATATATGTATGTATATATATATATGTATATATATATTATGTATATATATATACATACATACATACATACATACATACACACACACACACACACACACACACACACACATATATACACATGTATATATACATACATACATGTATATATATATGTATATATGTACACACACACACACACACACACACACACACACACACACACACACACATATATACACACATATACATATATATATATATATATATATATATATATATATATATATATATATATGTATATATATATATATATATATATATATACATATATATATATATATATATATATACATATATATATATATATACATATATATATATATATATATATATATATATATATATATATATATATATATATATATATATATATATATATATGTATATATATATATATATATATGTATATATATATATATATATATACATATATATAGATATACATATATATACATATATATATATATATATATATATATATATATATATGTATATATATATATATGTGTATATATATATATATATATATATATATATATATATATATATATATATATATATATATGTATATATATAGTCTAATAATAAGTCTAAATCTGAAAATATGTTTGATGATAACAACTTCCTCTAAATTTAGCATGTCTATTAAAAACACTATATACCTATCAAATTCATGTTCTGAATTTGTTGAGTGTGTCATGTTGAGGAGAACAATAACCAATCAATCATAGGTAAAATTCTAACATGCTCTACTCTAATCTAACAAGGCTTCCTATCATCTCTTACAATGGTTTGTAATACATACAACATTCCTAGATCTAACTCTAGACCAACTCTAGATGGAGATCGTTGGTGATGGATGATTTCAAAGCTTGCTAATTACATGTATTTAACTCAAAAACATGTTCGGTAACTTCAGTATAAGGTTCTGGGTACATGGAAAGGCAACATATGAGGATTTAAAGTGTTTTTGTCACTTTTGTCATTGTTTTGCTTCCTTCTTCCTGTCACATGACATGTTTGGCTAAGGGTGAACATGTCTCAAATAATGTGATAGATTTGGCCAAGGTTTTCCACTTTTCCAGGTAGTCTTTTTGAGACCATAACTTTGTCATATAAGCTCTGGTTTTCATCCTGTTTGAAGCATTGGAAAGCTATTGAAGAGTTCTAACCTTTTTTGGAGCTTTCATGAAATTTTGATCAAGATTTACCATTGGCCAAGTACATCAAGAATTTTAAGCGCTTCAAGTTGGATTTTTGATAGGTGTAGTATTGTTGAGTGTCTTAAAGGGCACACACACCACTTAACTAATGAATTATATGAATTAAATATTTCACTTGGTCATTTTATGATCAAGTAAAGATTGAGGTCACCAAATAACAAAAAAATAAATTTGGGAAAAATGAACATTTCATTGGTGAAGTTGAAGTGGATGTTGTGATATAGATTCTTGTGGCATAGTGTTTGAAAGCACACAATGGATGTATGCCCATTAGAATCATGTAGAAGCATAACTATACCCGTTGGGCTCATGTCAGATCATCTAGAGTTGTAGAATGCTTGTACAACTAAGATTAGGAGTGGTGTAAGTTGTTTCTAGTGAGTTTTAGAGCAATGAAAACTTATGTTAGCAATGAAGAAGTCATGTAATAGTCGCACAGTGTTTTTGGAGGCTTCATAGGAGCAATTGGCTTGTTATTCTTATTGGCTTTAGATGAGAAGGAGTCACACTCCAATCCACTAGAGTTTTACCACATTATGTTTCTCCAGGGTAAATGCTTTTTCTTATCTCTCTTTGTGGGATTGACTCTTGTCATTTACTTTGTCAATTTCATGTTATGGAATTGTTGTCATAATTAACATCACTTAGATAGTTCATAATTCTATGCTGAAGTTTGTTTTCAAGTAAAGAACTTAAGGAACATCAGTACAAATCAGTTCTATTTGTTCATAAGCATGTTAATGTCTGTGTTGATGAGTTAGGAATGGAATATATATTGTAATTATAGATCAAAAATCATACAAAGAAGGGGACCAAAATTCTGTCTTTGTATATGCAATCCAATGCTTGTTTGAAGCAAATTAAAATCCAAGGACATGGTTCAATGGATTTGTCATTGAGTTCTAGTATTTCTTCTTTTGGTTATTTAGTGGCTATGTTTGTTAAGGCATCATAAAATTTATTATTTTTTCCTTGGGATGTGAACCGTATTTAGATTTTATAGGCACTGGGTCTCCTCTTCATTGAAGAGCATAAATAGCCTTAATGTTTTGTTCATTGTAGGAGAGGTGACTAATGTTTTAAAATTGGATGTTATTAAATTTGAATCCTCTTCAATTAATAAGTATGCAATGCCTAGATTTTTCTTCAAAATGTAGACCATTCGATAAGGTTCAAGCTTATGCTATATTGTGGGATCGATCCCTATGTTGGCCACATAAGCTTTGTGACATTCCCTCGAGCATTTCCTATGATGTCATGTATACTTGCATAGCTAGGGTTGTGTTTTCTGGCTTCATCAAATTTGAGTTTGAGGAAATGGGATGAATTGGGTGACCAAACGTGTTGGTTTAATACCCAACTTAGGAAACATGTAAAGAGCAGGAACAATAACACACTCTGAGGAAAAGTAAGGAAAGATCAGAAACATTAGATACATGGAAAAATTATTCGAAAAGACGAACACAATGCATTAACTTGAATTTGAGAGGTGCAATAAAGTTTCAATTCATCAATTTTTTTATTTAAAGATACAACAACTATGCTAAATCCAAATGTTGCCACAACAAAAAAATGGGAACCAAGTGATATCCACTATTAAGTAACAAGGATTTCTATTCAATTTGTGGTCATCGAAGTTTAATGTCTAGTAGAAGTTGGAAGCCAAGAGGATTAGAGTGTAAGCAATGTGAGGTCTTTATCTACATGAATTTGGGTAGTGGACATTCATTATCTAGTTATTGTACTCTCTCTGCCCTGCCACCCTCTATATATAAATGGCATGGTAGATGATGTAACAATTGGGTCTATTTGTCCCTTTTGTTTCAACACTATTGTAATGAGTATCTTTTTTTTTGTAGCATCAGTTTTATAAAGGCTTAAATATTCGATCAAGACTTTGACCTATAAACTTTGTACAGATATTAGAAGGTGTACTACTATGATCCTACATTGAGAGAATGGAATAAGCTGTTTGAATCATGCAATCTCCATTGGATGAGCGTACTATTTTAGAACATTAGTGGAATTAAAAATTATTTTGGCATTGTGATATCTCTTCAATAAACATTTGGAAAGAAAGGGAACAAATTTAAAAGGATATAATAGGGAGAGTTGGGACTAGGAAGAGCATAATACTTGTATTGTAATAATTCTTTTTGATTTCAAAATTTGCTAAATGGGCTTTTAGCTAATATTGTTGCTTAACCTTAAATATTTGTCCCAATTATAGGTATAAAATAGGGTTATCCTATATATCTGAAAATAAATGTGGTTTTAGATGACGCATATGAATGCTAAATATGCTTTTAGATCATCGATTCTCTATTCAGTGGTATTATAGAGAAAAGCCTATAAAAGCTTAAGAATTTAGATATTTTTGTCGTAGGAGAAGGCTCCTCTCTTGAACAAGAACATAGCCTTTATGCTAATCTCATGGCTAGAGCTTGATTAAACAACTATAGGAAATCCATAATAATACGACCAACTGAAATTGGTAAAATTTTGACATTTAGATTAAAGAAAAAAAGAAAAAAAAAACATATTATTGCCCATGATTGACCATGTAGGTCAATATGACTCAAAAATAGAAAATTAAATAGTAAATTAGGAGTGCGAAAAGGACACCGATCACCAAAGAGCAATTGTATAAAACTAGATCTAGTTCTAGATTAGGGTGAAAAAAAATTACTAAGAGGGTTTTAGAAAATGCATTACATAGAAAGCCATGATTAACAAAACAATCCTATGAAAGGAAGGTTCAATGCAAAAAATAGAAACGACCATAGATCCAAGAAAAGGGAGCTCATGGAGAATAATGCTTTAGTTTTCATCTGAGTTGGAAGAAGATGAGGGGCCCACATCCATGTTGATCAGCATCAGGCGGCTTATATAGAGTTTAATTATGTCCTAGGAGATTAAACCAGGCAAAATTTGGGAGGAATTTAAATTGTGTTGATAAAACTTTCCATAGAAAATTTTATTGCATGAGAGTGATATACAAATGAATTGACATGAGAATGATTAGGAGCAATGTTCAATAGATTCCCATTGCATGGAAGAACAAATTTAATAATTGGGTTCTTCTGGCTAGGGTAAGCCCTTAGCAATTTTGTTGAGCAAAAGTGTTTGGAAAAATAACTAGCATTGAACTTCTCCTATTGTCTATTTGCTTCTTGATATAAAGCAAAAATTATTTTTGCCTTTTCAGTTGTTTAAGAATAGTAGTGGATATTACCAATGTGTCACCAACAAATTGTAAATGGAATTGCTTCCTTGTTTAACTTTTTTTTAGTCCGTGAATTTGACACCTAGATTTTGAGTGGCAAAGGGGAAAGCACTTTACTTAACTCTTGAGACATAATGATGAATCGATATGGTGATAACAAATTCCCTTGTTAGAGTCCTCTTGTTGATTGACTATGGGTATTGGTGATCATGTCTCATGTGTTAAATGGAGTCCTTGTGAGGAAGAATATTGCATAGTTACCCATTCATATGTTGGCCATGTTGAGTAGAGTCTCTTCTAGGGTGAATCTTGTAGATTTATCCCCCATTGAAGTTATTTGATCTTATATTTTGAGCAGTGCCTACACTAGGATGAATCTTGCAAATTTAGCTATGGTAAAGATTTATTCTTACACATTCAGTGAAGTCCCTACTAGGCTAAATTTCACATAGTCAGCCCTAGTAAGGTGATCATATATTTTTATATTGTGTAGTGCCTATCATTGATTAGGTTTGATATATATTTGTATCCTATCTTGAGGGTTTGGTGAAAGTGCTTATATATGATAGTCTCTTGTAGATGTCTAGATTAAATTATCAATATCATTTTGGAGATTTTTTTTTTGTTCACAACGGACTTTACATTATGGATTTTATCATGTATGCAAGGACTAGGAAAGATAATCCATAACAAAGTAAGTGCCTCCCATGCCTAATAAAGCCTAAATCAAGGAAAGACTATGTGAGGCAGTGCAAAAGCCATTTGAAGTTAAACTGAATAGTTTGTAAAGTGAAGTGTTTGGGCTACTGGTACATCTCAATGGAGACTTGTTCAAGTTTAATCAAGCAATTTCATATAGTATGGACTCTAGAGGTTTGAAAGGTGGATTGCATATTTATTTTGCAAATATGATTAATGAAGGAAGGTCGTATAATTTCAGCCTTTGTTGCTAGTATTCTTGCTGTTATAGCTGTCATATTTAACTTGGATATTAAGGAAAGTGTTCTCCATTTATTCTCTATCTGGAGGGTAGGTGGCCTGCATAGAATCTGAAGTTTTTTCTGCATTTGTAATTCTCTCAAGTTGATGGCTGTTGGATGAAAGACCTATAAGTGAATCTACCAAACTCTCAAGTCTTTCCTCATCCTGGGTGTTTTGTGAATAATTTACCCTTACATGACGTCAATTTATTTCATCTATGTTTAGTGTTATTGATTTTCAAGCTTGACCACATATATGAATTTAATCTTATTTTTATGCATCTTTACATTGCATAAGGTACATTGTACCCATTTTGTGGTGGTATCAAGCTAATGTATTATGGAAGGGTATTGTGGTCTATGAAGTGTGAATTTAAGTGTTTATGCATTCCTTGACGCTGTGATTGGCTTCTAACAGTCAAAAGCGTTCCCTTACCTGATGAGTGTAATGTCCTTTGTGAGAATGGCGCAAGCACTCCTGAAAATCCTTTTTATGCATGGATCTTGTGACTAAACTACCCTTGAGAAAGCATGTATACTATGCATATGTATATATTTTCATGTTTTTGCATTGGGCTTTGTACAGACATGCTTGAATGGGTTAATGAATGGCATGATTTGATTTATGCTTTTATCTATATATATGATTATGGATAATAGGAAATTACAGCTAGGGGCAAAGAATGAGATCATGCTTTGGTTGGAAATAACCATATTATCTCTCTATATATTTATATTATGACCTTTGCTAAGGGTGCTAAAAGGCACCAAGGAGAAATATCTTAAAAATATATAATCCCTTGTAGTCTGTGGGTCTGTAAGGGGACCAATACTAGTTTTGGGTTGGTAGGACCATAAGTGGCACTGACAATATAAGAGTGGGAACTCTTAGAAATAGTATATGTGCACTCAGAATTTTTTTTATTGGTGTATTGTAGAGGGATCTTAGTCATTAGTATACCAACATTTTGTTCAAGTTGACTATAAATATAAATAAAATAATGCTAGTGTTAAAAATAAACAGTAAGATCTTGCAAAACACCATTGAATCAAGTAAATGAATGTGCAAAAACATGAGATATCACTTCAAAAGTAATCCCCAAAAAGAGAATGCGAGACATAAAGTGATAACTAGAGAAATCAAATCAAAGAAAGAAAACCAAACGTGCATAAAAAAAAGGTGCTTACAACAACATTTTTTGAGATTACAATCTTCTTGAATAGAGGAAAAGAGATGAGAGAATGAGAAAGAAGAATGACCTTCAAGAGATGAGCAATAAAGTGTCTCAAGATGTAGAATGAGAGAAGAGAAAACTCTTTAAATAGAGCTAATGTGAGCCAAAAAGAGTTACTAAGAAAGTCCATCATAGACTTGCACAACTTTCTTAGTGTGTGCTTGGTGTTATTAATCTCCATAAGATGAGGGGAAAGTGTGTGAAAAATGTGGAAAGAGTTACATGTGACATGGAACGCTAATATTTCCTTCAAATGCGACAAAAGAGGTGTGGTATCTCGTAAATCCAGAATATGTAAATTAAAAATTCACATAATAAATAAAACACAACTTTGGTAAATTTAATATATACAAAATAAAGATTAATCTGCAACACTCCCCTTTAAGCTTTAATTTGGGCTTATAAAAGAGGAGAAAACCTTAAACAATGAAGGGAGTTGACATTATTGTCAACATCTTGATTACAACTTCTTTCGAGAGGAATTACAATTTACAAAGATGTGAGAGAAGAAAAAAGAAGAGTATAGATGTCACCAAGAAGTTTGCAAAGTTGATGGTGTAATCATCGACAATCTCCAAGAATCCTCTTTGGACAAGAAGGTCAATTTGTATTAGAGCAAAGACCAACAAAAAATGGATGACAAAAATGATCCACTATAGTTGCAAAACATAAACTTTCACCAATCTTCGGGTTAAGTAAAAATATCATAAAAATAATCTACATACATTTAATGTAATAAAAGTAGATCAAAGACACAACTTCTGTAACAAAGTGTTAATTCCTGCATGGTCAAAATACATTACTTAAAAAGAGAAATTAGCTCCAACAAAGGTATTTCTCCTTGACAACTTACAAGAAAAAGTAAGTACAAGGGAAAACACATTAAATTCGAGGTTTGAATTGAATCAGAAGATCCAAATAAATAAAATGGAGGAGCAATGTATCAAAATGCCACATAAACATGAAATATGACCTCAAAAGTAAGCCACACTGAGAGAATGCGAGACATGAAATGATAAGTGGGGAAATCGAATCAAAGAAAGAAAACCCCATCTGCATTAAGAAGGAAGGCTTATAACAACATTTTACAAGATTACAATTTTCATGAACAGAAGAGAAGAGATGATAGAATGAGAAATAAGAATGAGCAAGAAAGTGTCTCAAGATGTAAAATGAGAGAAAAGAGAGCTCTTTCAATAGTGCTGGTGAGCCAAAAGGAGTTATTAAGAAATTCCATCATAGACTTGCACAACCTTCTTAGTGTGTGCCTAGTATCACTAATCACCATCAGATGAGGAATAAGTGTGTGACAAGTGTGAAAAGAATGAGAGAAGTATGTGACAGGGTGGAAGAAATTACAGATGACATGCAACTCCAAAATTCTCTTCAAAAAAAACAAAAGAAATGTGACGCCTCATAAATTCAGAATATATGAATTAAAATTTTACATAATAAAAAACACACAAGTTTGGTATATTTAATATACCCAAAATAAAAATTAATCTCAAACAGGTTAAAAAAAAGTAAGTTGTTTATGTTTGACAGAGAATAAAGTTGTCTTCGTTATGGTTTGTGTTTGGGTGGTTGGCAATTGCAACTGCCACATCTATCGGGCTGACATGTGTTTTTATGGTCAAATCTTGTATAGAATTACGGAGTTATTGTCGGCATTCTCCCTGGAGCTCTAGCTTTCATTTAATGTACATTGCTTTCATATGAATATAATTGTTGTTACACATATTTGTGTTGTGCCTTAATTCCGCATTACTTGTTTATTATATTACAACTGTTCTGTTATGATCGAATATTCTTGTTAGGCAACTTGCGTGGTGCTCGTGTAGGGTTGCATTGCATAAGAAGCCTATAATGCTAATTCTTGTCTTTGTATATTTTGGTTGCAAGAGTAGCAGTCTGGCAACTATCATAGCAGATGAAGATTTGAGGTTGGAGAAAATACCTTTTTAATCCTTTAGTTTCTATTTATTTATAAACCTGCACATCCTTTCTTTAGAAACATGAGTGACAAAACTGATCTTGATGACTGAAAATAAACTTGAATTTTGGATCTTTAGATAGGATAAGGTATGTTAGCTGACATGGTTGGTTATACAGAATTGGGACATGGTAGTGCACGGTATGATATAAATATTGTACGGAAGGAAAAAAGCTCACGTTTTATTCAATTTTTTGCCTTGACTAAATAAATACACCGTTTTGGCTAGCTATATAGAGTTGGGACATGGAAGCATGGCAACGGTAGCAAAAATGGGTAGGAAAGGGCAACAAGTCTCATGTTTTGTTCAACATTTTGCCTTGATTTAATAAACGGACCATTTCGGGGTACTGAAGGATGGTCAACCAGCTGACACACAAACACTTTAAACTCGATATTTTTTCTAGTTTAAGATTCATTCCCAATCCATTTGAGTAAACTTATTTCACTCACCCACCCTTTCTTATTGATATGTGCTGACCCATTTCTTTAACTGACCACTTCCAATACTGACGACAATGTAGAAGAAATGAGGAAATGAAGAAGTGATGTGTTCCAAATATAATGTGAATATTATAGTTGGAAAAAAGGTATGCCATTGCTCTATAGTTTACTACTGAATGCACAAGCTTTCACCATTTGCTGGTTAAAACTGTTTAACCTTTGTTTCTTTCCCAAATAAGGTCACCATCCTACAGAATGTATTGGGGGGTAGCGAGGCTGGAAAATAGTTTTATTGGTCTAAAGAGTACGTTTGTGAATGAGGTTCCCCTCTCTGTACGTTGTCAATGGCACAATGAGGTGGACAACCAAACTTGTAATAACATTGTGCCAGCTCATTTTCTGAAGCAGAGGGAGTTGCATTGTTTAATTGTTATCAGTTCGTCACAACATACATCTGCAACGATAGTCGGAAACTATTTATACTTTAAAGTCATATTAGTGGCCGTTGGACTTCGTCATATGATTTCAGTGAAATGGTTGCTTTTGGTGTGAATTATGTCAGCACTTCATGAGTATTCTCATGAAAAAATAGTGTCTATGTTTATATGGTGTTTGATTGATCTTGGACTAAATTAGAACCACATTTCTTCATCAACCAAAACTTGTATGACACCAACAGTTCTTTAATGCCTAAATTTATTTATGTATAGTAAGCAAAATTTGTTAAACGTTACCTTAGATCAAAAATGTTAGTTTTATATACAGTACACGCTACTTTGTTAAAACGGTTGGAACAGATTTTTCTAGAATCATTATACCATTGTTAAATATTGTAAGTTTAGGTTTCATTCTGCTGCAGAACATGTCTTAGTTTATATATTACTAAAGCTGATCATCCCTTCTAAGCCTTTAGTGCATAAAATGTTTTGTTTTTGTATCAAGGCTTATACAATTGCCTGCAATTGTTTTTTTCGTGTTTGATTTTAAGACCATTATTTTGGCAATCAATTGGATAATTTATTTTTATTTATTGTTTGGCAGTTGTAGGAATCCCTTCTCTGGATCATCTGAGTACCATATATTTTCTACAATAAAGAGGGGCCCGCGACCAAAAGTCCAAGTTGCTGCAGATTATTCAGATTCAAAGTCTGATCCCGTCAAGTACCAAGGAGAATTAGGCTACCATCCCTTGGAAGCATTAAATGATTTTGAAAAGACTGAGAAAGGAGAGTTGAAGTTGAAAGATGCTGAAATTGCTAGGACTATCGTTGAGGTACATGTTTCTTTTCCCATTACGACTTGAGATTACGTAAGGCAATTTAGATTTTAAGTAGTCAAGTACTTTGAAACACCTCAATTAACTTTTGTTTGTATGAAACATGTAGGTTAATAATAAAGCAACACTTATGTTTTCAAGCACAACAGATGTTGAACTGCAGTACAACATTTTCTGGCTAGACTTACGATATGTGACTGATGAATATGGAGGTCTTTGAAATATGCAACTCCGTATGTGTTCACTCTACGTACGATATTGGCATTGGAAGCAATCTTCTTCATACCCTTCAAACTTCATTGGAGTTTATTCGCTTGTAACGATGTTTATTCTTAGTTTTGCCTATACCTTGAAGTACAAGATGAAGAAGATGTTTTGCAGAGCCTTAGTATAAACAACAGTCCTGTGGTATGATAATTACATATTTTTCAACTGTAAAGGTTATAATGGAGTTTATTGAACTTCATGATAGATAACAACAATGATTTAGTTTTGCAACTTTATTGGTGGTATTCCAGCTTGTTTTCATCGCGCTGGATGACATACGACATCTTGGTGGCCACGAAACACCAATGCATGAAATTGGCAATAATTTTGATGTTGAAGAAATTAGTGACGGTGATACTGAAATTGAATAGGACTGTGATAAGGTGTGTATTCTGTAATATGTTGAAGTTGTGAGGTATACATAACCCTGAAAGAGATCTGGGCTTCCAGTAGCACCAATTATTGTTTTCTTAACCTTTGGTTGCCATATTTTTGTACTTTCCTCTTGGTTATTGTAATTGTTTGTAGGACTGTATTTCCTTTCTTGAAGAGGAGTTGGATTTTTCTGAGTCTTTGGGAGATTGGGCGAATCTGGAAACTATGCGTTTGATTCATACAATATATTTTTCTAGAAAGTTGGCTGAGATAATGGAATCATTATCACTTTGGAAAATTTGGTTGTTATTTCCGTTTCGAAAGTTTATGGGATTTACTATTGAAGTTTGGACAACTTGTAGGAATTCTTTTTTCTTGAGAGGTTTTTGGCAACATAAATAACAGATCATAGCCATGTTTTCGATTTTTCATGTTATTTTATAAAAAGAATCTAAGCTTTATGAAAATGACATAAAAACATTCTACTCGCTGTCGCTAGAGGTGACTTTAAATTGTTTCTTATCACTTTTGTAATTTTTGCACTTTCTAAGGAATATAGCAAGACACCAAAAATTTATGAGACAGCTTTAATATGTTAGCAATGGTTTTTGTTAGAATTTATTACACCATAGTATATTTAATGGTCAAATTAGTTTGTTGTGTGGTTGTTATAATGCCTATTTAGATAGAAATGGCGGAGGGATAAGTGCAAAGTGATAAGGGTTTGTATCTTAGAAAACAGGATCATAACAAACCATGAAATTGTATAAATATCTCCAGATGAATAAAAAAAAGATAATATGAATGGAATATTTTCTACATGTTTACTTAGTTATAAGAGGATAATATCTGAGGCCAAGAAACCATGCCAACCACACACTATGTTTTGCTTTTTGTATATATTGCACATTAGCATAGTTTCAAATATGGGCATCTACATTGTAAAGTTATTTGGCTAGCCTTGATAAATGACATGATGACACTGTTCTCCTGCTGTGGCTTCCCACTTTCAACGTCGTTAGCTTAATGCTTCATTGAGGGGCCCTGTCACAAAGTTATAAGAACTTGGCACAATTTCATGGTGATATTGCAAATTATTCCTGAGCATACAAAGAAAATATATCAGCTTCGTTAGCTCAATGCTTCATTGAGGGGTCCTGTCACAAAGTTATAAGAACACAATTTCATGGTGGTATTGCAAATTATTCCTGAGCATACAAAGAGAATATCATCGGGGTCTAAATTTCTTGTAGTGGTATTCTTTTTTGTTTGTCTTAACTTATTGACTTATCTTAGCATCACACTCTGCTTTTAACCACTTAAATTTTAACTTGCATTCTTATAATTTTATTTTATCCATAATTTTTCACCTTACATGTTATGCTTCCCTTATCTGGCTTCTATTTGTGTTTTCACATCCATCTAGTTGCAACTTTGCATGCTTATTTTCTTATTCGTGCCCTATTCTCATTGTGAAATAGTTGGTCGTCATTGTTGTTGTTCAATGTCTACTATATCTAGTTGTTATTAATTTGATACCAGTCGTTTGCATGGTTAGCTCTTATAGAACTTGGCATGGCTTGCAGTTTACGTATCCTACTTGTCCTTTATCTCACATCTTTCATTTTTGTGTTGGCTCTAATCTTTTGTGCTTGCTCGTTTGGATGCTATTTCCCACCATTTGCTTGCTTCGTCCAAAGCGTAGCACTAATAGAAGTCATTAATATTAATTAGTAAACAATTATTAAAATTTAAAAAGTAACACCCATCTACTATACCCTCATTGCACTTCTCCTTGGGCCACTACATTGACAATACCACCCTCGTCACATGTTATTTTTTGTCCCTCCTCTGTTGTTTGCTTTTAATTTTTTATTTCATTCCTTCGTTTTCTTGCTTAACTTGCCTTGCATAACCCCATATAGCCTTGCATTTTTGTATCGAATCTTGATGTTATTGGACTCAATACACATTTATGCTTTCTACCTTGATGGCATCATCTCGACTATAGTGCTTGGTTATATTTTACCTCAACATTTGGCACTTATCACCACCTTCCATCACCACCTTTTTCCACTCATCCAATACATAACACTAATAGTAGTCAATAATATTAATTAGTAAATGCTTATTATAATTAAAAATATAACACCCAAATATATTAACCTCCTCACACTTCTGCTTGGGCCACTCTTTGTGAGTTATTTTTTGTCCCTCCTTTGTTGTTTGCTTATAATTTTTTTTTCATTCCTTTGTTTTCTTGCTTAACTCGCCTTATATAACCCCATATGACCTTTATTCTATGTATCAAATCTTGTATGTCGGTCAACTCACCACACTTTTTTGCTTTGTACCTAGTTTGCATCATCTCAATTGTAGTGTTTCATCATTTTGTACTTCAACACTCAACACCACCTTTCATCACCACCTTTTTTCATTAGAATTGCCAAACCACTTACTACACACTTGACCATTTGACACGCAACATACCCTGCTTCATGAGTCTAGCTCATCTATCAAATAGTGTAATAACGTTTGTGCCACATAACCATCACCCACCCAACATCTTTGACAAATTTTGTTTGTTCATTCATTTCATGGTTCTCAATAGTTTAGACATAACAAGAATGCCATATATATATATATATATATATATATATATATATATATATATATATATATATATATATATATATATATATATATATATATATATTAGATTCAATTGATAGTTTAAGATAATTTGAGGTTCTTAGTAGCATGCACACTATTACGATATCGTATATTCGAGTTAATTTAATATAGTTGATATTTTAAAATAAATAAGATAGTTTAATTTTAAAAACATTTATTTGGTTAGATTAAATTTTAGTTGGCATTTTTGTAGATAAAGATGATTTCATTACATTCAAAAAAAATATTTACAAAACAAAACTAGAAAGGGCTTTAGAAAGCACCCATATAGTTCAAAAACTAACTGTAGGGTATAGACGGTAATGACAAAAACCAAACAAACAATTTACTTTACATAGTGAATCAAAGCGACAACTGACAAGCAACAAGGAAAAACACATAATGCTCAAGATAAACAAAACAATATCAAGAGTCCATCAGTTGAATCTCCTTGGCCTTGCAATTATGATTGTTCAGCATGTTGGTAAGAATTACTTGTAGTATATAAGTAATTTCTACCTTGTTTGCCTCAAAACAATTTTCATACGCTTTACCATTTCATGTCTGTTTTTTTCCCATTAAATAAGCTCTTCTTAATTCTTCATAAGGTCTTTCACAAGCCCTGTTTGTATGGTTCGTCATCAAATGGATACCACTTCATCTAAATAACACTTCTTGTGGGCCAAGGTCTAGCTTAAAATACATTTCTAATATAAGTGCCATGTAGTCATATGCATTCAACATCACTTCCTTGTCTATCCAACCAGCGATTAGGTTGTACTCTTTGACAACTTTCCTCCATAGGTCAGAGAACACGATCATCACTGCTACTAGCTATTGTTCACCTAATTCCACAAAAGCTCTGCTATGTATAAACAAGAGGTAGATTTATAACATACTACACAAGAAAAACCTTGTATGGCACACCCTACTTGTATTTATTATGGAACCACCTGTCACTAAAATTCTAATGTATGGTCATAAAGGATTGAAAAACCTTCATAAAATTGATTATATTAAAATACATCATTATACAAGTATACAACTGAACGTCATGAATGGTCACATGTTTAGACCTTTTGTCCATGGTATAAGGCATGCACTTGATGTGACACTTTACACCTAGGATGTGGATGGGCCTTCTGCATGCCCACCTTGGAATTCACATTAGAATATGGACTAAGACCTTTAGCAAAATTATACCAAATTCATCTAGCATGCGCCATTATGTGCCAACCACATTGGAGATTATGAATGCTTGAAAGACATTTTAGGGAGAGTACTCAAAGCAAATGAACATCTAAATCTACCATCAAAAGACTTGTCATGGCATAGTAAAAGGAGAAGGTTGTATTAATGTCATGCATGAGGGAAAAAACTTCATATTTATCCTTTAGGTCGCATCACCATTGCATCTGTCACCCTAGAGTGAAAGGCATAATTGCTATCTTTAATAACAATTCTTGAAGACTACAGAAGGATGATGACAAACATTAGAAATAGATATAAGAATGGTTATTTTCTCCATGTTATTTAGAGCCTTAGAGAATTTAGGTGAGGGACAATGGAGTGATGCAAAATATGAAACTCATGGCCATTTTTTTTCTTTTGTTAAAATTGTTCTTAATAAGCCATAGAAAATTTCATGTTTTATCTCTAGCTCCTATGCTCATATTTGCATTAAAATCATTCAATTGACTGTGCTCTTTGTACTAGTGAGCAAATATTATCTACTAGTGTTTTACATGACTTAATAAGGGTGAATGCTTCCTATATTAAGCCTTTTATTCTCCAAGTTTGGAAATTGTTTTTCTTTGGAGCTTGGATTACAAGTATTATCTTTTGACTGTGCTCTTTGTACTAGTAAGCAAATAGTATCTACTAGTGTCTTACATGACTTAATAAGGGTGAATGCTTCCTATATTAAGCCTTTTAATCTCCAAGTTTGGAAATTGTTTTTCTTTGGAGCTTGGATTACAAGTATTATCTTTTGACTGTGATCTTTGTACTAGTGAGCAAATAGTATCTACTAGTGTCTTACGTGACTTAATAAGGGTGAATGCTTCCTATATTAAGCCTTTTATTCTCCAAGTTTGGAAATTGTTTTTCTTTGGAGCTTGGATTACAAGTATTATCTTCCTATATCAAGTTGTTGAATATTATAAGAATTCACTCGTTGTAGGCCTTTAATTAATGCTCGAAACTTTGTTGCATTATTTGTGGTTGCTCGTATGTCCAAATCGTATTTGAAGGCAACTTGGTTGATGAAAATTTTGCACAAACCATCACTGCCAACATTGCTTAGATTTTCCTTGAAGCATTGCCAAAATTGATTTTGAAAGTTGTTAATTGTCCATCAAAGATTTGAGTTGTTCACATTTCTCGATGAAGGATTCTTTGAATAATAAAGGGATCTATAGGCTTTGTTAATATGGGGCCTAAAAACTATCATGTAGAGGAGTCTTTTTGCTTCATATGCTATGAATACCTGGATTTTACCATCAAGATAGTTCTCAAGCTCTTTTCGTCTTGGTAACCATCTTAATTTTGGCATCACAACAATTTTCCTAATATCGGCAACAAAACCATTGTTAGCTCTACTTTGGTGTGCCTCTCAAAAGTCAGACTAATTGGGGTGTGTTGTAGTCTTCTGCCCAAACAAACTCAAGGAGAAATGGAATAGAACCATAAAAAACATTCATATTTAGCATCAAATTTATGCTATGAATAAAAGAGCAATTATTTAGACTTGAGAACAAAAGAAACAAAAATATAATCCCATGTTGAAGAACCAAATACAAAGATGAATAATTATAATTGACTTTGAAGTAAACTTGTGGATTTCTATTGATTAGATAATGCATACATTTTTGGCAATTCTCTCAGATAACTCTTATGGAACCCAATTACATGCTTCTACACAAGTTTATATATATATATATATATATATATATATATATATATATATATATATATATATATGTATTCCATCTTCAAATCTAACCATAACTACCTATAAAAACCCTTTTTTTTATTAATTACAAATATACAATTTACTCTAACGGCTGCCTAATTACATTATTTTCTTATGCTTCAACTTTGCACATTCAAAACATATAACCAAATATAATTATTAACGATACAATGCATTTTTTGTGATAGGGGCACCTTTCCTCTACATTTAGTGTTGTGAAGCTACTTTAGGCTTGCGAAGCTATCTTTAGTTTCACAAAGTTTTGATTTACACATAGTTTGATTTGAAAGTTTACAAAGCTCTTTCTTGTTTGCAAAACTGATGTGAGAGCATCTGAGTTCACAAACTATCTTGCATCATTTAAAAACATGGGTTTGGGTTCTTGTGAGCACTTTTGCACATTTGTTTTGTCTGTGGAACTTCTCGTCTCTTTTGACAATGTTGCACAGTGTAAAGGAAGATCAACATCAAGCCAAAGAACATCATCAACAATGCCATTAGGTAAGGAAGTGAAGGAAGGATGCTTTCAACCATTTTTCATTGGTTATAATGGCTTTTCCTTGGATCATGTGGAAATTGTTGCTTAATGCAAGCAATGATTTTGTAATTGCCATTTAATGTAAGCAGTAATAATGTAACCATCAATCTGTAACAATCGACAGTTTCGTTTGTGTTGATAAAATAGGTAAAGTACTACCTAGATAAAGAATACATGATGTGTGGACCATTTTCCAAGGTAGAATGAGTATGAAGAGAGTCACAAAACATTAGTGTCAAGCCACCAAGATTCGAAAGGAGTTTTGGAAGAGAGTTGGGGAGTCACACCAAATAGTCCAAGGTAGAGAAAAATAGATAAGGCAAGTTGGGGATAGTGAAGTCCAACTCCAGAGAAGATCAGTATAGAGAGAGGGCTGAGAGAAGCTCAAGGAGTGTTAGAGAAGAGCTAGAATTCTATTGAGTAAATTTATGTTCATGTAACCTTGCCATTGGACTGAGGAGAGTCTTCTTCATAGTCATATAGGGAAGGGAGAGTATGCATGTGTGCATCTAATATTTTTAAAAAGGTGGAACACCAATAAAGAAGATTTTTTTGATTTCCATTATGAGTCTTTAGTCTGTGAGTGTCCTTGAGAGAAAGAGAAGTGTAACACTATTGGGGAGTAATGCAAACATTCACTTGGTATCAGGGCAAGGTTTGGCTTGTTGGGTTGTATGTGAAGATTCATGTTGAGTCATTCGCAAATTGTGAAAGAGAAGCTTGTAATTTGGTGAAGATATGGCACAAAGAGGTAATCTCATTTGAAGAGTAGGAATACCAAGGGCACCTAGAGTTACAAACTTAGCAGAGATGATGAGAGGGATACAACCAAGATTGGATGCAATAAAGGCAACAAACAAATAGAACTCTTGTCGATGATGAAAGAGTAGATGCTCAAGAGATTGAAATATAAGATATAGTGGATGAACATGAAGATAGATTTATCAGAGCTATTACAGAGATTCCCAACAAACCAAAGTTGGACATTTCTTGCTACATAAGAAAATGGAGATTTGAGGAGCTCATAGATTGGATCACAGAGATGGATAAATACTTTGACTATGAGTCAATGGAGCACCCCAAGAAGGTGACACTTGCCTCAACCAAGTTGAAAGGTCTGCATCCTTGTGGTGGGATCATGTGTAGCTAGAAAGGGAGAGAAGAGGCAAAGATAGGATCTAAACTTAGGAGAGGATGGTGACAAAGCTGAATAGTGAATTCTTACCTTTGGATTATCAATCGAGTTTATTTAAAATGTTGCAAAACTTGAGGAAAAAGGAGTTATTTATGGAAAAATGCACAAAAGAGTTCTAAAATTTGATTATTAGAGATGTTAATATGGAAGGCAATCAAGACAAAATATCGAGGTATGTAAAATGACTTCATATTTCCATTCAACATGAGTTTGGATGTTTAGAGTGAAGTTGATGGAAGAATTCTATCAATATACATTGAAGGTAGAATAAGAGTTGTCTAGAAGGGAACAAATGAACCCTAGAGGTAGAGAAGGTTCCTAGGAGGAAGAGGACCACAAGTAGTGGTAGATAAGATAAGATAAATATATTTATGTCCAACAAATGACCACAAAAGTAGGTCAAAGGGACAACGGATTACAAAAGTGTCAAGAACAAGCAGGAAACCCTAAAGGTCTCCAAAAAAAAAAATAAAGCTAGAAGAAAATAGTATAAAACATAACAAAGAGTAAGAACGCTCAGAGCCAAAGAAAGACTGAAAATGAGCAACCCACGAAAATCCCTAAGTATCGAGAACATGGGAATGAACAACGAAAAGGAAGAACTAGGAGGGGTTCGATCAAGAGTTGGATCCAACTCTCCTAGCATCCAAGGACAAAGATAAAAATGTCCTACTATAAGGATGACATCAAGAAGAGGATGTAAGATGTTTGGTATGTCCTCCATGTCATTGCCTAGAGGGAAAAGTCATCTATGAAGATCTGGTGAATCTAGTCTGTTTCTTGGTGCTAGATCTAAAATGGTTATGTTGGGGAAATTTTGGAGATCTATGGATATACTCTCTAGATCGCATTGATCTAGAATGTGAGGCTATACTAGTGTCAATCTAGTGCTTAATGCCTCTCCTTGAAGGTAGCACAGTGAAAAAATAAGTGATCCACTGCTTAGAATCTAGTCTAGTAGGTCTTTGAATAGAATGATCACAAAGCTTAAGAGCTTCCTATATATATAAAGATAAACATATCTGGTACTCATATTTGAGGAAGTTAGAAAGAATTTGTGTCCTCCTAACTAGGCAATGAAACCTCCCCCTGATCTCATAGTAGATGGGACAATGGAAGATGAAGTGTTCCTTAGTCTCAATATCTTGAACATTACATAACTAACAAACCCTATTTGTTCAGTTTATTTGGTGATATATCTCAATCCTAAGCCTATGAGATCCCACTCTAAACTATCTTAATGGGATGTAAAGAGCGTGCATCTAGTGGTGAAGCGTATACTACAAGCGGATGATAAGTCTAGCTTTTAGCTCCAAAAAGTGCTCTACAAAGAATGTCATCTTTGGGCATAGCCCCTCAAGAGGGTTTACCCAAGTAGTATGAATACACTATCTATAAATAGCTTCCCTTATAATCTGGTTCAGCTCCTATTTGGTGGGTAGAAGATGAGTTGGTGAATCCAAGGATTACCTGAATGGAAGGAGGTGGTCCATCCTTGTTACCACGGACCCTAATAGGTCTGAAATCCCTGTATACCAATAATGAACATGGGTCAGGGGAGTTGAGAGGGAAATAGTATCTAAATAATAGTAAGCTAAGTATGGGTATCTGTCAGGGCCACTCATTGAATCAACAAAGCTCTGAATGTGATGTAAGAAATAAATCATATCAAATATAGTCTCCAAGTGGAAGGGTCGGGCTCCAAATTTTGCAAGGATAATGTGTTGGGGGATTTTCTGCTTACATCTGATAATCTGGTGGAGGATAAATGTTTAGACCCTCTCGGCAGCACCCCAATCACCCTCAAGCAAAAAAGGCCCCCAAACCATAAATTCATAAATAATAGTGGGTCTGAATAGTGTATCCATGAGGGTTATCTTGGATGAGATGTCCTAAAAGTGATGCTGGAAACATTATCGCTCAAGAAAGCATAAAGAAACATATCCTTTGGTGATCCTAGGCTGAAGAGCTTGCCTCATGCTAAAACTTGGTCTAAAAACTTGCACTCCCAAATAAGTATAGGAGGTGGTGATCTCAACCTCCTTTCCACTAAAGAAGAAATGGAGGTGGGAAGTCTTCAACCCATTAAACACTATAACTTTGGTTTTTCCCAAGTTAACCATCAATTATCAGAGATCACATAAGAGAGCCAATACATCTAACTGTCACTGCAAACCCTCAGGAGATGAAGCTAGGAGGACCACATCATCCACAAGCAATATAATAGAAATCAAAACTTGGTTAAGAAGACACCTATCACTACCCTAAATATGCTCATGAAAAAAGGTCTCTAACTCATCAATGTATATGCCAAATAAGGTTGGTGACAAAAGACAAACCTATTTGACCCCAATGATACTCCTGATAAAATTTGAAATCCCATGAACTATATGAATACAACCAAGGACAGTCTCATATAGTTGTATAATGGCTGCCAAGAGGGTCTCATAAATGCCAATATTCCTAAGCCTTTGGAAAAGGGCCTCTCGTAGAATATAATCAAGTGTTTTCCTAAAGTGTACAAAACAATATCAGACTTTGCATGAGAAATTAAGTGCCTCCTCAATAATGGCCTAGAGATTGAAGATATGATCAATGGAATGATGGGCTAGTCTAAACCCTGCCTGTCCCTTAGCCTTGAGATGGCTTTGTTATAACTATCTTAAAAATTGCATGTGGAGCATAGTAGTATATAATTTCGAGAATGTGTGTCCAACCATGATCATCCTATAGTTGTTAAGATCTGAATAGGAGCCTGATTTATGTATCGAGTGAATAATATGATGTGATTAAGAAGGTGGGATACCTAAACAAACAACGTGGTTGAAAATATCAACCAAGTAACTTCCAAAAGCTCTAAGACCATGTTTGAAGAACTCATCTTGGATACCTTATTTATCAATTGCCTTGTTACTATTCATCACCTTCATCGCCTCTTTGATGTTATTGTATGTGAATAAGTGACAAGAAGATGGTGGAGAAGAAACATGGATTTGAGGTTAACCAGGAATATCATAAAGAGTAGAAGTATGGGAAATCATGGATGCAAAGTTAAGCTCAGTGGGGAAGGGAGAATGCTGAGGGAGGATGGTATGCCAAAAGAGTTTGGGAGAGTGGATATAGGAAGCACATAAGATCCGTCTCCTTTGAGAAATAAAGAGTCATTTCTTATGTAGGAGAAGACAACAATAGGATGATTTTAAGGCTAGGTAAGAGGGATGGGCATGGAAGAAGGTGTATTGAAGCTGGCGGTGGAGAGCCCTGCAATCATCATCATACCACTTATTCATGGGGCAAGATATTTTAGATTGATGCTAGTTATATGTAGATTTGGTATAGCTAGGAAAAGATTTGAGGCAGATTCCCAAATAATGAAAGAAAGGTAGGTGTACTTGGAAGTAACACAACCAAGTGAGAAGAAATGGGATCCAGGAGGCAGAAGCTAGTGGATGTGGAAGGAAAATATGTCAAAAACCTCATTGTCAAACTAGATGGTGGTACATGGTATACTGAAAGAGAGGATTGTAATAAGAAGGGGTAGATTAACCAGAGTGAAAAGGAAAGAAAAGCATGGTCCGCAAGAGGAATGGGGAAAATGGAAAAATAAAGGATGAAGGGCAAAAGATTATGATTGGATAGAATGTAATCTATCATACTCATACCTCCACCATGAGGTGTACATGTGAAAGAGTGAGAACCTGAAAAGTAAGGTAGCACATTAAGGTTCAACAAATCATGATATTCACCTAGTTGTAAGAGGTGTCTATCGTATGCCATGTAAGGACTTGAAACATCATCCTATGTAACCCCACTGACTTTGAATCAATCTCTTGTGTGCATAATATGTCCATTGTGCGGTCATGGAGAGGTGTTTGAAAGTCTCTAGTATGGGCATTGAAGTCACCAAGAAGGATAACTTCCCCAACAACTAAGTATTGAGTGATCTCAATATATAAGTCTATAAAAGGGTCCCCCTCAGAACCATTATGAATAGAATATGATGAAGACGTTGAAGGAAAGTAACCTACTACAATGTAGATATCCTTGGGAAATGGGGTAACACCAATAATATAGATCCACATAAATCTGGTAAACTCATCATAACCCACGACTAAAATTTTGTCCCTGAGTGAGTCTTTAAATAGACAAGCCACCCCACTCAAACCTCTGACACCATTAGAACTCCTAGTCTCCTGACGGTAGGATGAGAACCAATGGTATCCTGTAATAGCTAGGAGAGGTCATGCAGGGCTCTCATGGGTCTCAACAATAAAAAAAATGTCTAACGACCCAAGAGCATCATTCATTAGACTTGGTAATGACCAAAAAGAGCCATTACCATTCTAACAACTGAAATAAATGTCTGAACCCTATTTCCTCTCCCAAAGAGCCCATCATTTAGAAACCCTAGGTTTGGATTCTGATCTTGAAGGAAAGGAGTCCTTAACAACTGCCTTAAAGTTCTTAGAAACTACCCATTTTTCTACTTTTTGTGTTGTCATAACCACCTCCTTGGAGAGTTTGAGCTCTGTAACTTATGATTTGGTGAGATCTTCATCATGAAAGATCTTAGCAGGAAGAGGGAACAATGAACCCCTGGCCCTAAGGGCTCTAAACCGATCAACAATAGATATAAAATGTTGGAAAAATGTGGAATTGAACCCCAACCACGCTCTTTCCAGTACCACATCTGAGATACCTAGCTTGTCCCTGAAGAACTTGATCGCAACCACCATGAGATCCAAAGAGAGAAGAGGTAAGGGAAACCCTCTTACCTTGAGGTTCAATTCTCTAACACATCTAGCTTGCTCTTATGTGAGTTTAGCCTAAACAATTTCCTCGATTGTTGCAATAAGGGGAGGATTTTTATCTTTGCCACTGACCACTTGTGCCCAAGATTGAATGTGTGTTTTTATTTCATGTTTAAGAGAAGCCCACTGGGATCTGATCTCTTCTTGCTTATTTTTGATATCGAGGATTTCTACTCATAGACTCTCATTAGGAGGCTCTTCCTTGTTGACGATCATTTGTTTCAAAAAGTTATTAACAGATTCAACTGCTGTAAACCTGATCCTGAGATTATAGATTTCAAATTCAACTATTTGCACCCACTGAAAAAAATAAAAAACAATGAAACCCTAACCAATTGATTTTTTTATACAACCAAACTCTCGTCCACCCATTATGTCAAAACCCTAGTCCACCCATTTTTAAAAAATAACTAAGAGAATTACTAAATTAATGTACAATGTACAAACCTCTCACTATTACCTTGGCTCTTGCGGTTTGCTCTTACCTTTGTCATTGCTCTTCTATTTCCCTTATTCTTGCCCTTGCTCTCCTCTTATCTCTTCCTCTTTCTCCTTTCTTCCTCTTCTTCTCTAAGATCTATGGTCAAGTGTGATTTAGAATGATAAGGTTGGGTCTATTTATAAGTTTGAATGTTACTTTTAGGGTTAGATTTTTTTTATTTTATGTTTTTTTATCTTTTAATAGCTTGGATTTTTTGTTAAATTAAAAATTGATTTTTTGAAAGGCCAAGTGTATGTTGTCATTGGGGATGCTTGGGAGTCCCTCGACAACCTTGAATGTCCCAAATGTTCAGCATAAGTTCTAAAAACCTAGAACATTTTGGAAACATCCACTAACATCCAAAGATGTTTTGGAATGTTTTAGTTAAAAAATCTACTTGTAAATGCGAAGGGGGACGTTTCCTCGGCATTCTTAAGTCTTGAAAGCATCCAAAATGCCCTGTACATGGTAAAAAGAGGGGAGACATGTCCCTAAGTATCATTGAAAAAATCAAAGTAGACACTAAAATGGTCGTTTGCAATGCATTTCACATTGTAGGGCGTTGAAACATGAAATAATAGGAGATCCGAAATGGTCATGTTTTTTGGTAACAGACTTTTCAAATGAAAACTCTACAAATCTGGTGTCTTGTCAAATTTTAATCCATTTAAATCCTTGTCTTTATTCATTTTTTTTCATTACTCAAACATTAGGATTTAATAAAATAATTTTTTTTCTCCAATATCCTCTTATAGCCATTTGATTTGTTGCTTGCCTCAAACTATGAATAATTAACTATTGAACATTTGCTTTTAGTTAATTCCACTTCAAACCTACACCACTACAACTATCTATAATTCAACTCTGAGAGTAACTTATATTTTCTCTCACCACTCATGTGAACCGATATTGCCTTGCCATCACCCATCATAGTCATGAATATCCCAGTCCATATCCTCACACTCACAGTCATAGCTACTCCTAAAAATAAAAATATCAAATATGGAGATAAACCATTAATGGGATGCAAAGTTGATCAACAAGATGCTGTTAGAAAACTAAAGATTTATTGGAGATAATTTCTCCATCCACAACTTAACTGATTGTTGCACCTCCCTCCTTCTTAGCATGCACAACAGTTAACTGACAGGAATCAGTTAGTTAACAGTCAGTTATTTCAAGCAGTTGAAGTTAGTTTTAGATGAGTTAAACAATTAGTTTATTTTCAGTTATTTTTGCTTTCAAATTCTATTTAAAGACGCCTTGGGCACAACATTGTAAGCAAGAAAAAAAGAAGATCAATAAAAAAAATTGTTTTCAAGATTGCAGTAGCTTTCTGAGTTCTGGGTTTGAGTTCTTGTTTTCTTTGTTTATATTCTTGCTCAATTTTGTCTTTCAAATTGGTATCAAAGCTCAGGTTAGAAAGAGTAAATCCAACAGTTTGGAGCATAGTAGAAGAAAAAGCTAGAAGGTGAGGCACCTAGCAAGAAAGGAGATTGCAACAGTAGTCAAAGTTCAGTGCTAAGGAAAAGCGCAAGTTAAGAGAAGTGCACGCAGTCAACTGGTAGAAGGTGATCTGGCCAACTTGGTATCAATGCACAACAGAAGTGCTGCTGACCGTGGGAAAGTTGTGCACAGTTAGACAGGTTGTGCCAGCCAGCAAGCAAGCAAGGGTAGGCCGATAGCCAGCAAGCAGTGCCAAAAAAGAGGCGAAAGGAGGTCGCAGTCTTTTTGTATTAAAAAAATAGTCAGCAAGAAGACAGGTTGCAGTCTTTTTTTTATTATTAAAAAAAGAAAGGATTGAGGGCTTGACATTTAGTAGATGGAAAGTCAGATAATGGAAAAGCACCAGTGGATAAAGTCAAAAAAAGGAAGAAGGAGAATTTAGTCACTTCAGCAATAGACATGGCCATGAATAACAATATTTCACAGCCTCAAAATCCCATTTTTAATGGTAAGAATTATGATTTTTGGGCAATTAAAATGAAAAAATTGTTTTACTCACAAGAAGTTTGGGATCTGGTAGAAAATGGTTTTGTAGAACCGCAGGATGAGGCTGCCCATCTGGCATTAACTCGAGCATAAAAAGATGAGCTTAAGGAGAATAAAAAAAATAATGCAAAAACTTTATTTATAATCCAACAGGGACTGGATGAATCAATTTTTTCCAGAGTTGCAGCAACAACGAGATCCAAAGAGGCATGGAAAATATTGGAGACTACCTATAAAGGTAATACAAAGGTAAAAATGGCTAAATTGCAATCTCTTAGGAGAAGTTTTGAAAATTTGCAAATGAATGATTCAGAGTCAATAGACCAGTTTATGGGTCAAGTGTTGAATATAGTGAATCAAATTAGATCTAATGGAGAAACTATCACGGATCAGAAGATCATAGAAAAAATACTTAGGAGTTTACCCAATAAATTTGATGCAATAGTTTTAGCCATTGAGGAAACCAAGGATTTGGAACAGTTATCTGTAGATGAATTAATGGGTTCTTTGTTAACATATGAATCTAGAATGAATAGGAATAACAAAACTTCTCTTGAGAATGATTTCAAGTCACAGGTATCATTTTTCAGAAGAAGAGGAAGAGCAAGGTCAAACTTCAAAGGAAGAGGTAGAGGTAGAACTGGAAGGAACAATCCAAATCAAGGTGAAAATAGTAATCAAAACTACAACAGTAGGGGACGTGGCAACAATCACTTTCAGCAAAATTCATAGATGTTTAATAAATCTAACATTCAATGTTATTACTGCAAAAAATATGGACATTATGCAAGTGACTGCAGAAGGAAATAAGGATATGTGGACAAGCAGAATGTTAATTACACAAATGCATCTAGTTCTAATCCAGGTGAATCTAGTTCTAATCCTGGAAGCTTATTTATTACTTGTAATGTTACTCAAGAAAAAGCTAGAGATATTTGGTTCTTAGATAGTGGATGCAGTAATCATATGACAGGGAATAAAGAATTTTTTGCTAGTCTTGATGTTTCTGTAAAATTTGAACTGAAATTGAGAAATGATATCAAAGTGGATGTAATGGGTAAAGGTGTAATAAATATTTTGGCAAAAAATGGTGAAAGAAGGTTTATACCTAATGTTTATTTTGTACCTGGACTAAAGCATAATCTTATGAGTATTGGATAGTTAGTACAGAAAGGTTACAGAGTATTTTTTGTGGATAATGTTTGCACAATACTGGATAAGTTTCCAAGTGACAGGTTGATAGGAAAAGTGGAGATGACCAAGAATCGGATGTTCCCTCTTCGAATTCAGTGCATCCAAGGAGAAGAGGAAGCCCACTTCAAAACCATGCAGCTAGACCAATCATGGCTATGGCACTTAAGGTATGGACATTTACATTTTAGAGGTTTGAATTTGTTACAGAAGAAAAATATGGTGAAGGGTTTACCACCAATAGAAAAGCCAAGAAGTTCATGTGATAGTTGTATTCTGGCAAAACATCATAGAGAGAGCTTTTCAGTAGGAGCCTCATATAGAGAAAAGGTAATATTGGAGCTAGTCCATAGTGATTTATGTGGACCAATGCAAACTCCATCACTTGGAGGCAGTACTTATTTTCTAACCTTCATTGATGACTTTAGTAGAAAGACGTGGATATATTTTCTCAAAAATAAGTCTGAAGCCTTTGGAAAGTTTAAAGAATTCAAGGCAATGGTTGAAAAGCAGAGTGGCTGTTATATCAAGGTACTTAGATCAGATAGAGGAGGTGAATATATGTCTAATGAATTTCAAGATTTTTGCAGGTATCATGGCATTAAAAGGCAATTGACTACAAGGTACACACCATAGCAAAATGGTGTAGCAGAAAGGAAGAATAGAACAATCATGGAGATGGCTAGAAGCATGTTGGAGGCCAAACACTTGTCAAATGAATATTGGGTAGAAGCAGTAGCATGTGCAGTATATATTATGAATAGAAGCCCAACAAAGAGTGTCAGAGATCAAATTCCACAAGAAGCATGGAGTGGTAAGAAACATAGTGTACATCATTTCAGAATTTTTGGTTGTATTGCATATTCTCTTAAACCATCTAAACTGAGAAGAAAACTTGATGATAGAGGTGAGAAATGCATTTTTATTAGCTATAGTAAATAATCAAAGGCTTATAAGTTGTATAACCCTATTTCAAAGCAAGTGATTATTAGCATAAATGTTGAATTTAAGGAAGAAGAAGCATGGGATGGTAGCACCATCACAATTGAAGCACCAATTCCACAAATTGAAGAAGAATCTGAAGAACAAAATTTGCAAGGTGATCAATCCTCTCCACAAGCAAGAACAAGCACTCCAATAAGAACACTTAGGAGGTTTGAACAAGGTGAATCATCTGGTCATGCATGTCATCCTACTCCAAATTCACAAGTAAGTGATGAATCAGATCCAACTCTTGCCACTTTAAGATCAAGATTGAAAGGTAAGAAAATGAGAAACTTGAATGAGATTTATAATCAAGAAGAAGAGAAATTAGATTTGGTTTCAAATTTTGCTCTTTTCACTCATAATCCTATGTATTATGACGAAGCAGTTAATGAGGAACATTGGATAAAAGCAATGGATGAAGAGATGAATGCCATTGAAAGAAATCAAACATGGGATCTAACTAATCTACTTGAAGGTAATGATTGTATAGGAGTCAAATGGGTTTATAAGACTAAATTTGATGCAGATGAAAATGTTGAAAAGCACAAGGCAAGGTTAGTAGCAAAAGGTTTTGCACAAGAACATGGAATTGACTATAATGAAACATTTGCTCCAGTTGCTAGACTTGATACTGTTAGAATGGTTTTATCAATAGCTGCTCAAAATAATTGGTATGTATATCAAATGGATGTAAAATCAGCTTTCTTGAATGGTTTACTAGATGAAGTGTATGTGAAACAACCACGAGGTTATGAAGTTCAAGGACATGAAGAAAAAGTCTACAGATTGAAGAAGGCCCTTTATGGTCTCAAGCAAGCACCAAGAGCATGGTATAGCATGATTGATTCATATATGACAAACAATGGATTCAACAGAAGCAATAGTGAGCCTACACTAGACACAAAAATCAATAAAGAAGGTCAGATTTTGATTGTGTGTTTGTATGTTGATGATTTGATTTTCACTGGAAATTTGTCTGTAGACACATTTAAATCAGCAATGAAGAAAGAATTTGAAATGACAGATTTGGGATTAATGAAGTATTTTTTTGGGCATAGAAGTTGTACAATCAGAGAAAGGAATTTTTATTTGTCAAACTAAATATGCAAAGGACGTGTTAAGGAGGTTTAAGATGTTGAATTGTAAACCAACACCTACACCAGTTGCTACAGGGACCAAACTTAGCAAAGAAGACCAAGGGTCTAATGTTGATTCTACAACATTCAAAAGACTAGTTGGCAGTTTGATGTATCTTACAGCTACAAGACCAGATATCATGTATGGGGTCAGTTTAATCTCTAGATTCATGTAGTCACTGAAAGACTCACATTGGCAAGTTGGAAAAGGGATATTGAGATATGTGGCAGGAACTACTGAATATGAAATTTTATATTCCACAACTAACGATTTTAATTTAATTGGTTTTACTGATAGTGATTTTGCAAGTAGCATTGATAACAGGAAGAGTACTTCTGGACATGCCTTTTTTTGACTTGTTGCTTGCCTCAAATTATGAATCATTAACTATTGAACATTTGCTTTCAGTTAATTCCACTTCAAACCTACACCACTACAACTATCTATAATTCAATTCTGAGAGTAACTTATAGTTTCTCTCACCACTCATGTGAACCGATATTGCCTTGCCATCACCCATCATAGTCATGGATATCCCAGTCCATGTCCTCACACTCACAGTCATAGCTACTCCCAAAAATAAAAATATCAAATATGGAGAAAAACCATTAATGGGAAAGTTGATCAACAAGATGCAAAAATAAGAGATGAGGCGAGTTCAAAGAATTTCATTTCCGTTGGAAAATTGTGATCAATGGATTTGTTTTAGTGGATCCCGAAGAAAGCAAGTTACTCCATCGAAAGTGGGTGATAAGCTTGTATAGCAGCAACGCAGAACATTCGATGACCCTTCTGCCAAGATTTCTTGCATGTCAATTTATTGATTTGCTGAATCTTTGAGCTACATGAACGAAAATTGAAGCTTCAGTGAGGCAACAATACGAAGATCAATTGGAAAAAGAGAGAAAGTAGAGAAAGTTGTCTTTACCTAAATTAGGGGTTAGAAAAACACTTTTACAAAATCTTGCAGCATTGAAATCGTGGTCGTCTCCACAACAATAATTACTTGTAAGACTAAGCATGTTTTCAATTACAGTCAGCAAGCTATTAAAATCAGAAGTCCTTGCATAATTATTGGAGTGGAGGAAAGTGGTTGGCATGGTTGATATCAATGGACTGTTTGTACTAAAAAAAATAGTTCTAACTGGACTATCTTTCACATACACACCAAGATTTATGTTTCTGCTAGTGATCATCTTCTGCTTCTATTGTAAATCATTGTTTCTTCTTCTTCACATTGATGAACTCATTTTCTAATTTTGGGGCTCTTATTTTTTTGTTAATGCGGAAAGATACTAATATCAGTCTTATTCTAGCATGAAGCTTATATTTTGATTTATTTTAAATTGAACATAGCACCTGGTTTAATGTAACTTGCAAAGAAAATGATGGATAACAATGATTTGTAGGTTACTTCTGAATACACTGTCGAGCAACAGTTTCGATAGTTATATTTTCCACAGAGTCATCGCAAGTACCGAAAGCACTGGTGTTTGGTATGTCAAATGTATAAAGGCTATAATGTTTCTAGAGTATGTTGGATGTGAAATACAATCACAGATTTTATTTCAATATATTATTGGTGGTTTTACAAGAGGCCAAATTCCTATACTTTTTTCCCTTCCTCAAGGAGCATTTACATTACCCTTACCCATATAGTTATCGTAGGAAATCCCTATTTAGTTTAAATAAACAATTAAAATGGGGATAAAGGTTATACAAGTTTTTTCTTTTACAGGATTGGATTATAATTACTTTGCTTGAGGGTCACCTGTTAAGGATACACTGGATGTCCATGTCTGGCAGACAAGTGCTGGAGTCCAAGATGAGTCAGAAATGTCTGCGGTGAATAAGATTTTCATATTTTGAAAATATGGTTATTTAGGAATGTAAATCCGCTATATGTTTATTTTTGAAATATGGGCAGAGATTCTGACATTCTATGTAATTCATTGATTCCATATAATGCCTTCAAATATATAAAAAAAATTGTTACTAAAGTTTATTTTTGATCATGTTGTCTTTCTTCTCACACCCTGTAAGTTTGGGTTTTCATTTGTATTTTTTCCCCTTTAATATTGGATTTCATTTCTTCCTTTTGCCATTAGTATTTCTTTATAGTCACAAAAAAGTAATTTATACTAATATAAGATGTCTCATCTTCAAGCTAAAATAAAATTATGTATGATTAATTGTGTACCTGTAGGTTGTTGGATTGCATTTTCTCTCTATTAGGATTTATGCTTGTCCAAATAGATGTTCTTTCTTTGTTTGATCTATGTGATAAAATGTAGGCTCTCTATTGTAATATGTTCAAATGTACACTCTCCATCTGATCTATTATCTGATGAAATAAAGTCTCTCTCTATCTGATTAATGTTACCTTATTAATTATGTACAGTTACAATAATTGTAGTAGAAAGTTGAACAATATTAATTAGCACATGTTTTTTCTCTCTGATTAGGGTCCAGTGGTGAACCTGAAATGTTGGAACTGCCATAGACTCTTCTAAAGTATTGCCATATTGAAAACAGGACCTCAAATCTCTAATATTAACTACTTTCATATGATTTTAATAGTTATAAATACATGTTTTAAACAAAGTTTGTGTGTAAATTGATACCAGGTGTGCTGCATGAATTGGGTGTAATTTTAAGAACAAATAATTTTCTTGAAGTCGTTGCTTCTAGCAATTTAGAACATTTTTTTCAGGGTATTTTTTTATCCTATACACAATGTTTGGTAAATCTAGGAAGTATTTGAAACTAAGACCTTTAAAATGGTTTTATTGGTAGGTGTATGTATTCATTATTATCACATAGAATCTGGAAAATCTTGTCCTAGATTAAAAGTAGAAGCATAATTGTTAATTGAAGATGTTTTAGTTGCTTTGAAATAGAATTGTGTATACTTAGGACAATTCTTACATTGATATTGATCCTTCACTTTCTTATGTTTTTTTTTTAATATAGGATATGATTAACATAGATAGGATCCATAGGAAAGATATGAACCATGAAGTAGTATGAAGATTTAAAAAGTTTTACATAATTTATCTAGAAATCTTCATATTGATCAATGTTGATCATCTAGTTATATTGCTTAATGTCATTCAACGTGATGTTTTTTGTCTCCCTTTAACAAATCAATAGAGGAGTTGATTGAGTTGAAATTTCAGAATCAGGGAGATGAATCAAATATAAATTACTATATTATAGATGGTCAGTAGACCATTGAAGCACGAAAGAGAATGTTAGAAAATATTAAATTCACTTTGATTCATTCAAGAATAAGAAAGAAAAGTGATTGTATTTTCTTTGTAAATATGATTAGTGAAAAGATCATGAATATCTGCAAACAACAAAATATGGCCAATAAGAATTGGGTTGAGACATAGTTTATCGAACATACATATAAGGGGTGTTCAATTTGGATTGCCGAAAACATGCCACAAAGATGTAAGATGGAAATTGATCGATGTCAATAATTCCAAAGAAATATCATTACCATCCTTTCAATTTGTCCAATGTCAATTGTTTGGTTAGTTCAATGTTACTTAATGGCATTCCCATTCAGTGGGACGTTTCTTTGCTTCTTTTAATAAATTGACAAAAGAAACGGTTGAGTTGGAATTTTGATATTAGTTAGATGAACCAAATATAAAATTTTATATCATAGATGATCAACATACCATAGAAATGCAAACTAAAATTTTAGAAAATATTTTGGCACATTAAAAAATAAGAATGATAAATGTTCGTATTCTTTTTGAAAATGCAATTAATTAAAAGATTATGATTTGCAAACAAGAAGTCTTTGGCTGAGACAAAGTTTATTGAATAAATGTATAAGGTGTGTTCAATTTGGGTGATTGAAAACATACCACAAATCTTGCAAATTAGCCACATAAAAATGGGTGATTGAAATATTTTTGTTTTTAATTTGAATCCTAAATTAATATTTATCATCTATGAACTATTTAATATTAATCTAAAACTATTTTGTTTTTTCCCTCTATGAATACATATGAAACACACTGCTTGGATGCATTTAAGAAAATTTCAAAGTCTACATGACAAGTTTTCATTTATATCTCTCTCGGAGCTAATCTTGGAAAAGTTGTCACTTAATTTTGAATTGTATAAGTCAGTGGCCTCAAATTTTCTCCAAAAAAAATCATAATAAATCCAACTTGTAGCTAGATTCACTAGAACACTACATATTTTTAAAAGATGTACAAGTAGTTTAAATTAAAATAAACTCTCCGAACATGTAGACAAAGCCCCCAATAAAGATGTTTGGCTACCTTCTACTATGGATCATGGCATTGTAGTAGATATATTAAATGTTTATTGTAAGAGTTGAAAAAATCCGAATCATACAACAAATGTATATGAATAACTCAAAGTATGTGATGCAAACAACCCTAAAATATTTAGTTGTTTAGAAGACAACATGATCGAGAAGTACAATGTGCATGACACATCATTATCAGCTCTATATAATATCTCAGGTTTAGTATTCTAAATAATTATGCATTAAACACCATTTTGTAATAAGACCTCTTGGTGTTTTTTCTTGAGTTGACTTGTACTAGTTTCGTATGCTTATATCTGTTCAAGGTTTTAGTTGATACAATTTAATATTTTTACTACTTTCATTTATCTTCGGCTATTTTCATTCGGTATGTAGTTACAGTAGTCTTTCTACTTGCATATTTTCTGTGTTGGTACCACGGATGCCTTGTGTGTGTTTTACGGAGTACCGTACGATGGGGATGAGCAAGTGAAAGAGTCTGGTAAGTAGAATGTCACTAGAATACAAGAAAATGATAGGTAATGAGATGAGAGAGAAATTATTTGTTCCATATTTATTGTTTGTTGTCTCATACTGTGTTTAAACCTGTGATGCATGTAATTTCATTGTGTTGTTATACTTTGTTATCACCATATACTAGCATGGTTGCTGATCTATTTTGATCAATAAAGTGATGGTGAACTTAATACCAAGAGAAGTAAAAAATGAATAAATTCCTCTTTGCTTTGAATTGTTTAAAGAGGATTATTATAGGTTGGACATAGATTTTAGTTCATGGTATGACTTGAGGAAAGGATAATATGTTTTATTAAATCATTATCATACTTAATAGCACATAGTGCTAAGATAAATTTTAAGATTATAAAACCACTTTGTGTTGATGTCACATTAACCTTAGCATGACACTTGAGTATAAAATCTTTGTGAAAATGTTTTAATGATTTAAAATTCTAATTGACGGCCCATGTGTACCTTTGACTTAGAGTCATGGGATTTGGAGAGAAAGTAATATGAAAGAAATAGTAAAGAAATAAATGCATTTTTTTTCTTAAGTAGATTATGGAGGAATGGGAGAGTTGGAAAATGCACTACCCTAAAGAAGTGTATAGTGGACTTGTCATTTTTGGTAGCCACTTCACCCAAAAACTTGGAAAAGCTTGGGGAAGTAATGAACAAGGTGATAGTGTGTCTATTTAAAAAACTCAAGAAGATTTGAGAAGGCAACTTAGCAAGGAAACAAAGAGAAAATTCAAGGAAACATTGGGGCATCATTTTGACAACTATGAGATTTTTAGGCAGACCTTGAAGACAAGAAATAAGTTGGTTCTTTGTTTATTTTCTCGTTATTGCTGCACTTTATTGATTTGATGTTGTAAATATAATAAATGTGTTGTTACAAGAAGATTATGGTCAAGCATGGAGAATTAGGGGGTAGAATGGAACAAATGGGTGTTCTGTTAGAGCATTTTATGCCCTTACATTTCCCTTCATCTCCTTCTTTCCTCCAAAAACTTCTTACTACCCAGCGTCTATCCAACATGGCCTTGCTTGATTTATTTGTTGTTATTTTTGTTGAATGTATATGATTGGTTGTGTTTTATTTCTGGTAAAGGGGCTTTTTAAATGAAAACCATAGGTGCTTTATCCAACCTCAAAGTCTCATTGAGTGGATTGGACTATTTATTTTGTTTAATTCCCTAGATCGTTGCAAATATTTGTTGGCGTATGGCCCATTAATGGTTGGTAGAAACCCAAGGACATTATGAGATCATTGTATTTTTTTCATACCTTTGTTATTAACCCTAGTCTATGCAACACATGGTGGAAATCTCTCTCTCTCTCTTTCTTGTCGCTTGCATACACTTTTGTAATGATGCCCCTCTATTGGGTGGACTGCTGCATTTAATAGTTGGAAGTGATAAGGACCACCAATGGAAGACTCATTTTACACATTCCCTTTTCATTCAGTGCATATGTAGTAAAGAAATGAAGGATTTGATGATCATAACCAACAAGATTATCATGATTTTTATGGATGTTTTCTCTGATATATTATATTGAAAGGTCTTCTTTGATATCAAAAATATTATTGTTTCTTCGATTTTTTGAAAGAATGATATGAGAATTCATTTGACTTAGTGGGAACACCTTTACAGTAAAGATGATGTTATAGGTTTTTTCATGGAATTAAACTTACCTTGTATGCATGGAATACATCACTAATTCCTTTGTTATTGAAAGTTAATATCACTTACTATTAAAATTGGTATTAAGGAGTAGCCAATCTGCCATGTCCCCTTTTCATAGGGAAATAAATTAATAATAATACTTTAAGCTGTCCCAAGTCATTTTTATTTTATAACATAAAAATAACACCTATTGATTATTACTATTAAGAGGGTCAACAAGTAATTATTATTAAGTAGATGAAAAGTAATGTTTTATTGAAAATATTTTAAACAATTTTAGGGTAAATTGGAAAAGATAAAGTTATAAAAGGAGGAGTTGGGCTCAAAAGAGTAATTATTCATTGTTCTTCTTTGAAAACAAAACCCTATTTCAGAGTTTGATCTTTATGTCCAAATATTTTCATCTGAGGATAAAAAACCTTTGATATATAGATTTGGAGTGTTAGGAGACCCCTTATCCAATGGAAGCACAATTGATTACTTATATATGAGCAATTGAACACGGAATTATAACAGAATGATTAAGAAACTAGAAACATGAGACAACAAAAAATTTGAGAGACAATACACACAATTGTATTAGATAATACTAGAAGAAAATACAATAAGGAAGATGCCACTTCTCCCTCCACCTCAAAGGCTTGCCACACCTCAAGACCTTCTTCCCTCTCTCTCTTGCTCAACACAAACCCAACTCTACAACTTGAGTTGCTATCCCTCCTTGAATGCTTCAGCTGATCTCCTTGACCTTACACCTGTAGATCTCCTTGACCTTGCTTGCTTCAATGCTCTTACTTGATCAATTTGATAATTACAATACATGTCTCATGGGTCTTTAAATAGAATCCCATGGTTACAAAAATAGAAATCTAACTACTAAAATTAGACACACAACTCGCGACTTAAATTAGCCCCTTAGCATGCAAACACTCGGTTTAACTAACTGACTGTTCGTAAACAGCAGTTCTGGACCGCACAGGCGACCGACGCCGGTCCCTGCTTGTCTGGTGCTGCCGACATCGGCCGACTCTCTACCGTCGCCGGTCTCCTTCTCCACTGCATCTGACCGACGTCGGTCATACTACCGACACCGGTGGCTCTGGTTCTTCAGCATCCTTCCTTCTTGTGTCTGCAAATAGTTGAAGCTTTTAGCTCCACACCTTAACATGGAGGATGAAAACCTTCTAACCCATTAAGGTGATTCTATTCAAGAATCATAATTGTTCTTACAAACCATGATTAAAATTCAGTTTTAATGTGGTTAAATATTGCTCTCAGATTCTTGTACTTTATGAGGGTTTGAATTATTTATCGACTGTTGCAATGGGTTTCTTCTAGTCATAACCCTATTGCATTGGGGTTTCTACCCTATTGGTTGTTGCGTTGGAGTTTTTCCTTCTAAAATTTGTTGTGTAAGGTTTAATTCATAATTCAAGCTGTTGCATGGAGTTTTAGACAACATTCATGGCCATCATACCTCCCTTATCTATATGATAGCTATTTATTTTTGAACAAAGCTATGAACCAATCTAGGACACAATTGGGGGCCCATATCCCGAAGTGAACATCTATTACATGTGTCAGATATTCCAATCATAGTCACAACCAGATTGAGAATACCAATGACCACTTCTAGTCACAACCAGCTCGAGAACACCAATAACTAGCGCAAGAATACCAACAAATAGCCACAATCTAGCCAAGAATACCAATAATGGCTACAATTAGCTTAAGAATACCAACAAATGGCCACAACTAACCCAATAATACTGATGATGGCCACAACCAACTTGAGAATACCAATAACAACCACATTCGACCTCCTATACCATAGTGAGATTTGAACCTGGGTGGATCTTGTAACAACCAAGCTACTTTACCAACTCACCCTCATTTCATTGGTACATTGAATAAAATATTATAGTTGGGTTGTTAGTATATTTGAAATTTCTATATTTCATGTGCAATTTATTATCTTGTTTCTTCATTACCAGTATTTTGTATGTTTTCATCTTAATATGATAAGGATTTCAATGAAGTTTCAAGTGGGTTTTCAATATCAATATTGTATGTGGGTTATTTTATTATTTGATTGATGTTCAATATTGGAAAGGATTCACGTTAAGTTTCAAAGTTTATAATATATCTAGAAAATGACATTATAGTGGTATCAGAGCTATGATCCTACCGGCTTACAAGGTAAGAGATAAAATTGATAAGCATTTGAAAGAGTATTATAATGACATGCCAAATCTAGTGGCATTAATAAAAATATTGTTGGATAGAAAAGAGTCAAAAGAAGAATTGTAACAAATCAAAATTAAATATGAGACATACTATGAAGAATATTATAATCGAAGGCTAGGATTTCAAGTTGACATGATCCTTTAAGATTTATGTGACTTGAAAAGGAGGTATGAGCCAATAATACGAGGGAGAAGGATCAATCAAAATTATCTAAGCAACCTTCCCACATATGATGGAAAGTCTGACTTTACCTTTGAAGAATTTTTGAAGATGCTTGAAGAAGGTAGAATTAGAAAATTAAAAAATGAAGATGAGAAATCAAAACCAAAACTTCAAAAGATTACTAAGAGGGAGTTCGAAGAGCAAGAACCCAAGAACGCATTCCTAAAGAAATAAAAAAATCCAGGACTAGAGCTAAAAGAAAGTGAACATACTAGTCATCAAGAACATAAAGAATCCACCATGAAAGTTGAAGGTGAAGAGTTCTCAATAGAAAAATGTATGACTCATGATAAACAAAATGTTTGTATTAATGAATCCAAGAAGAATCAAACATTACACAATGAATGTGAAATGACCATAATTAAAAATAATATTTCAAAGATTGAGCCACTACCATATAAGATTAAATTTTAGATTAATCATGTTGATAGGCATGCAATTAAAGAAAATGTTTCAGTTGATTATAGTGTCAAAATAAATTTTTCAAAAGCTCATACTTCAACCATAGAGGGTAAGCACTCTTACAATTTCAGCTTAAGATATGATAACATAGATCTATTTTAGTTTTACCATCGTTCTAAGAAGGGTAAGAGAGTGATGAAAAATCCTTTGGATCAAAATTGTTTATGCATAATGGTGTGGAATCTAGGTGGTATTTTTAAATATATACAGGGTAGAGTTTCTAATTTCAATATTATTTTTGTTGATAATTTTATTATCCCATACAAATGGATAAGTAAAAAATCCCAATTGACCTTAGATGAGCATAAGGAAAATATTATGAATGATAATATGATTCAGTGGTTGGAGCACATGGGTTAAATGCAAGGAACCAAGACATATCACCTCACATCTGATAGTACTCTCAAGGCAAGCAACAATGGAACAATTTAGAACCTCAAGAAACAAATTAATATCATTTTAGTTGGCTTTAGATGTAATATCCAAACTACTATTACTTTGGAAAATGCATATGACATGGTGATTGGTGATAAGTTTTCAAATGGATATCATCTATACAAAGTCCATGGTATGCTAGATAAGGCAACAATAGTTTTCTCTTCTTATATTGGTTTTGATTTAATTGCTAGTTTACCTTTCAACACTGGCATGATATCCTCCATATGTAATGATTTGTATTTATGTGGAAATAATATCACAAAACATGATTAAAATCCATTTTCAATGTGGTTAAAAATTGCTCTTAGATTCTAGTACTTTGTGAGGGTTTGAATTATTTACCGACTACTGCCTTGGGCTTCTTCTAGCCACAACCCTGTGTTGTTGGGGTTTCTACCCTATTGGTTATTACATTGGATTTTTCCCTTCTAAAATCTATTGTGTGAGGTTTAATTCATAATTCAAGATACTACATGGGGTTATAGACAAAATTCATGGCCATCATACCATCCTTTAGCTCAGTGCCATCCCTCCTTGTAGCCCTAAAATATATTTCCCTAGACTATTGTACTTTGTTTTTAGTGAATCATTGTTGTACCAAGGTTATAATTGTTATGCATGGTGATTTTATTAGGAGTTTGACAAGTAAGTGTTTGTTGTTGTGAATTTATTACTCTATTTATATGTATTATTCAGTGTTAAAAGTGTATACAACACATTGAATATGTGTGTGTGTGTTTTAGTAGTTATTTGCTTTTGATTGGATCTAGTCTCATACATAATCGAGGGCCCAAATCCCCAAGTGATCATCCATCACATATACTAGATATTCTAATAACTTCCACAATCGGCTCGAGAATGCCAACAACAACCATAACTAGTCATAACTAGCCTGATAATAATATACTTTGTCTTTAGTGAATCATTGTTGTACCAGGTTTATAATTGTTATGCATGGTGATTTTATTAGGATTTTGACAAGTGTTTATTTTTGTGAATTTATTACTCTATTTATATGTATTCTTCAGTGTTAAAAGTGTATACAACTAAAAGTGTATACAATACATTGAATATATATATGTGTGTGTGTGTGTGTGTTTTAATAGTTTTTTTTTTTGATTGGATCTAGTCTCAAACATAATCGAGGGCCCAAATCCCCAAGTGATCATCCATCACATATACCAGATATTCTAATAACTTCCACAACCGGCTCGAGAATGCCAACAACAACCATAACTAGTCATAACTAGCCTAAGAATAATAACAATGACCATAACTATTCCAAGAATACCAAAAAATATCCACAATTAGCCCACAAATACCAATGATGGCTTCAACTAGCCTAAGAATACCAATGAACGGCCACAATTGGCCTAATAATACCAATGATGGACACAACTGGCTCGAGAATACCAATAAAAACCACAATTTACCTCCAATACTAGGGTGAGATTTGAACCTGGGTGGAGCTTGTAAAACCAATCTACTTTACCAACTCACCCCCATCTCATTGGTACATTGAATAAAATATTACAGTAAGGTTGTTTTTTTATTTGAAATTTTTGTATCGCATGTGCAATTTATTATCTTGTTTCTTCATTACTGGTATTTTGTATGCTTTCATCTCAATACAATAATAATTTCAATGAATTTTGAAGTGGGTTTTTAATATCAATATTTCATGTTGGTTATTTTAGTATTTGATTGATGTTCAATATTAGAAAGGATTCACATTAAATTTTAGAGTTTATAAAATATCCAGAAAGGGACATTATAGTGGTATTAGATCTATGATCCTACTAGCTTGCAAGGTTAGACATAGAATTGATAAGCATTTGAAAGAGTATCAGAATAACATGCTAGATTTAATGGCAACAATAAAAACATCATTAGATAGAAAAGAGACAGAAGAAGAATTGCAACAACTCAAAATTGATTATGAGGTATACTATGAAGAATATTATAATCTAAGCCTAATAATTCAATTTGACATGACCCTTTGAGATTTATGTGACTTGAAAAGGAGACATGGGCCAAGAAGAAGAGGGATAAGGATCACTCAAAATTGTCTAAGCAACCTCCCCACATATGATGAAAATTCTGACTTTACCTTTGAAGAATTCTTGAAGATGCTTGAAGAAGGTAAAAGTAGAAAATTAAAGAAGGAAGAAAAGCAATCAAAACCAAATATTTAAAATATTTCTAAGAAGGAGATCAAGAAGAAAGAACCCAAGAGTGCATTCCTAAAGAAAGAAAAAAATCCAAGACCAGAGATAAAAGAAAGTGACCAGACTAGTGAGCAAGAAAATAAAGAATCCACCATGAAAGTTGAAGGTGAAGAGTCCTCAATAGAAAAATGTATGACTTATGATAAAAAAAAATGGTTGTATTAATGAAGCCAATAAGAAGCAAACATTACACATTGAATGTAAAATTTCCATAATTAAAAATAATATTCTGAATATGGAGCCAATACCATATAAGATTGAATTTTAGTATAATCATGTTGATAGGCATGCAATTAAAGAAAATGTTTCAGTTTATTCTAATGCTAAAATAAATTTCTTAAAATCTCCTACTTTAGCCATAGATGGTAATCACTCTTACAATTTCAGCTCAAGATATGGGAATGATAGCATAAATCTATTTTAGTTTTGCCATCATTTTAAGAAGAGTAAAATAGTGAAGATAAATCCTTTGGCTCAAATTATTTGTGCATAATGGTATGGAATCTAAGTGGTATTTTGAAATATATACAGGGTAGATTTTCTAATTTGAATATCATTATTCTTGATAATTTCATTATCCAATACAAATGGATAAGGAAAAAATCCCAATTGACCTTAGATGAGAATAAGAAAAATATTGTGAATGATAATATGATTCAATGGTTGGAGCACATGGGTCAAATGCAAGGAACCAAGGCATGCCACCTCACATGTGATAGTAATCTCAAGGCAAACAACAATGGAACAATTCAAAACCTCAGAAAACAAATTCAAATTATTTTAATTGGCTTCAGATCTGATATCCAAGATACAATTACATTAGACAATGCATATGACATGGTGATTAGTGATAAGTTGGAAAATGGATATTGTGTATGCAAATTCCATGGTATGCTAGATAAGGCAACAATAGTTTTCTCTTCTTATATTGGTTTTTATTTAGTTGCTAGTTTACCTTTCAATACTGGCATCATATCCTCCATATGTAATGAATTGTATTTGTGTGGAAATAATATCACATTAAGGAAAATACTACTTAACAACCTCAACGGGGAAGAAGGTAATGGTGAATTTGTGTGTTTTTATCCTCATGATCTACCATTTTTGGTCAAATGTCAAGAAAATAATTCACTAAATAAATTAACATATAATATTGCACATGCCTATGGCCATCATGGGAAATATTTTGATATGATCAGGCACATAAATATTTTTGTCCAAAGCTGCCTACACATCATAATATGGGATCCAGGAGATATTTATAAACATAAACAGGGTAAACATTGTGATAAGTTCAAAATCATTATTGTTGAATAGGTGGGTTATGGAAGTTTAGTGGTTGCAATTCGTGAACTGATCATCACTAGATCCTCAATCCATGGAGTTGAACCTTGAATTTGAAGGATGATTTATGATGCCTATAAAAATAATGATAGTCATAGTTAATAAATTTTCTCATGAGGCACAAATTGTCGAGCAACTAGATACTTGGTATTGAGAAGCATTCATACCCTCTCACTTTGTGAGCAAGGTAAACATCATGTTGATATTCATTTTCTTTTTCTGAATAAGTGTATTGTGGTGTTTAGACATTTTCTCCTAGGGATGTAGAAGAAATCTATGATGTGGGAAAAAAAGGTACAAAATTTTATTTTAGAAATTGAGACTTTGAAGCAACAACTTGCTAAACAAAAATGATAACACAAAGAAATATAAATGTAATGTTTAATAATGCAAATAGAGTGAGACAATTTTAAACATGATGTTAGACAATTTAAATCAACACTATAGGATTACATAAAGAGCAAAAAAGGTGTGAAAATTTTAAATTTTGAATCATAAATGAAAGGCATATGACTAATGATTTTGAGGATGAGATAAAACTTCAAAAGGAATCTAATGCCAATTTGAGCTTACAACTCAACAAAATTCAAGAAGTAAATACATGAGTTGGTTTTTGCTCTACAGGATCTAGAGGAAATATTAGAGTAGCATAATGTAGAGATAGAAAATATTTGGAAGAAATGGAAAGAAATCATGATGTGGATATCTCAGAATAAGAAGCTGAATAAAATAGACACTATGTATAGTTGGGGGCACAATATTCTAATGTTGTGGTTGAAAGAGCCAATCTCAATACAAAGGTCAAAAAATTGGGATATATAATGTCCAAATGATATAATTGGATGTCAGACACATTGTTACAAAAATGCAAGAAGATATAAAAAGGAAGGAACTCAGTAAAAATCTTAGTTTGAATGTACATAATGAACATGTATTAAGTCAACAATTTCACCTATAGATCATGAGATTAATAAAATGTTGATTGACCAAGGCAATGAGACACATGAAAAAATTTCAAATGCTGAATGGATGCAAACACTATCATATCAAAAAATATGACACTGAAGGAAATTTTTTTTGGTTTTACAATTAAACATTCTTTGACAAAAGTCATAGAATTAATAGATGAATCACAACAAGATCTACATCAGTATTCAGAGACTTTGAAATGAGATATGAATGAGCTTAAGAGGGATTGAAAAGAACTAACAGATGAGAATCTTGACCTTATTTACAACTTGAACAAATTAAATAAGGATCTGGAGTAAAAAATGTATAATAGTTGAGATAGAAGATAAACTAAGAGTATCTTCATTTGGTTCTACTTTACTTGGTGAGCACATCTTTCACATAAACAACCACCGTGTAAGTTTGAGATTACAAAATCAAGAAAAACATCTAAGTTAGATCGATATGAGGAGTCTACAAATATTTTATAGGAGGACATAAATCAACAAAAAAATCCATTCGATAATGTTGCATCACAAGAAGAAATTAAAATCCTTCAATCAAAGAAATTCGGTAGAGGGACTAGTAAACTCCCAAGGATAATTTGGGTTCCTGGCATTGAAGAAATGTGTAACTAAGATGGAGTGGTAAATCTATGATTACTTGAGGGCAAATAATTCTAAGGGCAGACTGTCATGTCCCCTTTTCATAGTTAACTGATCAGAAGACCCATGGCTTATTCCTTACTTCTTGTAAGCTAAGGGATATTGTTAGAGAAATAAATTAATAATAATAATTTAAGTTATCCTAAGTCACTTTTATTTTATAACATAAAAATGACATTTATGTATTATTCTTATTAAGAGGGTCAAAAGTAATCATTATTAAGTGGATGAAAAATAATGTTTTATTAAAATTATTTTTAAATAATTTTAGGGTAAATTGGAAAAAATAAAGTTTTAAAAGGAATTGGGCTCAAAAGAGTCATTATTTGTTGTTCATCTTTGAAAACAAAACCCTATTCTAGAGTTTGAGCTTTGTGTTCAAATATTTTCATTTGAGGATGAAAACTCTATGATCTGTAGGTTTAAAGGATGAAACCCTATAACCTATTGAGGTGATTCTATTTAGGAATCATAATTATGCTTATAATTTAGGATTAAAATCTAGTTTCAATGTGGCTAAATATTGATATCATATTCCAGTACTTTGTGAGGGTTTGAAGTATTTGTCAACTGATGCATTGGGTTTATTCTAGCTACAACCATGTTATATTAGGGTTTATACACTATTGGTTGTTGCATTATAGTTTTCCATTCTATAATTTGTTGTGTGAGGTTTAATTCATAATTCAAGTGTTGTGTGGGGTTCTAGACAACATATAGGGTCATCATACCACCCTCCATATCAATGCCATCTCTCCTTGCATCCCTAAAATCTATTTCCCTAGACTATTGTACCTTGTCCTTGGTGAATCATTATTGTACTAGGGTTATTGCTACTACGCATGGTGATTTTGATGGGAGTTTGAAAAGTAAGGGTTTGTTATTGGGAATTTACTTCTATATTTATAAGTAAATATTTAGTGTTAAAAGTGTAGACAACACATTGAAAAAATATCACATTTGGGTTGTTATTAGATCTGGAATTTCCATATTGCATGTGTAATTTATTATCTTATTTCTTCATTATTAGTATTTTGTATACTTTCATTTTAATATAGTAAGGATTTATATGAAGTTTCTAGTGAGTTTTCAATATCATTATTGCATGTGGGTTATTTTAGTATTTGATTAATGTTCAGTATTGGGAATGATTCATGGTAAATTTTAGAGTTTATAAAATATTTAGAAAGGGACATTACACAATCTACATTAGTTGTATTCCATTTTTGGCCTTATAATCTAGGAATAGTTCCTTCAGGTATTTTTTTGGCAAGGATTATATGGTGTTGAATGAATGTATTTCATTAATTTTGTAGCTTATGTATCTAAACCTCATGATATGGGATACAAATTTAATCTCCTAGTTGAAATTGTTTTTGAATTTGTTGAAGTGGTTTATTAAGATCTCTAGTCCATAATCACATTGTTGTCATCTTTGTTAAATAATATAGTTGTTTTATTGGTGTAGAGATTTATTTAATTGAAAAACTAATAGAAATAAAATGTATGGATTACATTATCTGCCTCTTTTGTAGATAAATATAATCCTTCTGATACTATAATTTTCTTTTAGTTGATAATATGAAGTGTATAGTAGACTTTGTACTTGTTGTAGTTAAAATCCATGTATTTAGAAGGGAATTATGGGTACATGTATCCTTTATGTGGAAATATTTAACCACATAGCATGTGCAACTTAATTAAATGATTGTGTTCATACATAGTTATTGATTTTAAGTCAATTCTTGGAATGGAGATTACAACTTAGTACTCATTCTATAGCACAAACACTTCAATCTAACTCCATGATTGGTTGTACTAGTTACTTGTATAGTAGGGTATATATTGAATATGTATTAAGTATGGTTGTCTTATGGTTTTGAATAGTCACCATGAAATCGAGATGGATATATTCATTATATTGTAGTGTTGGCATGTTTTGTGGCAACTAGATTATCTTATTAATAACACCTTGTTCTATTGTATTTGGTGCTAGAAATTGCTATCAGTGTACTTCTCTAAGGTCTAAATGCTTAAACCTATTTAATGTTTAGTGAATAATATCAATGCTTATAATATTAGAATATATATATGCATGATCTTGTCATTAGGGCAAAACACAAAAGTGTTGGTATTTTCCTATCTACATTAGTAGTTGGCTAAGGTACAAATGATATAATCATATATTTATGTTGTAAGGCATTATTCATTACCATTATGTTGATGTGTTTTATTGGAATATGATGTCATGATTTATTTTTAAAGGATCTTACTACTTGCCTTTGTTTCCATTTAGCAAGCCTACAACTACTTTAGGTTTATCATGACTTGTTTTTGACTCAGTTAGACCATGGATAAATGTGTAATGTTTATAAAAACTTATTACCCTACTTAAGATTTCAAAATAAAGGCATTCTTAGATTTTTTTGGTTAGGATGGTTGAAATAAAATTGTTTTTTCACTCTTGAAATAATACTTTTGACTTGGAACTGTGTTGTCTTAAATGAATTATAATGTAGCTTAGAACTTTGTTTTCATTGTAAATGACTAATGTGATCTTGACTCTTTTACATTTGTAATTTAAAGTCATAGGATATGATTAAATGTATGTATATAGATTGAATTTTTCTTGTACTTAATATTCTATATCCACACTTTTTTGAGAATAATATGTGGTTAAGTTATAAAACATAGTGGTGGATACTTGCCTAACTTGACTAGTATGTTATTCTTAGCAAAAAATGCTTTTTAATCGAGAATGTTGGAAGTCTTGTAATTTATAATCATTTTATTCCCTTATTTACTATTATGATTGTTTTATCACAATGTTGTTTGACCATTAAGGTCAAATCAACATGATTGAGTTGAAAACTTGTTTCCACTTGTTATATTTAATGCTTGTCTCAAGAAACTTAAGCCCTTGGTAAATCCTTCTTGAAATGATAGTGAACATAAAAAATATATAGGGTTATGCACTTAATTTTTTATTTAATGAGTAAAATATTATTAGATGAATCAAGGTTAAGATACTTAAGGCAACTTTGTTCATGATAAGTTAATGAGTATTTTCAGCCTTATGATTGTTTGACTATGTTCTTAGATCTATTGGGTCATCCAAAGAGTTGTAACATCATTGCTCTACCTAGAACAAATTATGAATAATGATTTTGGTACTAGAGCCTCTCCTTAAAATTTTTTCTCCCATGAATGGTGAATTTTAACATTGTCCAAGAAGTTATGAAATTTCTAGTAGGGTTAGGTAGGTCTGCATCTTAGATAGTTATTCAAATTAGAATGTAATGTGGGTCTAACTAATGCTTTATGTGTTGACCCTTTTCTTACACATTTCCATTCAAAAAGGGTTCATACTAATCCTCATTGGTATGATGAAACTAAGATGAGGTAATTGTGGGAATGTTGGAAAATTACACTTGAAGTCTATTAAAATTACTTCTGATTGTTGAATAATTAGGTATAAACCATATATATATCTAATTTTGTAAATTTTTTTTGTGGTTTAGGGTTTTAGAGGATATGACATTGTCTATGTTTCTTAGAGAGGAAAAGGTAAATAAAAAATCATATGGATGAACCTCTAACAAAAGGAAAATAAATGCACGATGAACCTCCAATGTTGAAGTCAACACAAGATATTTTGGAGATTTACATAACTACTTAAAAAACATGTCTCTAAAAGGGAAGAAGATAAATAAGAGTGTAATTTTAAATGTGCTATTCCATTTCAATTGACAAACATTATTTAGAATTTCTCACTTGTTTCCACTAAACACTAAGATAGTAATTTATGATTTCTGTAACATCATGACTAACATTATACATAATGACAAAATTATTGACCTTTGTTTGTGAAATCCATTTAAATTACATTTTTTTAGTTATTAACAGTAAAAAAATCCCATTTATTCTACTAGGTAATAAAAAAATATAGGAAAAAAAATCATAAATAATCTTTGATGGTTGTTATAGGTTATATAATGTCAATAGAGAATTCAATATCTTTTCGGTAATTTACACAATATATGATGTTAATAATGGTGAAACCATTGAGTATGAAATAGACCATTTGTGTATGGATTGTATGCATTGAGAGCCATTAGACATTGTTCATCCAAAGTATATTGGTCTTATTGAAAAATGACATCCTTTCAAATTTGAAAGATTAGAGTGATTTGGTTTCATTTGACATCTAAATGTTCTACTATTGCAACACATGTAGTGATTATTTTTGGATTAATCATAGTGATACATGTAGCCCTCAATTATCAAATATGTTCTCTTGTGTGCATTGTGGAAAACCTTGAACTGTTGGGAAATAACCCGGAAGCACACAATTGATTACCAAACCAAGCAACTTAATATGTGGAAATTAACCAGATTCACCAAGTAACTAGAATTCAGAATAACACATGATATGAGAGACAATACACAAATTGTATTAACACTTTATATAGAAAAGAATACAATAAAGAAGATGCCACTTCTTCTCCACCACCTTACAGAGGTTTCCCACACCTCAAGTGAACAGTAATTCTTCTCCCCAAAGCTCTTCCTCTCAGGTCCCAACACCCAACTCAAATACAGAGTTGGTGTTCACCTCCTGTGCTCCACGCACACCACAAGTGCTCCACGCACTCCACAAGTACTCCACGTACTCCACAAGTACTTAAGGTACTTCAAGTAGATCTCCCATGAACCTGCAACAACCTGCAATTCAACAGACCATACTTATGGAAGGAACTCCCTTGCCTTCCTCTTTGCTCTATCCGAGTACACACCTGTACTCCAAGTAGATCCTGCCTGATACTGCTCCCTGTTGTGTTGCTGTCTATATGATCCTACACACCTGCAAATCAAACACGATTCTGCTCACCTGTGAACCTTGACCTTGCACACACATACACCTACAGATCAACGATCTTACTTACCATGTAGATCTCCTATATAGGCCATGCACCTGTGACCAAGATCCTACACACCTGAAGAATCCTGTTGACTCTCCAAAACCAGTACCTACACCTGGTACTGTGGAACTAGGAGGAACACCCTTGCTCACCTCACACACAGAAGGAACAAACTTTGCTCAACTCAAACTAGAACACCTTTCCAATACAACCATGAGTCTATTATATAGATCTCATCCAAACAATAATTAGACTTCTAATTATAATAATTAGATCCGCAGCTCTCAGTCTAAAAATAGATCTAATCATGCAAACACTTGGTTCGTTAGCTAACTGCCTGTAATAAGCTCGCAATCGAACCACACAGGTGATCGACGTCGGTCCCTGTCCACCTGGGGGTCGCCGACGCTAGCCGATCCATGACCAACGTCGGTTGCCTTCTTGTCTAATACTGTCAACGTCAGTTGGCCAGACCAAACACCAGTCTCTGTGACACTTTTGCAACTCTCCTGCAACCTCCTCCATGTCTGCATCAGTGAAGCTTTTAGCTCCACAACCTAACAATCTCCCACTTGGAGATAAACAGCTGCACTGTACCTATACTTGTACCCCGTCTAATCTGTTTCCTAGTTTGTATCCCTCTTCAAGCTCAACCCTGAAGACAACCCACCACACATCCCGTGGTGTACCTCCTGTCATCCGAGTACCTGCCACATCCGAACCTACAAATCCATGTAGTGAAGTCCTGACCCTGCATAGCATGAATCCCTACTGCTGGTCCCTCTCAAGTACCTGAGAACCCACTTCCCCGAATTGGCTCCTAACTCTCTGATAGCTCCCACTGCATGGGAATACTCAGGTCTATACCAGACCTCATGTGATTTTGAACACTGTACCTGTCCAGCCCTTAGTGTGCTCCGGCTCTACATCCTGAACCTCACCAACACCTGATTCACATCAGCTCCCACTCGAGACAAAATCAACCTGTGATCTCCATGTCTCCCATGTCAAAGAATTTTGCTGCTCCAAACTCCTCCTGACATGCCACTGAACTAATCTTACCCTTAGCTCAGCAAAACCCTGTATGTACAATCCTGCTAGCAAAACATACCATCCACATATAGCAACAAAATGATGTCATGACTCATCATCCACTTGGTAAGGCAAACCACAGTAGTTACCCTGACATTGACTGAAGCCATGCTTCGTCCTCCACCTGTCAAAACCTGTACCACTGTCCTGCAGCTCCTCAAGACCATATACCTGGTCTTTCATCTCATGTATCCGTTCTCTTTATTATTCTACTAAGGAATCCATTCATCTCTGTGCTTTTCTCACCTACTGGCAACCCTACCAAAACACACCTGTTTGGTTCTCCTCCAAGGAATCACATCCTCATCCATGCCAAGCTCACACCTGTTTCCTGGATCCTTCCTGCTCTATAATCAGCAACATGTATAAAGAAGAGGAACAATGAATTTGAGGGCCTACTTACATCTTCAGTCCTCCGTATGGGTGTTTGAGACTCCTTGACAGCTCGCTGTCCACCCAAAATCTGTTACAGTGACCGACCTCGGTCACTCCACAGTCTGCATCCGATCGACGTCGATTCCCATGTGTCTATCCTTGACTACCGACCCTACAGATATCGGTGTCCCTACTGCCGACGTCGGTCCTCCTGACCGACATCGGTCTTACCTACTGCCGACGTCGGTCCCATGACCGACGTCGGTCTTACCCTGCCCAACATCGCTGGCTTCGGTCTGCACATGACCGACATCGGCACCTGTCTGTTCGATGCCGATTTCTCCTGACCGACGCCGGTACCTGTGTTTGCCTGTGAGTGATGAATTTTTACCCGCGAGCTTCTTTGAATCAATACCCATGTCCAAACTGCCCTGCTCAGAAGTATCCAGCCACATCCACTGGGTTCTGTCCGCCATCTCCTCCAAGAACACCAAGGCTTTCTAGTTCTTAAGCCTGTCAAATATATCTATCTTCCGCTTAAGAGCATGCATCTCCTTCCTGCTCATGTGACCAAGCCTACGAAGCCACATCTCCGCAACAAAAGAAGAATCAGTAATATAAACAAGTAGATAAAGAGTACCTATTTTCTTACCACCAGCTAATTCAAGTGCATCTGCTGTGAGAGTTCTTGTGCATCTCTCATCACCCAATATTTCTGAAGAAATTAGCCATATCTCCAAACCCGGGACGTGCATGACCTTCATCAACACCTGTGTGTTGGCTGCCTGCAATTTCAGCTTCACTTCCCCTTTGCCAATTCTTTGGCAAGGCTTACCAGCTCCTCTACATAGGGCTGCATGGAAAGAGGCAACCGAATCTTTTATCCAAGATTCAACTTTATCCAAGAAACCTCCCAGAGCAACCTGTGCAATAACACCTGCAACATCTGCATCTTCAGTTTCTTCATGTTGATCTACTACCAACCAACAATAATCTTTTACCTGCTCTTTCTTTCCATAGGACCGTGAGTGACCATCTGTGCTTTTCAACTCCTCCATTCTTAGCTTACTTTGATCTGCAGTTGCTCTACTCCCACTCGATTAGAAACCCCTGCGAGTGCCCTGTAACCAAACACAAAACCTGCTTCTTGCAACCTTAGCTCTGATACCACGTGTTGGGAAATAACTCGGAAGCACACAATTGATTACCAAACCAAGCAACTTAATATGCGGAAATTAACCAGATTCACCAAGTAACTAGAATTCAGAATAACACATGATATGAGAGACAATACACAAATTGTATTAACACTTTATACAGAAAAGAATACAATAAAGAAGATGCCACTTCTTCTCCACCACCTTACAGAGGTTTCCCACACCTCAAGTGAACAGTAATTCTTCTCCCCAAAGCTCTTCCTCTCAGGTTCTTTAGCTAACTGCCCGTAATAAGCTCGCAGTCGAACCACACAGGCGACCGACGTCGGTCCCTGTCCGCCTGGGGGTCGCCGACGCCGGCCGATCCATGACCGACGTCGGTTGCCTTCTTGTCCAATACTGCCGACGTCGGTTGGCCAGACCAAACGCCAGTCTCCGTGACACTTCTGCAACTCTCCTGCAACCTCCTCCATGTCTGCATCAGTGAAGCTTTTAGCTCCACAACCTAACATGAACATGAATTATTTATGAAGTACTATTACTAACACTTAATGTCAAATCTATGTTATTGCATGCAAATTTTAGATAATCACCTCTTTCATATTCAATAGTTATCTACTAAATCTATGTGTTATTTGTGTTTATAGAGCCTCTAAACTTGATAACTCATTTGATTGATTCTCCAATGCATACAAGGGATACTTCAGTGCACATAGAGTTGAGAAACTCCATTGATCAATGAGAATATCCTATTGTGTTACCTAAAAGTTTACATTTGGAAACTTCAACTATGAATGAAGTTGAAAAATATAACCAAGAGAAATAAAAAAGTGTTATCAAGGAGAGGTGGCAGAGTCAAATGTAACATTTAATTAGAAACATGGATTCAAGAACATAATAAGTTAGTTCCTTTTCTACATGATGTTTGTTTCATAACTATAAAAATTATATAAGTGGGAAGAGTTAGCGAACACAAATTATTGAAAATTATTTCTTTCTTATTGTTGTTAATATAATAATATATTATTGTTAATAATAATTTAATCTTATGATGACTACGAAACACATATTACTTATAAGATAAACTATTTATTTAACTGATTTCTATCATGTTTAATGTCATCAAAAGCGTAAACACAAAATTTATAAGGATAATTAGGTGTGAGAGGGGTTGATCTTATCAAGCTATGGATGTATAGCTTTATAAAGCATACAAATAGTGAAAATTTAATGAATGGAAATTAGCGGTTTCTAATTATTCACCATAGAATTAACCTATTTTAAAAACAAATTCCTAACATTTTCCATTTACACTACTTATTCTAAGTATTTAAGGCCATATAAAATATTAACTTATTACAAACACATTTATTTTAAATAGTGTTACAGGGCTTGGTTCCATGATTAGTTGAAGGAGGATGTAGTCATCAAATTCAAGGTGTTACTCCTTAACTTTAACAATTATGTCCTTAAAATGCTTGAAAAACTATCTTGTCATATGAAGCACACAATTATTATTTTATGCAGTTACAAAGAAAAAACATTACTCATAAATTTGGATGGTTGACTATTTAAAAAAGTCACATCATATAGAAAATATATCTTTCAATTTCATAAGGAGTATATCATTCTAGGGGAAATTACAACAATTTTTTAAATCTATTTATAATATATTCAAATTGGCATTTTGGAAGGATTCAAAAATAACTCTAGAGTATTGTAGAAAATGGGAAAAACATTTTATAGAAAATTTAACCTTGATGGGGAACCATTATTCTATTGGGGTATAAAATAATGAAATAAAAACAATGATCATTAAACACTTTAAAAAACTTTAGGTTATAGATAAAATTATTTTTAATGCTATAAGTTTAGTAGTTATGGATTTTGAGCATAAAAGAAATCCTTATGAAAGCTTTGTAGTATAAAAAATTAAAAAAATTAGGATTGCATTAAAGATGGGTGGTTGGTGTCAATGTTGTTCACCTAATTATCCTTTGATTAATCCAAATGACAAAGATTTAAGCCTATTTTCAAAATCTCAGAACATCAAAGGGCATAATAATTTAGTCTTAAATGTGTACTCCCTTTTTTTCATTTTAAAAATTATATAATTATATTATGTAATTTGAGAGCATTTTTGTTCTTTGTGTACAATTAAAATTGTTGACTTAAAAAAATAATTATAAATTCAATATTTTTTATTTCCTTGTAAAACAAATAAAGACATTGAATTTTTTTATTTTACAATATATTTTATAGATTTGGTTCTAGTTGTAAGCAAACTATGATATATTTTACAATCATTTTTTTATTTGTATTTTTTGATAAAAATGGTTTAGATCAAGGACACTACACTAATCATAAAATAAGGTGGAATGGGGGAATATATGAGATAAATATATTAATATACAGTTAAAAAAATCCTACCATAGTATTAATGATTAATACTGAAGTACTTTGAATGATCGATAATTGATAAAGGGGGCGTAGTGATGCATACTTTATATATGGCTCACTTTCACTTTCATAGATGATGGTATAGATACTCAAATATATATTTATATGTTAATTAGTCTTATACACTTGGAAAATATCAGTCATGGTTCTAGCCTTTAGTTCTTGACCTACCTTACAACCAAGAGGCTTGTGTTCACCATCTCATCATGTATAATTGATTAAGTTATATTACAGCCTTGATATTATGATTATCTAGATGACATGTAGCCTACAATACACTTAACACATGATATATCCTTTATTGTTAGTTACAAATATTCAACAACTTTCTATCTTCCTAGACACTGCATTTAGATTTAGACACTAGCGTCAATGCTAATGTCCCTGCTTCAATGCATGTGTCTGTACCTTATAAACAATCAAATTTATAAATATTTATATATGTATAGGTCAACCTATTTTTTTTCATTAACCCTTCCATTAGAAACATTAAAAAATAGGTGGTATAAATACAAGTTGAAGCCCACTCATTATACATCTAGCAAGCACCTCTCAAGCTTATACTACATTATTTAAAATTAATTGCACAACTAAACTGATTTGCCCCATCATTTCCTATTTATAAATCAATCACAACTATAGTCATATTAAAGTTTGAATCATAGAAATAACAATCCATGGGCAATATTTTCCATGTTACAAGCTAGATCACTACATGCACTCACATATAACATATCACACATTTGTTCACACACAAGTCCACATACATGGAGAATTACATCTATATGAGGCCTTCTTCAGAGTATATGGATATATAAATAGACTCACTGATAGAGGGATAGTTGAGGTTAGCTCAACTTCAATTTATTCCACTAACCCTTGTTTTATATGTGGCACGCACTAATTGGAGGATATAAGGTTTTTATCAAAATACTAATATTGAGAGCCTGTGCACATAATCTTGATAGATAATTTGAAAGGTGATGGTTACATCAAATAGGTGTAGGTGGAATTTATATAAAAGAGTATGTATTGTGATCTAGATAGAAGCATTGAAATTAGGAAAGAAGCATCGAAGCTAGTGTCTACATGGAAACACAAGTGTTCAGGCTAACATAAAGTAAATATTCTGAATCTGACTATAGGATCTAGACCTTTAGAAATATACTTCTACACCTGTACTACTGAGATCTACCTACACATCATTGTATAATCTAAGTATAATTTCTACTTCATATTTATGTTATTAGAATATTAAATTTTGTACTTTTCATAATCGACATATATTAGATTCAATATATATATCATCAAAATATTAATAGAATTTAAATTCACTTTATTGGATTGATTTTAGATTAGCTTAATGCTTAGTTGATTAGGTTACTCTCTTTATTATTAATCCTTATTTATAAAAAGGGTTAAACATTTGGGGAACCTGACATGAAAAATTGATGTCCCACAAATTATTACAACAGGGTTATTTTTGGTCCATAATCAAACAAGAATGTGTTGAAAATGTTAAATTATGTGTCCAATGTCAAAAATACAATAATTTAAATCATGCTTCGTCTCATGAATGATAATCGATTATATCACTGTGGTCATTTTCCTTTTACGGAGTTGATTTAATTTGAAAAATAAATCTAATATCAACACGAGACCATAAATTCATAATTACAGCTACAAAATACTTTACAAAATGGGTAGAGGTAATTCCCCTCGAATTTATCACTGGATATGCCATATGCTTATTCTTGATGATTAATATTATTTCAAGGTTTAGTTCACCTTCAACTATTATGACAAATAATGGGTCATCATTTAAGAATAAAATTTGAAACATTTTTTCAACAAATATAAAATCAAACATACCTTATTTACACCATAATACCCTCATAGTAATGGTTAAGCAAAAAAAACAAATTAAACTATAGTTAAGATTTTGGGAAAAACAATTGAAAGATACAATATAGATTGACATCAACAAATAGTCTATGCTTTATGGGCATACTTGTACACTAGTTTTTGTATAACTACCTGAGACACAACTTATTCTTTGGTTTATAGTATAGAGGCAGTTATACCAATTGAGATTTAAATCTCATCTTTGTGGTTTATCTCAAGGGTATTATTCAAGATAATTATTATCGTGAAAAATGATTACATCAGTTGGAATAATTAAATGCAAAAGGCACACATGTTATTGAGCATTTATAGGTTTATCAAGATCAAGTTAAGTGAGCATAAAAAAAGAAATTTTGGCCACATGAATTAATGTGGGATATATGATACTAAAATAAAATAAAAATAATACCAATGCATAAAAATATAAAAAAATAAATTTAAACCAAACTGGCTGGGCCCAGTTGCAGTTATAGAGAAGTTAGGAAAATGTGTGTATTGCTTGGCTACACTTGAAATCAAGTCCCTTAATATCCCAATGAATATTATGCATTTTTGTAAATATTAAAAATAATTAAACATCCCAAAAAATTTAAAAAAAATCAAATTTAAAAAAAAAAATCAAATATTTAAGAAAATACAAAAACATTCAAATAACTCAAAAATATAAACATATTTAGCATTTCACATGTTTAATAGCTTTTGTATATGTTTCTTACTTTATGTTAATAGATAGCATATCATTTATATACACACATATATTCACAGACCATAATTGAGTGTGATATAGACATCCATTAGATCCATGATACATGAACATGTAGATGTTGGACCTTTCCTCTTTCCATTTGACACACTATGTTGGGGGCATCTTGATTCTATTTGATCATGATTGAGATTGATTTTATTATTTATGATAATTTTATATTATCACGTTGAGATTATATACTAAAATTTACACATTCATATACTCATGCTACTATCTTACATAATGTACTTGATATGTTTTTTTACCAAACATTTTACTAACATATGTACGTAGGGACTAGTATGACATTGTTATGCTAGTTGCTTATATATTACTTAATTCATATGTTGATATAAATGACTTGAGTGTATTTCTTATTTTCTTTATTATATTTATTTATGAACATTTGAACATGTTCCTTGATTTTTTGTCACAATGCATTGAGTGTTGCGTGTTTCTTTAGTGTATGGTCATTTGAATATGTCCTCCCTTTGGGTGTATGGCATTTTTACATTGATTAATCTTATGTGTGCACTTAATTTTTTGTTGAGCATGCTACTTCTATATGTTTTCATGATCTATATAATGCATCTTAGGGCTTGTTGTGATTTGATATTGTGAGATTCATTGATACATCTACTTCGACATGATACTATTATATGTTTATTTACTATATTATTGATACAGATATAACATGATTATATTGTCCTTTTGAGATAAGATGACTATCACTTTTAATTCTCCTCACCTCAAAAGGAGGGGCATATCAATAAGGGCATGTCATAGAGACATGATTACATATACATATAGTTGACAAAGTGATAGAATTGGACATAGTTTACATGACTAAGATATACACTTGGGATAAAATATTATACATTTGGCACATATTTGGGGATAGTTTTTTAGATTTTTGATACATATTATACATACTTGATAGAGAATAGGTTATGTCTTGATAGATAATTTATATTGAAACACATTTGAGTTGTATATGCCATGTAAATATACCAAATTATAGATACATTATTCAAATAATACTACTATGCATGCACTTACCTTACCAAGATGCATCATTTGAGTTTTTAACTATTTTAAAAATTATCCCCTTGATTAGTGCAATTGATATTTTGCACTCTTGATGGATTTGGCACTATTTTATTTATTTTAGGTTGATATGGTTACACCATTTGACTCAGGCGAGATTGGTTAGGTTATGTTTACACTTAAGTTATGAGATTGAGATTCAATGTTCTTGATGAAACTGACACAACCTACCCCCATACTAGATTGGGCCCATTATCACCCTCCAATTTAACTCTTCACATCTCCAAGGTTCAGTTGTGAACCTCTCTCCAATGCTTCAACTAGGAAGCATCATTACCAAATTAAACTATCAAGGAACAACATGGTTGCATCAACACACAAGTGTATTCCTTTGCTCCCATTTATTTTAAGTAATTTAAATTATTCATTATAAAATTATATGCACTAATTAGACATGTATCATTCTCTTGGTTTTAGGTCATACATATACAACAAACTCAAACATGCCTCAACTCAAAATAAAGTGTGTTGTAAACACCACGGTACACATTTATTTCCTTTAACCTAGTAATTTCATCCTTATGCATTACTAGGTTAAATGGGGGTCACTATAAATACTTGAATTTGTATTTATATATTAATATAGTTTTGTAAACTTGAAATATATTAGTCATGGTTAGACCCTTCAGTTCTTAACTTGACTTACAACTAAAAGGCTCATGTTAGCCATCTCAATGTGCCTAAATACTTATATTATTCTCTAACCTTAATATTTTGATTACTCAAATCACCTATAGCCCATATTATGATTAAAATATGATATATATCTTTCACTATTAGTTATATAACTTTAACAAATTTATACCCTGATATACACTTTGGTAAGTGCATGGAGTTAAGGGATAATTTTGTGGACACTTTCCATAACGTGATTGCATTACTGACATAATGTGATCATGGTATTTAAATTATGCCTTGGTAATTATCGATCCATAATATGATCACATTAATACATAACATGATCACACTATTGTAAAAATACAAATGTGATCACATTCTTATTATTTTGCACATTAAAGCATGTGAACATGTAGATGGAGCAAATATTGGTTAATAAATAATGTCATCACATTATTATAAAATCAATAACATGATCACATTCCTATTATTTTTCACATAAAAACATGTGGACATGTACATGATTCCAATCTTGGATGGAAGATTATAAAGTATAAGTTTACATTTATAAATGTAAACTTATACTTTAAATTTATTTTAGTAAATATAAGAATTTAGGGTCACTCTGCATATAATAGAGTTGGTATCATAACTACATAAATTATGATGTAGAAAATATTTTTTCAAAATATTATCTGGTTAGTACATAGGTATTTTCAGGGTTTAAGTGTTGAACCTAGGGATTTCAGGACATAACATTTGTAATTGATGTCCATTTTTGGTAAACGTATAGTCATTTAAAAGGTTTTTTTGCCTTTAAAAATAATTCCTACCATTTTTAAGAGTCCTAGGTTTGTCAAAATTGAAGTTTATAAACCACTAAATTTGAAATTGATGCAGAGTAGTGTTATTAGGGTAACATAGGTCACATTGATGACCTGCACACATTAAATGACCACTTTGTGTTAATTTCACTTGTTCATTGTCCCTCCTTCATCCCTAATCACTATATACTCTTGCCTCATCACCCCTAATAACTCTCTCATCATCATTAATTGTCCCAAATCACTCCCTCATTGAACCTCAATGTCCCTAGTAATCTCTAATCACTTCCTCATCATCCCTGATTACTCCCTCATTGACCCTCACTATCCCTCATCATCCCTAATCACTCACTCCTTATCTATTATAATCCCTCATCACTACCTCATTGAACCTCACCATACCTCATCATCTTTAATCACTCCATCATCCCTAATTAGTCCCTCATTTTATGTCACCATCCCTCATCATCCCTAATCACTATTTCATCATCCCTAATCATTCCCTCCTCATCCCTCATCATACCTAATCACTCCCTTATTGACCCTCACCATTCCTCATCATTTATGATATCTCCCTAATATCCATAATCACTCCCTAATTTACCCTCACCATCCCTCATCATCCCTAATAATATATTCATCATACCTCATCATCTCTAATCACTCCTTCGTTCCTCATTACCCCTAATCACTCCCTCATTAACCCTCATAATGCATGAACATCACTTCTAGGATGATTTTAATTTCAATTTTGGTTTATTTTCCTAAATTTTGGATTTTTGATGGTTTTGAGGGTATTTAAATGCATTAACCACCCTTATATTTCAAATTGGTAGGTTAGATTTTCTTATAACTAGTTCAAATTTCAAATTCCTAGTTTTCCCACCAAAACTTGATTTTTAAAAATTTGAATAGTTTGCTTGTAGTTAGCATGGCATGGGTGAATGAATGAATTTTTAAAGTTTTTAAAAATGTTTTAAACACATCTAAAGACCCCTTGAATCTATGTCAAGGTTCTAAGTTCTCAATTGTATAGAATAATGACTTGTTACACATACATGTCTTCTTAACTTCCTTTTGTGACCATTGGAAGGTCCCTCTAGGTAGTTACAATAGTTATCCACATATAAAAATTGTAAATTTATATGGGGATATTTTTATTAACTTTTTAAATACACAATAATTTGTTTAATAAAGAATAAAACTCCTAATTTTTCACAAAAAACATGTACAAACCATATTTTCATGTATGCAAGCATTGATGTGGACTGTGTGATTCTATATGGTGAAGGAAAATGTAATGAAAGAAAAAATTTAAATATATTATAACCATGGTAAGTTTTTTTATAGTCTATTTAAGGTTATTTTATCTTTTCTTTGCATTTTTATCACACCATTTGATGTTAAAATATAACACAGACCTATAATAGTCTTTCCTTTTTACACAGTCAAGTGGTTTCTTTATTGGAAAAGTGGATTAGTGGATTGAAATATATTTTATAGTGATTAGAGAAGGAGTGGGGAATTAAAAAATACCTTATAAAACTTTCATAGATCTCAAAAATACACTACAGTACACACAAACCAATTATTTTCCCTCTTGGTCCTGTACCGGGTAAGGAAACCCTAAAATTAGGGTTTTGCTAGTTTAAGGAGATTTAATCAGTCAAATGACCTAAAAGTTTGTAGTATTGTTTAATTAAAGGATATATAATATAATAAATCAGTTTAATAATTTTAAGACCAAGGGTGGTATGGTTTTTAAGGATTGTGTTGCACTATGACATAAATAAGACTAATTTAGGAGACTTAGTGATAAAAAGAAAGTCTAGAGAGAGAGTCTAACCAATAAATTTTGTATAAGGGTGTATATAGATAGAGGGTATCTATGAAGAGTCTAAAAATATATCAATAAATCATATGTTTTCCATATGATCCAAAATATATGGAAAAAAGGCTACTAGCAAGGCCTGTAAGTCTAGGAAGGTGGGTTAAGGAGGTAGAATTGAATTATTTTCACAAGTTGATATTGCATCATTTTGGTATTAGATATAATAAAGGACACATAAAAATAAGTGGGAGAGAAAATATTTTTTTAAATATAGATAATCCATTAGTTATTTAACAAATTATATGAGAAAGAGTCAAGATGCCACCAAGAAGGAATGCAACAGGTGAGAAAGCAACAACTATATAGATGGGGGATGCCATATTGTAGGAGTTGAGGAACCTCAAGGTCAATTTTGATCGTAGACTGACAAAAGTGGATGTTAACCAGAGAAGGGGAGTAGTCATAGGTGATTTGATTGACCAAGAGGAAGATGAACCATATGCACCAAAATTAGAAGATGAAGGGGAGAGAGAGACTTAGGAGTAAAAGTTTGAGAGACTCCTAAAGGTGGTGAAAGGGAAAGATTTAATCCCAAATTATATCTTCTAATATATGTAGGTAGCCTTAATGTAGAATAAATCCTTGATTGGGTAGGGGAGTTAGATAAGTACTTTGACTTTGAAGATGCCCTAGAAGAGTAACAGGTGAAGTTTGCTAGAACCAAGTTGCAGTGCCATGCATCCCTATGGTGGTATTACATCAAAGATAAGAGAAGGAATAAATGAAAGGCAAAGATTAGGCCTTGGGATAGGATGGTGGAAAATTTGAAGAGTAAATTCTTGCATAGTGATTACATCACTAATTTTTATAGAAAGTTCCAAAACTTGAAACAAAAAGAGATGGGGGTGAGATTACACTGAATAGTTCTAAAAATTGAGAATCATATCAGGTAATATATAAAATTAAAATAACAAAGTGGAAAGGTATCTCAATTATTTGATATACAACTTACAGGATGAGTTGAGTCTTACTAGTCTAAAACACTTGAAGAATGCTACTTGTTGGTATGAAAGGTGTAATAAAAACTTACTACGAGGCAAAACCAATAGAATATATATAGGGGCATAAGTTTTAAAGGGTATAGGATAGCAAGGGGTAAGATGATACTCATAAAAAAACAACCAAGGAGAGTCATGTACCTCACAAGAATAACCCTCTAGTTCAAGAGGTGGATTTATATGTAGGAGACCTTATAATAGGGGTGTATATGCACAAGGGGTAGAGGATTAGGTAATTTTTCAAGAAGATGTTTTGAATGAAATAATTTTGTTGGCCATAGATCATGGGAGTGCCTAGAGGATCAACCATTAGGGAACCCAAGAAATAATGGAAGGAACCAGATTGCACAAGGATTTTAGGAGGAGAGTGTTTGATCTCCATCACTTGTGGAAGATCCTAATGTTAGAGAATCATTACTAATGAGGAGGGTGTTGATCAAGCCACCCAAGGAGAAGGAACCACCACAAAGAAGACTATTTTTAAGATTTATTACAAATGTCAAGTAAATTTTTTAGAATGGTCATAGATTTAAGAAGTATAGATAATCTATTATCTATTGAGATGGCTAGTAAGCTTGGGTTGAATAAGTTACCTCACCCCACACCATACAAGGTCTCATGGCTGAACAAGGGTCGTAAAGTCTTGGTAAGTGATAAAATTTGGGTGTAATTCCAAGTTGGAAGATACAAGGATAAGGTACTTTATGATGTCATCTCCATTGATGTTTACCATGTTATTCTTGGAAGGCCTTAGCAATATGATAGGCAAACTACTCATGATGGAAGAAGGAATGTATAAACCTTCGTCAAAGATGGAGTTAGTCATACCTTGCTGACCATGAAGGATTAGAAGAATGATCAACAAGTTGGGTCACATGTGATGTAAGTGGTAAAGAATTTTTAAATGCCATGCATAAAAAGGAATTAGGTTTTGCATTGGTAGTCAAGCCTAGGACTATTATGATAGCCATAAATGTCAATGAGATTCCCTAAGAAATCTAAGACATGTTGGAGGAGTATGAAGAAATAGTTGTTTTTGAGCTACCCAACACATCTCCACTTATGAGTAACATCACACATCACATAGACTTTGTTCCTAGAGAAACCCTGCCTAATAAGGTAGCCTATAAGATGACCCCTCAAGAAAATGTAGAGATCAAAAGACAAGTGTAAGAGTTTTTTGACAAAGGACTGATAAAATAAAGTCTTAGTCATTGTTCAGTACCTAAAGTGTTGGTTCTAAAGAAGGAAGGTGAGTGGAGAATGTGTACTAATTTTAGGGCCATAAACAAGATCACAATTAGATATATATTTCCACTTCCTAGGATAGAGGATTTGATGGATTGATTGAGTGGAGAAAGATATTTTTATAAAATTGATCTCAAGAGTGGGTACTATTAGATTAGGATCATATAAAGAGATGAATGGGAGACTACTTTCAAAGTAAATTAAGGTTTGTATGAATGGTTAGTTATGCCATTTGGTTTGACCAATGCACCAAGTACCTTAATGAGGCTAATGAATGAAGTAATCAAGTATTTCATAGGAAAGTTTGTATTGGTGTATTTGGATGTCATACTTATTTATAGCCATAGAAAAGAGGAACATCTTCACCATTTAGATCTAGTCATGAGGAGGCTGCAAGAATAAAGTTTGTTGATCAACCTCAAGAAGTGTGAATCCTTGAAGTCAAATCTATTGTACCTTGGATTTTTCATATCAAAAGGCATGCTAAAGATGGATAAGAACAAGGTGAAGGCAATCATGGAGTGGCCAACACCTAGGACAATAAGAGAGGTAAAAAATTTTCATGGTCTCATAAGATTTTATAAGAATTTCATTAGAAATTTTAGTGGGATATGTGATATTATCATAGACACCATTAAGAGAGATAAGAAGAAGTTTGTATGGAATGATAAAGTAGATAAAAACTTCCAATACTTGAACCAAAGGATCATAGAGCAACTGATACTAGCATTGCTAGACTTCCATAAGGTGTTTTAGATAGAATGTGATGCAAGTGCAGTAACAATAGGGGATGTACTAAGCCAAGAGGGTAGACCTGTAGCCTATTTTAGTTAGAAATTGAATGATGCCAAGAAAACATCCTCATCCTATGACTTGGATTTACATGAAATGGTACAAGCATTGAAGAATTGGAGGCATTATCTCATGCCAAAAGAGTTTATTATCTTTATGGATAATCATGCACTTTAATTCAACTCTAATCAGCCCAAACTGAACCAAAGATACATGAAATGGGTGGAGTACATGCATAATTTTACCTTCACCATCAAGTATAAAAAAAAAAGTAATAAGGTTGTAGACACATTGAGTATGAGGGTCTTATTAGTGCATGAGATACAATTAGAGAGTGTTGGAATTGAATCACTCAAGTACATGTATGAAGATGATGAAGACATCAAGGAAGCATACAATGCTTGCCAACACCCAAGTACCCTCAACAAGGAACCATGGTTGGATTTTATCTTACAAGATGGACTATTATTCAAAGGAGTGTAGTTATATGTGCCAAAAAATCTAATAAAGGAGAATCTGATTCAAGAGAAGCATAATGTAAGCATGGTAGGCCACTTTGGGCTTGATAAGATGTTGGAATTGCTCACTAGGCACTACTATTGGCCTAAAATGAAAGCAAATGTGAGGAGGTATATTTAAAGGTGAAAGATTTGGAAATTGGCAAAAGGTAATAACACTAATTTAGGTTTGTATCAACCCCTACCAGTCCCAAATAGGCCTTGGGAATCCATAAGCATGGACTTTATGATGAGATTGCTTAGGATACAAAGGGGTTTTGACTCAATCTATGTAGTTGTGGATAGATTTTCTAAAATGACACATTTCATTCCATGTAAAACTACTAATGATGCCACCTATGTGGCAAATTTATTTTTCAAAGAGGTAGTAAGGCTTCATGGATGGCCCATGAACATTATATTTGATAGAGACACCAAGTTCCTTGGTTATTTATAGAGAACATTATGGAGAAATATAGGCACAAACTTGAGTTTTAGTTCAAATTACCACCCTTAGATAGATGGTCAAACTGAGGTGGTTAATAGAATCCTAGGGAACTTATTAAGGTGCCTATCTAAGGACAATCCCAACCAATGAGATCTTGTGTTTCCTCAAGTAGAGTTTGCCTATTATAACTCGACCAACAATAGTATAAGTATGAGTCTTTTTCATGTACTATATGGTATGAATCCTAGAGGAGTGCTTGAGATCACAAACATAAATCATATGGACAAGAGGAGTGTTAAGGGTGAAGAGTTTGTAATGGCAATGAAAGAAGTAAATGAATAGGTAAGGAAGCATATAGAGTTTAGTGTGGAAAAGTACAAGAAAAATGCAGATGTGAGTAGAAGGGAGTTGAGTTTTTATATTGGATACTTAGTTTTGCCTCATCTAAAGAAGGAGAGGTAACCAATATGTGAATACAATAAGCTTAAGATGAAGAAGATTGGTCCTTACAGGGTACTTGGGAAGTTTGTAAATAATGCCTATAAATTAGAGTTACCTAGTGGGTTAGGCATCTCACCAATATTTAATGTTTCAAACCTATCTAATTAAAAATAAGGAGTGGAATGATAAAACACACTATAGGACATAGCTATAGTAGGCCCTGATTGGGCAACCCAATTTCCTAAGGCCAAGTCAGAAGAGTTGGAGTACATACTAGACAAGTGGATTATCAAACAAACTAGAGACAACAAGTACTTAAAGTATCTGGTCAAATGTAAACACCAAAATATATAATATGCTATGTGTATGACTGAAAATGACATAAAAATGCATGAGATTACTCTGGAAACACTCATGGATAACAGTCCCTAAGTTCTTTTCTCATTCCCTAGGAGTATGATGCATGAACATCACTTCTAGAAGGATTTTACTTTTAATTTTGGTTTATTTTCCCAAATTTTGTCTTGGTGATGGTTTGGAAGGAATTTAATTATTTCAACCATCCTTATATTTAAAATTGGTAGGTTATATTTACTTATATCTAATTCATATTTCAAATATCTTGTTTTCCTGCCAAAACTTGATTTTCAAAAATTTGAATAGTTTGCTTGTAGTTAGCATAGCAGGGGTGAATGAATGACTTGTTCAAGTTTTTTAACAAGTTGAAAACACCTCTAAGGACCCATTTAATCCATTTCAAGCTTCCATGTTATCAATCATATGAAATAATGACTTGTTACACATACGTGTCTTCTTAACTTGCCTTTTATGACCATTAGAAGGTCTCTCTAGGTACTTACAACAGTTATGCACATATAAAAATTTTAAATTTAGAGGAGGAGGTTGTTTTATAATTTTTTAAGACACAATAATTTTAATATTAAATAATAAAACTTGTAGTTATGCACAAAAACATGTATATACCATGTTTCCTTATATGAAAGCATTGATGTGGACTATGTGATTCTATATGGTGAAGGAAAGCATAATGACTGCAGGACTTTAACTATTTTATGACCATGGTAATTTTTTTAATAATATATTTAAGGTAATTTTATATTTTAATTGCATTTTTATCACACATTTTGGTGTCAAAATACAACACAAACCTATAGCAGTTTTTCCTTTTTACACAGTCAAGTGGTTTATTTGTTGGAAAAGTGGAACAGTGGATTGAAAGAGATTTTATGGTGATTGAATAAGGATTTGGGGATTGAAAAAAACATTATAAAAATTTAATATATCTCAAAAATACCCTTAAATACTCATAAACTAATTATTTTCCCCCTTAGACTTGTACAGGGTAAGGAAAACCTAAAATTAGGGTTTTGCTAGTTTAATGATATTTAACTAGTGAAATGACCTAAAAATTTGTAGTCTTGTTGAATTCAAGGAAATATAATAGAATAAATTGGTTTCAGACATATATGACCAAGGGTTGTATGATTTTTAAGGTTGTGTTGCACTAAGACATAAAGAGGCCTAATTGAGGAGACTTAGTGATATAAAGGTCTAGAGAGAGAATTTGACCAAGAACTTTGGTACAAGGGTGTATATAAATATATGGTATCTAGGAAGAGTATCAAAATATATTAATCAATCATATGTTTTTTTTACAAGCCAAAATATATAAAAAGGCTACTAGCAAGGCCTGAAAGTCTAGGAAACTGGGTCAAGGAGGCAAAGTTGAAACTTTTTCACAAGTTGCTCTATATCACCTCACCATCCTTCATCATCCCTAATCACTCCATAATCTTCCCTAATCACTCCCTAAGCATCCCTCATAATCCATATTGACTCCCTCATCATCTCTACTAAATTATTCTTCATCCCTCCTCATCCTTAATCACTCCATCTAATACCTTAATGGTGGTATTTTGTTGGGGTTTAACAATGCTAGGAGCTACAAGTAAAGATTTGAGTGCTAGAATAAAATATAAGACATAGTGATCAAAATGATGTGGAGGCAAATTTGAAACATAAATATTTAGCTCCTATGAAAAAATATGGGCCTATTTGAAATGATGTAATTCATAATTGAAAATCCACCAAAAAAAGAGAAGTAAAACCACCGTAGCACCAAAAATGGGTAGTAAATATGAGAATCACCAAGCTATGTGATTTCTTAAAACCAATCACTTTATTTTTATATGGAAATTTTATGCTGTGAATAATTACATTGAAGTCCTATTTATATGTCTATTGATTTAGTCATCATATGAGAGAGTGGAAAATAATTTTCAAATGATTAGAACAAGTAGTCCAAGATTAGAAAGTGGTGATTAATTCATAACTTCAATATTCAATCTCATCACACTATGAGCTCTCTAATTGCACATATCGAGAATTGGGTACAAGTTATCTAGAAATATAAAAAGGTAAGTAGATAATGTATACACATAATATTTTCAAACTTTTATCAACTAATAACACTCTTTGTCTTGAAAGAACCTGTCAAGTCTCAATATCTCTTAGTGCACACCCTAAAGGGTACTTAAAAAAAGGGGTGGGTAGACCATTGGTGTTTTTTAGGATTATTGTCTCTTTTTCCACTTGTTATCTACACATTTGTCTCCTAAAAACCATATCCCTAAGATTGTTCTTCTTTGTTGTATACTCCTCAGTCATTTCCCACCTTTTGTCCCTTGTCTTAGCCTAAATCCCCTTTCAAATATTTAAAATACTAGGTTGACTGGGTTAAGCCCTGTACTCTTGTGGGTAAAATTCATTTATGGTCTAGGTTGACTCTTGGCTAACCTAGCCTATGACCTAGTGAATATTTGTTCAGAATAATACTAGGTTGATTTGGTTGACCCTGTCAGTCAAAACTTTTAAAAGGGATTAGGGTTAAATTTTCCTATATATACAAAATCATCTCTCCATTATTTAGAGAAGAGAATAATAAGTAATATCTATTACACATCTACTTATCCACCATTATAATTTAGGAGCAAGATTAAGGTTTCATACTTTCTTTGGAGATATAGATCTTGTCTTGTGGAAAAGTCTTTTGAATGAATTGATAAATTGTGTAGCCTAGAGATGATTTATCCTTGTCATCCTTACATACCATAACAACCTCTTGTGAAGCACCTTGGTGAAGGGAAATATTAAGGCTCGATGGATTCATATTCAAAGGTAAGTATTCCTAACTTTTTTCCTTCTTTGTAAGAGTAGATAGATATGAATTTATACATTGACATGAGTATATGTCTTTTATTCATGTTTAATTTTAATTTTTCTTACCCCCACTTTGTGCCATAAGATTTGGTGAGCACTAGATTAGACTTTACTTTAATTTTTATTAGTTTAATGAATATAAAAGCATAGGGATTAGTTAGGGTTATTGCATGATTGTGCTTGATTAGAAGCATTGGAACCCTCCCTAGTATTGTTTATTATGATAAGAGATCCCCTAATTAGCTCTATCAGATCCCTATATTGGTCATGTTACTAATTATCTAATGTATCCCCAATCAAAATTGAAAGTATGATCTATCTTCTTTGATTTAGTATTGATTTATAGGCATGATGCATTTCTAATTGCATATATTGTGGTGAACCTGACATGAATCTAAACTTTGTAGGTTGTATTTCAAAATTTTCATTATTTTATCTTTTTTTATATTTGGGATACTAAGTTGACAATGCTAGTATATTTTTTAACTTCCATGCATAGGTTTAACACATAGTCACATCAAAAGGACTCTATTATATTTGTGTAGGTCTTCATTAGATACAAGCTATTGGGTCAAATAGATCAACACAATATAGGTTTTCACTTTCAAACAAGTTACTAGGTCGACCTTGTCAACACAATACACTTCCAAACTTCTAGAAAACATACTAGGTCGACAGTACCAATATATTTTCATAAGTTTTAGCAAATAGGGAACTATAAACCTAGGTCAACCCAGTCAACTTAGTTGGTAGAATTTGAAATTAGAAATTAGGGAACTTCAATAATAATCTCACTTTCCTCTGCATCTTCCAACCCATCAAGGTTCCTTTATCTCTTTCTCTATAATTTATGTTATTCATTATAGTTCTATTTTTCATAGTTTGTAATCTTTAAAACTACCCTTATACAACAAATTAGGTTGACTTGATTGACCTAGTTTTGTATTCTATCTTCTATTTGAAAGACTAGGTTGACATTATTGACATAGTTCTTAACATACCCTTGCTTCAACAATATAGTAGGAACATTATTGACTATGTATTGTAATCTCTGCATACACTGTCATCTAAATCAACACTATACTATGTTTCAAATTTAGAATTAACATATATATGATAGTAATTACTTCACACTTTCACTTTAAATTAATTACATGCTTAGAATAGATCACATAGTCAAATTAGGTTGTTTTTTAATATATCATTTAATTTCACTATTTTTCTCTTTCTTTCACACACTACCAAATCATATAATCTTAAAACACATTTAAATAATTATCTACCCAAGGCTTACCTACTTAGATTTCATCACCAAGGGGGAAGCCAACATATTTTTTTAGCCAAGTATAAACATGTGATTAATGGTATATATTAGAAAATCACCTAATACCCTTATCACTATAGTGTGTGAAGTGAGGGGGTAGGCTGCAATACTAAGCCATCACCATTGCCAACATAAATCACTTTTAGCCTAAACATCCTAAAATCATCCACAAATTACTTTTTAGTTCCTTAATTTTAGCCAAACTCCTTATCAAACTTAAAATCATACTCCAATAATCTAAAAACATTCAAAATTACCATTTAGTTAGCATTTACTTTCCAAGTGGACTACTTTCTATTTTCTCATTGTATGTTGTATTGTGAAATATTGCATTAGCCAACATTGGTACAAGGTTTTGAGATGTGTGCCTTAATTTGAAAATCCTCATTAACCTAATTAATTGTGTGTTTCTTTTCATTTCTTTATTTCAAATGTACTTATAAATTTTTTCTTATTTCAGTAAATTGTCATTCTATTTGATACGATCTCTTATAGACTATATGTTTCCCCTACATGCAGTACTAAGTCAACCCTATTGACACAATATTATTTTCTACCCCTTAATATGGAATACTAAGTCAATGCTATAAAATTTGTATCTTTATCTTCCCTATTATCTATCCCAAATTATAGTACTAGGTTGACCCTATCGATTTTGTATCCTTTTCTACATGTTTTTTGTTCCAAGTTATAGTACTAGGTCGACCCTATCAACTCTATATCCTTATTTTTTTAATTTTTAGACCCTATTTTTATTACTAAGTCACCTTAGTCGACTCTATACTCTTATCTATCCCTTTGTATTTCCTTGATTTTGCATCACCTTTTCTTTTTATAGTCCTTCTCCCTCATCATAAACTTCTTGTTTGAAGATAACACATAGTTGAATTCAACAAATATGATGGTTTTTACCAACCCTAATAGGTTATTCCATAAGTAGATTGTGGCTCTTATCCTGGATGAAAGTAATGTTCATATAGCCACTTAGAAAAAAAACTATAGGACCCCTCCTCATTCCTCTTCATTTCACAACCCTCTCTTCTCACTTTAAGATCCACCCAAATTAGAATATACACTTAAAATTCTCTTCTTTATTTCTAAATTTCCTCAACATCGAGGAAAGGACCCTTCTACCATTTATCATCTCATGATTAGTGGTCAAGACAAAGAGACTCATTCACATTCTCCCACATTCTCACATGGATTTGGAGATACTAGCTTATTTTCTTCTCAGTCTCTTCCCTCTATGTTGACCCCTTCTCATACCATGACTTCTTTTTCTTTGAATTCCTCTACCTTCATGTCTAGTATCTCTATTAACATGGTAGGTTCTACATATAGTGGGCCTCTTCCAAGACCCACTCTCCTTGACACTTAAACTAATGCATCATTTTATACCGATGGTAATCAATATTCTAGTGTGGCTTATTTTCATCCTTTTAATAGTCCATCACTTACCACACAAGAAAATTTTGCCATTAGTGCCTCACATTCTAACATCTCTTCTCAAGCTCTTAATAATACCCATAGTGGTACCCAAACCACTAATTCTAATTTTAATGCTTCAAATAATGCTAATAATTCAATTCAAACCCATCAAATCCTATTACAAACCCTTAATGAAATGAATGTTTTTCAAGCTAATAATACAAATCAAATAATGCAAATGCAAAACCACCTTATCCATCTTCAAACCCACCCTCAACAGATGCCATGGGACATGCATAATCAAAATGTTTCCCTACTTCCTCTTCAAGATTCCCATGGTAATATTATTCTTCAACCTCCTCTTGTCAAAAAGATAATCAAGAATCTTCAAAATGATCCTCTTACATCTCAAATTGTTAATATGGATATAGTAGGTATCACCCCTACCATTTATTACAATGCATCAACTAATCCTACTGTCATCTAAAAATATTTGTAAATATATATAAAAACTAGGTGAAATAAAATACATTTACCGATACCAATATATTAGCCAAAACTCTCACGAGTGATTATTTAGATTGGTACAACCAACTTAAAACTCATTATATTACTTGTTTGGAAGATTTAGTAAATGCTCTAGTCTAAGAACTCCAAACTAGTGATCTTCATGAGAATACCTTAGCCCATTTTATAAATTATAAGCAACTTGAAATCAAAATTTCCCAAGCTTTCATTTAATGATGGAAAACATTTTCCAACAAATGTGAACATAATATGGTTGATAATAACCTTTTCCATCTCTTTACCAATGCTCTTTTTTACAAGTTACAATATCGAGTTCAGACTCTCTCTCCCCATACCTTAGAGGAGGCTATTGACCAATATAAACATCAATATTTCCTTATGCATAAATTCAATCCATCCCAACCTTATGTGTTTTCTTGTATATTACTTAAAAATAAGAATCATCATGCTACTAATGATGGTGTCATAGAATAGTATGATACCATTCACACTATTCAAGCTATTATTACTAACCAATCTTTGGAACCAACTCCCCCTTCTCAATAATTCACTAATCCTAATTTATCTTCACCTAATAACATTAATGATCATAAGCCTTTAACCTCAATAGAATTACTAAAATGTCTACCAAGGCCTCTTCCATGAGAACTTGATCCCACTCATCCTATGAAATCTTAGTATGATCCCAATAAATTTTATTGGTTTCATGTTAGTTGGGGTCATTATCAAGAGACCTATATGTAGATTCATAATTTGGCAATATATTTTCTTCTTGGTCCCAATTTTGACCATGTGTCTATCATTTAGAAATGCCAACAAGCTTATGACATTAATTTCAAAGATCATGAAACAAATACTAAATCTAAAGCTTTGATTCAAGCTAATGCTCATTTGTCCATGTATAAAGATCCTCTTCCAAAACACCAAGATACCCAAGACAAGCCTACCCCTTCTACAAATAATGTAGAAAGTCTGATTGACCCACTTGCTGAAGATAATATGTGAAAGGTGGTTACTTTCATTGATCCTCAACCCATCTACTCACCTCCATTAAGTAGCACATTTTGTGTTATCCAAGATTCTTCTCCAACTCACATACATGAGTTGGGGCAAGATGACCTTATAAATTTTGATGAACCAATTCTAAATCCTCCCTTGTATAACACTTCCCATACTATTTCTACCATCCCTCCATCTTATTTACCTACCACCAATTATACTCAAGCATCTATCAACACTTCTTAAAGTACTTCTCAAAACTAACCTACATCAACTACTTCATCTTCTCAACATAATCTACAATGTTGTCCTCTCACTAAACCTTCCATCTCTTATCAATATAAATTCCAATGTACTTTGATTCCTACTTCCAAGGACCTCCTTCATCCCTATGCACTTATTTACAATAATCTTCTTATGGATTATGATGAGTGGGATCCTATTATGGAACTCACTAATCTCCCATCCCAAATCCCATTTCTTGAGCTTATGATGACCTCTTTGCATCATCATAACCATCTTATTCATTTTTTATTCAAAACGAACATCCCTCATCCTCCCCTAGTAGGATGTGAAGATACCTTATTTGGATCTAAAAATATCATATTGCAATAGTGCAAAGAGATGTCCATACATGTTCATAAAATAATAGACACTTCTCTTTCCCTCAAATTTCCCATTACTTCTATGATTATTGATGAGATTCTACTTCATGAAAATGATCCTCCTATTTGTATTAGTGTCCAAATTGGTGATATCCAAGTCAAGCATGCCATGATTGATAAGGGTTTTGGCACTTGTGTTGCCTCTCTTGATTTTATCAAAACCCTTGGATATTTTGAATGTAATATCAAGTCCACATGTAGTACATGTTAGTGATATGATCGAAGGCAAATGACTCCTTTAAGTTGTGTGTGGATCCCCATTACTATCCCACCTATCATCATTCATGTGAAGGTAATGATGTTTAACTTTCCTCAATCTTAAAACATTCTACTTGGTAGGCTATGGAATCATTATATGAGAGTAGTTTCTTCTTTCGCATGCCAATGCATTAAATTCCCTAACAATGGAGTTATCTATAGGATTCATGGTGATGCTAACCTTTGAATTTTGATCAATTCCAAGATTAGGGTGTATTCAATATTCCTACCCTTGAACCCTTTCCAAGTGTTCCATTTTGTGAGTCTCAATGATTTAACTTTCTCATCAATTCCACTTGAGGTTACAATGGTCATCCTAAACTCATTAGGAATATACCCCCTAACCTCCTAGATTTGGATGATGATGATTTTAATGAGATCAATCTCAAGATTAAAAATTTTGATCTCCCACTTCATCTCATTTTTAGTTTCCTGATTCTTTGAAACCTCATTCTTATCAACCACCTTGTGATGGAATCCCCATTATCTTAACAAAGACTCAATATTCAATTCATCACACCTCATCAGATGATAATGTCATCCCTACTTACGTCATTGATCTTCATACACTTGATTACAATGATGGTTATACTGTAGATGATCCATTCTTAAGAGGTCTTGTTTAGGCCCATGATGCTGAGATTATCCATTATCATTCCTCTTTGCTTTATTATTTTAGTATATCTTCCCTTATTCCATCATTTATCATTCCTAATTTTATCATTCTTCCTCTTTATCATAGGATAGAGATGATGTGGATATATCTATTTTTTGAAAAACCTCATAGGAGTATGACTATAGATCATGCTATGATTGGGCCCTATTGCTTTGCTAGGTATATTGACCCCTATATATTGCTTATCTTTGACATGGGTACAACTCTCCTTTAGCTTTCTTTAGACCTTACCCCTCCCTTAGTATAGACTAGTTCATAGCCCTTCCTATACCCACTTTAGTTGAGTGTATTATTGCTTATGATCCTATCACTCTTTCTATTAAGCCTTGTCCTTTCTCTCCACTAAAACCACCTTATCTTGGTGATGGTTTTATTCCTTTACTATATCTAGCTCTGCTGCCCACCAAATGGGTTAATCAGCCTTACTAAGATATTTTCACTTTTGTTACACCTCCTCCTATGAGTACACTTACCAAGACTACTCACAGGTGTATCTATTGCTTCCATGACATGGATAACCATTCATCCATGCATTATCTCAAGCTATGACAATATATTGGCAATTTACATCCTACTACCCATCAGTCCTTAGACAAGGCCATACCTCCCTTGAAGATACTACTTGAGTATATTCCTAAGTATGAAGAGGTATATTATCTCTAGCACCAATGTGAAACACATCACACTGATCATTACCACATCCTTCAACAACATCTTAAATATCATCTTTTAACTATTCTTGCACATTCTACCATTCCTCCCATAGATCATTTCTATAATAAGGCTCCCCCTTCTTCCCCCATGGTTACATATCTTGTGGTTCCATCTCCTCTTGTGGTCCCTTATTCACCTCTTATTCCTCCACCTGTGAATCCCTCACCCATGGACCTTCCCTCACCTATAGATCCTTCTCCACTTGTGAGTCCCTCACCTATGGATCCTTCCCCACTGGTGATGCTTTCATCTCTCATAAAAACCACTCCCATGCATTCTCATGAGCATCACTTGCATGATATCCCTCTTCAGGAGGATCTATCAAGAATTCCTACCTTATATATTGAGGAGATTAGATGTGAAGTATTTTCCTAATTTTCTTTAAAGATAGATGAGACATTAGATGCAGTTCTCATTCAAATTCATAGAGACATATCAGATGTTCTGGATAAAGTGTGTGTAAAAATCTATTAGTAATTATGAACACTTTCATGGTGTTGTTAAATTTTCATTTTGATTGGACATGTGCTCTAATTAAATCTTTATCTATTTCTTATATCATTTGACATTGTGTCAAATTCTTATTTATCTTACATAGTGACTTTGATTTTTCACTTTATATTATGTATAATGTCATTTATGTTTATTCATGGATTTCTTCTTTATCATTGCCTTTTTTTTATTCTTGAGTTTATTTCTTGAGACTCCCTGGTTTTATTTTCATGATTTTTTTTCTATCTTATCTCTATACACATGTAAAATTGTTATTTTGACTTGGTTATACCAAACTTGTTCCCTTTAATCATTATTTCTATACCATGTGATCAATTAACAAATAATTCATCTCATTCTACTCTCCTTTTTTCTGGTCTGCTTTAGATCTCCTTTCTTCCCCTTTATTCCTTTTCGTAAACTAAGTATACACATGGTTGAGTCTTGAGATAACATGCTAGTTTATTGTTAAGCCTAAGTGTCATAGTCAGTCTTGTATTTGGTTATTTAGCATCCTTTAGCCAAATCCTAAAGCTCATTCATGTGTATCACTCTATCTCACATGAATGGTCATTCCAAGTCCCTATAGAGGAGGAATCTTAATCCATCAAAATATTCAAAATCCAAATCCTTTAACAACAAATAATGATCCAAAAGGTAACATTCAAATTTCTTAAAGGTCAAATCACACTAAAAGACGCGATTCAAAGCACATATCTTTATTCTAGTGAAAACTCAATGTCCAAAGTTGGCCTCATGATAGAGCCGAGTTCCATTGGGGTGTGGTAGGCTAGTAGATTAGAAAAGGAGAATAAAAAAATATTTTAGTAGACCTACTTTCTCAGGTAAGTACCCAATCTTTGTAGTAGATTGATGGTTTTATAAGGGGTCCTGAGGAATGGGGAACATGTTATGGGAAGGTAAGTCCATTTTACTTTTTTTTAATTAATATACCTTCATGATTTGATCTTATTATCACACTTATTTGCCTACATATCTTTGTGTCTATAGCAAACATGTTTCATTTATACATTGATGGTCACTAGCCACCTAGTGTCTTCTCATGTCCTTAATATGCCTCATGTCTCTTAAGGTATTCTCATAATATAATTTATGATTTTTACATTCCCTTTTTCACTCCCTAAAATCCTAATATTTCCCCTTGAGAAATATTTATTTGTTCATTGATCACTCCCCTGAGGATTCTATTTATGAGTTGCATTGTAAGACCATGGATAGGACCTAGCCTTCCTCACAAATTACCAAAATTTCACATTCCTATTACCAACATCCCTTTTTACCATATTTTCACATTAATTCCACCTCATTGGTGTTCTCTTTGTGAGTTGTAGTATAAGACCATGGATAGGACCTGGCCTTCCTCACAATTTTTTTTAATATCCAAGTCACAAAAAAATTACATATGTGAAATATGAGATAAGATTTGATTGATCATGAAGTTACACGTAATTGACATGATACCCATTTTTATTTAGTATGTTTTATGATTACTTAGTTATTCTTTCACTTTTATCTTCCTATTTTTTGCTTGCATGTAATAATCCAACCATTTTTTGAATTGTTCATACTTCCTAGCTTGAATTAGTGTGATTAATTTAAGACCAATTTTGCAAATTTTGTTTCTCTTTTATACTTCCCAACTTTATTTAGTATGATTGATTGACTTAATTGATTTGTTTTTATACCATTTGTTCTTTCAAAGTGATTTTCATTTTATTACATTATTTTCATATTCCCAACATGACTTAGTGTGATTTTACTTGTTTTAATTTGATGCCAATATTTTCATGGTTTAAAAACAAACTTTTTGTCTTCTTGTTTACCACTCTTGGTTTCTTATACTTAGTCATTTCTTGTTCTTACACATTTCCAAACATGAAATAGTGTGTAGTACATTTTTTTTAATTGATTATACTTATCCAAGTCCTTTTTGCTTATTTCTTTTTAACCATGCATGTGTCCTACATAATGCTAGAAAAGAAAAAATAACACATATATTTCCTATAGCATATACAATAAAGCTAAATACATGTGTTAGAAATAAATATATTCATGAAACCATAACCATAATATAAACACATAAGATCAACATTCAACTACCAAAATGATATATATATATATATATATATATATATATATATATATATATATATATATATATATATATATATCATGTGTTTTTAATACAAAATAAAAAATATACATCATTCCATCTCTAAGGTTGGGATATATCATGTCTATGTCATGGCCTAGCCACACTGCCCATAGATGCCTCATACAGTCCCCTCTAAATAGTATGCTATGAAGAGGTTGTCTAAGATCTCAAACTTGTCACCTATCCCTGTAGGTTGGCCACTTGGGCTTGTACCTATGCTAACTGAGTCATGATAGTCTTATGTGAAACTCTCTCCTAAGATAAAGCCTTATGCATGTGCCTCTCCTGATCCCACCCCACTAGTGGTTATTTCCAATCCCTTCATGCCTATAATCACCTCACAACCTCTCCTACTAGTCTGAACTAGCTTGCCTAAGCTGGGGTAGATAGTACCCTAGGATAATCTATCATGGTAGGGTTGTATGATATCAATACCTCATCCAATATTTAATGGATTATTCCCCTCATTAGGGATCCCCATTTAGTTTCCTCCTCTACAAGATCTACAAAATTTAAAACAAATAGATATTAGATCATAGATATATCTCCAAATCTATCTATCTATAATCTATCTCAAAAAACTTAAGCAAGTTTAAAACATTTATTACTTGTTAAATGTCTCTTATCACCATCTTCCCATTTATATGACCATTGAGCATGATATATCCATCAATTTATCCTTTGAGTACCTCATTTGTGGGATGCTACCCAATCAATACAAACCCTGGGGTCATACCCATGCCCATCACTAGTCTCGCCTGAGTGGTGCCTCTATAAACTATCTCTACTTAGGCTACCTAATGGGTCATCTAGGATGAACACCCTCTATGATCTCTCTCATTATTGATGTCTCTATCGGTGGTGTGATCAATATGGTCACCACTCCTATTATGGTGCTGGTTGTGGTACCTATGGCACTCTTACATCCACATTCATATCCTCTTTATCTACTGGCCATCATGCTTGACCTGTCCATGGTATCTCATATTGTAGTCTAATCTCTAGCCTAAAAAATAATGGTCCTATTCCTCCTCTCCCCCTTAAATCTCTTGTATGTGTATCCCAAAATGTGGGTATCACTATCAAATCCATTGGGTGAGGGAGTCCCAAATGTCCTAGTATGCATGCCACTAGACATGGCTTTATCCACCAGGTGTAGTGGCCTATAATTTGTACTCATGTCAATTTTGGTGCTACTATCCTCCAACTCAACTACACTATCATGATGTACCCATATAGATGCCACATGATATTTTCTCACATGATTATTTGTAGTGTTGGCACATGGGGCATGACCCATGCCACTTGATCCTGTCACCATCTCTAAAATTGAGGTAACTAATCATTGACCACATAAAGAAACCTAGTTATTTGATACGTTAGGAACCTATCAATATCTAAGCACTTAATAAAATGATTGTCCCTATGGTTTTTTACCCTCTAAATAACTTCCCATACATATCATGCATGAGCTAGACCTAGATGATAGAAATTATATCATATAGTGCCCCCTAATCTAAAATGGACTGGCATAAGGCTATCTTATATAGTTGTACCTTACTATTTGACTTGTGACATAATGCATGTGCATCACAAGTCTTATCACTACCTTCTAAAGATCCATAATCTAAGTTATATACACATCAAATAGGCTCACTCTCAGCCTATGATATATCCTATTTGAGCTCGTCACCCACAAAGCTAAGGCTCACATCTCCTCCTATTCATTTGGTACCATTGTGATCATTGATGTACCTCATATTTAAAGTCCAATAATAGCATAGACATCCTCTAGGGGTGATACCCACCTTGATGGTATTCCCATACACCACTAATCTAAAAGTATTAGTCAATTGTTCCTAGGTTCCCAAGAATATGAGTACAAAATCAATGCTCAACATCTCTATAATACCTCCATGACCTAGTGTGACCAACCTAACTTAATCCTCTACTATCAATAACTCTAAAAGGTTTGGGAGCCATGTTGCATCCACTAATCACTAGAATCTTGAATGCTCATAAAACCATTAAATAATAAAAGATGTATTAGACCTTTATGTTGATTATAATTAAATATATATTTTAAAAAATTTAACAAAAATAAACCTAATTTACCTTAATCTATCCAGTTTTGACTAATTTGACCTATTTTTAGCCTAATTGGCCATTTCAGTACTTAGTCAAGCATTCTGGACCTTTCAAGTACTATTTCAACCTATTTCTTGGATTTTTGTATTATTATGGGCACTTACTCAAACACTAAGTTGACCAAATAGTCCTTACTTAACCATGTTGACTTAATAAATTAAGTTGACCCTTTCATTTCCCTCCTTAATACTAAGTCATCAATCTGGTTCAAATAACTAAGTCAGCAGTGAGGTACCAAGTCAGTAGCTTACCTAAACAAACTAAGTCAACACACACCTACTAAGTCAATAGTATGGAATTAATATTTTTAGCCTACTAGGTTAACTTGGCCAACCTAGTTGGTTTAGATTGTTGACTCTTTCCCTTACTTGTAATAAATGCCTTTGGTAGTTATTACTCCCATTCCTTTGAACCAATTTCCCCTTTTGGCCTCTAGTACCCTTAGAAACACTTAATTTCAAATAAAATACTTAAAAATAAGTTTGAAATTCTCAGTTGCCTACCTATACTGCACCCATTGCAGCTACTAGGCAACCCTCTCTTCTTGGCTATCATCTCCTCACCATCTTAGCTCTATTACCTTTCATTTGATCTCTCCAAGCTCTATTTTTCTCTCCAAATAAGTCAAACAATATCAAATAAATTTCTTTTCACCCTGTTTAAACTTATTATTCACAATTCTTTACCTTTCAAAAATTTACCATCAAATTCCTTATTTTGATCATATCTTTGTTTTTACTCACTCATTTTTCAAACCATAAAAATTTATGGAATCATGATGTCATAGATAATAATTTGCAATACTATATGCCTATATTCTATTTTTTTTGATTTTTTGCTTTTCTTTTTTCACTAATCTCTATAGGTTCGCTTAATGTTCATAGTGGACACCTTCACGTTTCCTGTAGTCTCCTTTATCTATAAAACTAAGGTAAGTAAAGGTATGTGTTTTTAAATTCTATCCTTTCATTTATATTATTGGGCCCTTATTTCATTTTACTTAACATCAATGTTATGTGTTATCATGTTCCATTCCCAAAGCACCATCCCATGTTACACTTATGTGATATGTGATGAGCTTCGAGTGGGGCATACATATATACATAATATTTTCAAACTTGTATCAATTATTGACACTATGTATATTGTAATAACCCATTGAGTCTCAATCTCCTTGAGTGCACACCTTAAGGGGTACATCAAGAAAGGGGTGGGTAAATCATTGGTGCTTCGCATGATGATTATCTCTTTTTCCACTTGTTATCTACACAATTGTCTCTTAAAAACCATATCCCTATGCTTTTTCTTATTTATTGTACACTCCTCATTCATTTATCACATTTTATCACCCTTTTCCTAGCCTAAAACCCTTTCAAATATTTACAGTAATAGGTTGATTGGGTCGACTCTGTACTCTTATGGGTAAAATTCATTTAGGGTTTGGGTCAACTCTTAGTCGACCTAGCCCATGACCTATTAAATATTTGTCCATAATATTACTAGGTCGAATGGGTAGACACTATCAGCCAAAACTTTTAAAAAGGCTTATGGTTAAATTTTCCTATATATACAAGATTATTTTGCCATTATTTAGAGAAGAGAAGAATAAGTAAGAGCTATTGTGCATTTACTTATCCACCATTCCACTTTAAAAACAAGCTTAGGGTTTTATACTTTCTTTGGGGATATGGATCTTGTCTTATGGAGAATTCATTTGGATGCATTGATAGGTTATGTAGCCTAAAGCTAATTTATCCTTATCATCCTTACATACCATAAAAACTTCTCATGAAACACCTTGGCCAAGGGAGAGATTGAGGCTTGATGGGTTCATCTTCAAAGGTAAGTATTCCTAAATTTGTTCCTCCTTTATAAGAGTAGATAAATATGCATTTTTTCTTCTCTTCCATGCATAGGATTTCATATACATCGACATGAGTATATGTCTTATATACATGTTTACTTTTATTCTTTATTACCCCCACTTTGTGTCACAAGCTTTGTTGAGCACTAGATTAGACTTGTTATTATTTTAGTGAATATGAAAACATAGGGCTTATTTAGATTTATTACATGATTGTGCTTGATTGGAGGATTTGGAACCCTCCCTAGTATTGTTTATTATGATAAGAGATCCCCTAAGTGGGTCTAATGGATCCCCATATTGGTCATGTTCTCGATTATCTAATGTATCTCCAATCAAAAGTGTAAGTATGATCTATATTCTTCAATTTGGGATTGATTTATAGACATGATGCATTTTTGATTGCATATAGATAATATATTATGAACCAATATGGTCAGTACTAAAAATATCTCTACTTTCCCCAACAAGACATTATATGAATGAAAAATATTATTTCATTAACAAATGTATATCAATGGTGACCTAATACACTTCATCATTTCCAATGAAATTTATAAGAATTTAATTTATCCTAAATCATATTTTCAAAAATTTAACTTGAAATTTATACATCATCCATAACCGGACACTAGTGTATGGTTTAGTGTAAGCCTTGATAAATGGATTACCAAGTAGTGTCACTAGGTGTACAAAACCAAATTTTTTAAAGATGCAATCCTTTGTGACATCTCACCATTAGAGGTGTGTGATGTTTTACATGTGGTCAATTATATATTTACCATTGAAATTTAGTCTATGAAGTAAATCCTTAAAATGTTGTGATAAATTGTCATGATCTGAAATACCATATATCATTGTTAGTTTATAAAATTTCAATTATTAGTGCTAGGAAGTGAAAGAATCATGTTATTTATAGTAATAAGTATAATCTTGATGTTAATAATTAAATTTAATAACATCCGTATGGCACCATATCATAGTGTGGTTTTTCCAACTATAACAAAGACAAAATAATTGAATCATAAACTAGATGAATACAAAGATATCTTTTAGTCACCTAAATAAGTTACTACATATTGTACACTAAATAATACTATTGATTTGATCCCTTAACTAATTCTCCCTCAACTCTCTTTATAAAACATATCATTTGTAGAGAATAAATATATAAAGTGGTAGATCCATGAACTCATGGATAATGGACATATCATGCCCAAATAATTGCCTTGTAGAAACCCAATTATGCTTATGCCAAAGTTGTGAATAAATTAAAAAACTCTTAACAAGATTAAAGTGAAGAAATATTGTCCTTATATAAATATTAAGGCATTTTTATTCCATATCCATGGTGTATAATTTTTTTCCAAAATTTATCTTAAGTTTTGGTATCATCATATTCATGTTGAATCTCTAAACATTTGGTATATACTCTTAAAAACAAATGAATGATTGATTGACTAGTTGGTTATGCCTTTTAGGTTAACTCATGTATAAAATTAATTTATTGAGATGTTTAATGACATCCTTATGCCCTTTACCTATATCATTTTTTTAAATCTACCTTGATGACATCTTAATCTTTAGAAAACATGGGATGAACATCTACACCATGTTGAACTAGTGCTTCACATTTTGCAGAAACATGTTATTATGATAACATGAATAAAAGTTCATTTTTCATGCAAGAGATAAAATATTTGGGATACATTACACACACAAGGAGTGCATGTGTGAACCTAACTAAGATTCAAGTCATACAGGAAACACCAAATAACTTTGCATATGATTTAAATCTTCTTAGAATTAGAAAATTATACAAGATATTTATCTTTAATTTTTATCCTTTACACCAAGATACTAAAGGTGAAACCATATAAAGTTTCATATATTTAGCTGCATGATAAATATAATTTGATGAACTAAAATTTAGACTCTATTTTTTTTTAGTACTTATGTTACTTGACTATAAATTGAGAATATCATCCAATTCATTCAGTAATAAAATTGACTATCATAAATGGGTATTGAAAACACAATTACTAGAAAAGTTTTAATTTATATTATAATGGATTAAACAACATATGATTAGAATAAAATATATCTTTAGATTATATACTTATGTTGGATGATGAGGGAATGATTTGAGATGTTTAGGGATGGTGAGTGTCAATGAGGGAGGAATGATGAATAGTGAGGGATGTTGAGGGTCAATGAGGAAGTGATTAATGATGATGAGAGATGAGGAAAGAGTGATTATGGATGATGAGGTATGGTGGTAGTAAATTAAGGAGTTATTGGTTATGATATATTGATCAAGTGATTAGAGATGATGAGGGAAAATGAAGGTCAATGAGGGAGTGATTAGGGATGAGGAGGGATGAGGAGGGAGTAAATATGGATGAGGAAGTGATTATGGATGATGAAAGAGTGATTAGGGATAGTGAGGGTCAATGGAGGAGTGATTATGGATGATAAGGAAGTGATTAGAGATGATTAGGGATAGTGAGGGTTAATGAAGGAGTGATTAGGGACAATGATAATGATGAGAGAGTGATTAGGGGTAATTAAGGATGAGTAGTAAGTGATCATGGATGAGGGATGGATGATGAACAAGTGAAATTAACACAAAGTGGTTTTTTGATGTGTGTAGGTCATCAATGTGACCTAAATTACCCCAATTACACCACTTTGGATCAAGTTAAAAGTGATTAGTTTTCAAACTTTAATTTTGACAAACCTATGACTCCTACAAATGCTAAGAATCAATCTGAAATGCATAAAAACCTAAAAAATGACTATATGTTTACCAAGAATGGATATCAATTGAAAAATTTATGTACTTAAATCCCTAGGTTTAATACTTAGACCCTAAAAATGCCTAAGTACTGACTAGATTGGATTTTGAAAAATTATTTTTGACATTGTAAGGAATGTAGCCATGAGACCAACTCTATCAAATTTAGAGTGACCCTAATTTATTATATTTACTAAAATAAATTAAAGTACAAGGAAATAAATGTAAACTTATTTTTGAAATTTAGAGTAGTAAATATAAGCTTCCAACAAAGATTGGCTTCATGTGCATGTCCACATGATTTTATGTCCAAAATAATAGGAACACGATCATGTTATCTATTAAAAAACATTCACTCCATGTACATGTTCACATAATTTAATGTGCAAAACAATAGTAATGTAATCACGTTATTGATTTTATATAAATGCAATCACATTACCTATTAACGTGATCATGCTATACATTAACACAATCATGCTATTTGAATTTGAGTTCAAATACCACACCTTTTAGCTTAGGAATGGCTTGGATTCTTGAGCCAAAGGCTTAGATCTGTCAATATATAGATAGGTATGAGAGTTTTGATTAAAAAAACAAAAAAATTAACTTTAATCATCAAAAACACTTCGAATTTCAATGATAAAATTCAAAAACTTAATACAATCATGACGACCATGATCTCCTCTTTCCAAAAGTATGATTTTGATAATTTTTATTTTTTTGGAGTAACTTAAGGTTTCAAATTATGTTGATATATAAATATACCTTTTTAGGCCACTAAATCACACAAACATACATGCCTATACATGTTCATGTAATTTGTCTTTCATTGATCCAAGTGAAAAACAAGTTATATGGTAACAAACTAGACCTAATTCTGCACACATTAAAAAAAAAAACTGATTTTTATTTTTTGAGGTAGTTAGGCACATCACACTGATGACTATCAATTTTTTGTCAATTTTTATGATCTATTTACTTGAAAATTTCATTAAAAAAGTATTCATTGAAATAATATAAAAATATATAGGTCACAAACTAGAAGATCCTATCTATATTTTCATTAAAGTTTTTCAATTAATACTAAATGCTACTTAATAAATGGTGTGTCACATGACCATCTATCTATTCTATTTTATTAAAAAAGATATTTCCTCTTCAAATTGTAGATGATTTACCTAGTTATACTTAACCATTTTTAAAACAAAATAGTGTTTTGGAAATTAGACTCCAAATTCTACATTTCATGATCTTATACCATCTTCAACTTTGGAGTGTAGATATCTCAAATTATCTATAGAAGTTTAGATTTTTGTAATTTTAGGAAAATAATGTCTAGGGTAGGCCACTTTTTATCCCCCAACTTTTTTCACTTACCTACTTTCGTTTAGACTTGGACACTAGCATCAATGCTATTGTCCTTGTTCCAAGGCTTAGGTTCATACCTTACAAACACTTAAATTTGTAAATATTTTGATATGTATGGGTTAACCTATTTGATTTCATTAATAATTATATGATAAAAATTTAAAAAGAGGTGGTATAAATAAAATTTAAATCCCACTCACTATTTATCTAACAATCACCTCTTAAGCTTATACTACACTACTAAAAATTAAGTGCACAACTACACTATTTTATCCCATTCTTTCCTATTTCCAAATTAGTCATAAGAGTAGTCATATTAAAAGTCCAAAACATCAAAATAAAAACACATGAGAAAATTTTTATAAATTACAAAATAAATCACTAAATGCACTCACATATATGATATTACATATTTATTCACACACAAGCCCACATAAGGTGGATATCTATATCAGTTTGAGGCCCTCTTTGGAGTATATGTATATGTAGGAAATGCCCACCGACATATCAGTATTTGATGTTAGATTAAATTAATTTTAGACCATTAACCATTTTTTTTCAAGGTGATATGCCCTAATTGAATGATACATGGTTTTGATCAAAAGACTAATATTGAGATCCTATGTGCACAATCCAAACATTAATATGAAAGGTGATAGTGATATCTAACATGTGTAAGTGAAAACTATAGAAAAGATTTTGTACAATGATATAGACATAAGTGTTGAAATAAATACAATAAAATTGATGATAGTGGCCATAGGGTGATGCAAGTGTCCATGCTAACATAAAGTAAATATTTAGAATTTGATGGTAGAATCTAGACCTTCAAATAGTCCAATTATACATCTATACTACTTAGATATTCATGCACATCATTGTATAATATAAATATAATTTATCCTTAATATTATTATTATAAAAATATTTAATATTTTAATTTCCATATTTATCATATGCTTAGATTTAATAAATTTGATCATAATATCATTAAAATCTAAATTTACTCAATTGGATTATTTTTAGTGTAACTTAATCCTTAGTTGATTAGGCTACTCTTATTCCTATTAATCCTTATTAATGAAAAGGTTAAAACAAGTGGAAATGCTGAGAAAAAGGGTCCATAAAACTGTTTGTGATCTAAAACATTGACTAGAACTAAATTATCTCAATAGAGGTTGACCATAATCAGACTATAACATAGTGACAATCTATCTTGAAAGTTTTAGTCTTTTTCTAATAGTGGTTATGTTAATTTGATCAATCTAAAACTCTAAAAATACCTTCTTATTCACCTATTCAATTTTTTTTTTTAGAGTATCAGATTGCTATACAAAACTACCATAAATTAATTTACTTTGATTAGTCCCTAATTCATGCCATGTGATCTTGCATAGACCTAAAACATTTGTTTAGTTTTTAGGATATTGCCTCAGTCAACCTCTTATTTTTTATAGGATGTAAATCAAAACTCATGCATGCCAATAACCATTTTAGTGTATACAAAAATCACATCCATTGTCCCTATGATATGATATGGATTGAAACTAAGGAAATTCTATATGCCCTTTCATTAGTCTTTTTTTGTGCTAACACAACAATAAGAATTCAATAGATAAAAATGGATCAAGGAGCAGTGTGCCAAATAATCCTTGAAATTATGTGAGCATATGATATACTTTTGTGATGTGATTTCAATATCTCAAATATATTAGGGTACTTGTGTATATATATAATTTTGGAATTCAAATTAGGATCTTATTTATGTTAAAGCTGACATTGAGGAAGTGGGAACACTGATAATCATGGTAGAAGGAAACATGGTGAATTGAAATAAAGGACACAATCAACATTCTTAGAATTGAGATGGTTTGATAGGGGTCAAATCATTATAATACTCTTCCAATAATAGTCAATATGATCAATCCTTAGAAAATGAAGATCAATGAGTTTGTAGGAATGTTTGTGAATATCCTGAGATAAATAAATGATAAATTTAAAGATTTTCATGAGTGAATTATGATAGGGAAATTATATGTGGGGTCCAATACAAAGGAAAACATGTGAATAAGAGCCTAATATGAACCAATAATCCATATGTAAAAAAAAAAGATAATAACATTCCAATTATAAGCCTTGTACCAAAATTAGGTGTTTAGATAATACCCCACTTTGATATGTGTGTGTGTGCATATACATTAAATTAAATCAAGAAAGGGTGGATATATTTTTTGTATGGTTTATTTGATACTCATAAGTTATTCTCCAAGTTAGTTTCAAATATGAAATTGATCTGAAGGTAAAAAAAAAAGAGAAATGTTACTTGATATCATAGTTCATTACCAACAACGTACAAAACAAAAAACACTTTCTCCTCACAATCTGAAATGAATGTATTTTTTTCCACTGAGGGTCTATGAATGATCATCAATGCTATTATGTCAACAACTTGAGTATACCTACAAACAAACATGAATTCTTTCAAGTAAATCAATGTCAAAATAAATTGATAATATCTTATTAAATGAAATAAGTGGAAAATAAAAAAAATAGTAGGAACAAATATACTTGATGGTATGTGAACCATGCTTCGCTCTCTAAAAAATACATAACCATCATGGTTCCAACTACCTTGACCAAGTGGTGAAATATTTGAAATCTGGATCTTATTGACCATGTCTAGTTACAAAACAACCTCCCCAATTGAAGAAGTAAACATATGGTACCTCTTAAGATCTCTAGAACCTATTAAAATCTTAATAAATTCTTGAAATAATTTAACCAAAAATAAGATAAGCCAACCCTATGCCTTAATTTTGAGATGAGGGATATTCTTTCATATCACTCATAGAAAAAGAAAATGACTATTTACACCATGTGTAATATAAATAAAAAAATAAGTTATAATAATTTTGAAAGCATATTTATAACACATGTATATAATCAAGGGTAAGTGCAAAAAGTTGGGGACAAAAAGGGGCCTACCCATGGACATGTTTTTTTGAAAATTGAGAAATCTCAACTTTTGAAGAATATTTGAGATGACTACATTCAAAATTTGAATATGGTATAAGATCATCAATTTTAGCACTTCAAGTCTAGTTTCTAAAATATTATTTAAAAAAAAATGGTTAAGTATAAGTAGGTCAGACATCTAACATTTAAAGAGGAACTCCTATTTTTTAGAAAAATAGAGTAGATAGCTAGTTGTACAACACATTATTTTTTGAGCATTGTTTAAAACCCTTTGGTGGAAATTTAGATAAGATCATCTAGTTTGTGACCTATATTTTTTAATATTTTTAATGAATATTATGTTTTATTAATTTTATGTAAATAGATCCTAAAAATTGACAAACAAGGGATAAATAGATCCATAACTACATTAAAAAAATGTTTTTTTTTTTTTTTTTTTTTGTTTTTGTTTTAATGCGTATAGAATTAGGCCTAGTTTGTGACCATATAATATTTTTTACATTTGGATAAATGGAAAAAAAAAACATATATAGGCATGTATATTTATGGTATGTAGTGGCATAAAAATTCCATGGTTAGAAATAAACATAGATGAAAACCTTAAAATAATTCAAAAAATCATATATTTGGAAAGATGAAACTATGCTTGATGTAGTAGTAATAATTTTGTGAATTGTCTTGTTGAAATTCATAGTGTTTTTGATGATGGAAGTTAGATTTTATTATTTTATGTTAAAAAAATTAGATTCAGCTATGTGTTAGTAGGTCCAAGCCTCAGGGTGAAGAATCCAATCCATGTCTAAGACAAAAGGCATGGTTTTTGAATTCAAACATACCAAAGACATACACATTGTTTTAACATTACACAAAAAAATACAATTGATTTATGTATATGTGTTTAGGTTTATGTATCTATCTATTCACATTCATAATTTATATTTTTATTTTAAAGTGGAGTGTGTCAATACATACACTACCATGAAAAAGAAATAATAGATATAGTGATGTAATTTTAGTGCATTTGCACCTACGAACATAATTTTGACTATTTAGAATATTATTTAGGGTTCAACCAGATCTAATTTCATTACAAAATGAGAGAAAGAGTAAATTTTTTCAATGGTGGAGGCAATTAGGGCCAATTTTAACCCCTTGAACATAATTATGATGATAGGATGTGATTTAGGGCTAAGTTAACTTATATTGTCTGACATATTGAGCAAATGAATGAATTGGTGCAATAAATGATGCACTTTGATAAAAATTGAGCCTCATGAACTTAGTTTTGAATATAAATGATGTAATTTGGGTCTCTCTACCCCAATGTCATAACAAAATAAACCAAATAGTCCATTGGTTCAATATGAAGGGAATTGGGGCTAATTTGATTCCTTTTAACCTAACTGTGATTATAAAATATGATTTTGAAGTTAATCAAATCCAATTTCATTAAAGAATAAAGTAGAGAATCATTTGGTTCAATGGTAGTTGTAAGTGTGACATGTATAGGATGTGGTTTGGGGCTCAATAAACTATAATGTCATCAAATAATGAATGTTATAGTTGATTGGTTTAATTATGGAGGCAATTATGGTAAATATGAGCCCCTTGAACCTAATTTTGACTATGTAATGTGATTTTAGGCTAAATTAGATTTAATTTATTGATATATTGAGCCAATTAGTCAAATGGTGTAATTAGTGACATGATTTTGTAAAAATTGAGCCACATAGACCTAGTTTCAATCTTATACAATGTGATTTAGAGTGAAATTAACCATAATGTCATCATATAATAAACTAAATAGTTGACTCATTCAATCAAGGAGGTAGCTTAGGCTAATTTGAGCCCCTTCAACCTATTTTCAAGAGTAGGACATGATTTGGGACTAAATTATATTTAATTTCATTATGAATTGATCTAATTAGGCAATTGGTGCAATTAGAGATGTGATTTGGGATAAATTGAGCCTAGTGAACCTAAATTAAGGTTCTATTGATTGTATATGATGTAATATATGGCTTAATTGACCCTAATTTTATCACATATGCAAATACAAAGGTAATTATGGCTAATATGAACCTTTTGAACTTAACTATGAGTTTAGGATATGATTTGGGGCTAAATTAGCTCATATTTGCTGACATATCAAACCAATTAGTCGATTGTTATAATCAATGATGCAAGTTGGATGAACTTGAACACCATGAACCTAATTTTAACTATATAGGATGTAATTTTGGGGTCAATTTACCTAATATCATAAAAAAATAAAGTAAATAGTTCAAAAATTCAATCACAAAGGAAATAGCGGCTAATTTAATACCATTCAACCTAACTACAAGAACATGACATGATTTGGGCCAAATTAAGCCTCATGAACCTAAATTATGCCTTAATTAATTGTATATGATGCAACATAATACTTAATTGATCATAATTTTATCATAAATACAAATATGAAGGTAATTGTGGATAATATGAACATGTTAAACCCAACTATAAGTATAATATGTGATTTAGGGATAAATTGGCTCATATTTCCCAATATATTAAGCCAATTAGTTGATTTTTATAATTAATGATGTAATTTAGAGGAAATTGAACCTTATTAACCTAATTTTAATTATATAAGATGTAATTTAGGTGTCAATCAACCCCAATATCATAATAAAATAAATTAAATAGTCTAATAATTCAATCATAAAGGGAATTAGGGTCAATTTGAGCCTCTACAACCTAACTACAAGAGTAAGACATATTTTGGGGTTATTTATCTTGGATTTCATCATGAATTGATCCAATTAGTCAATTGGTATAATTATATATGTGATTTAGGCCAAATTGAGACTCATAAACCTATATTATGGTTCAATCAATTATATAAGATGCAACACTAGCTTAATTGACCCTATTTTTATCATAATTTTAAATACGAAGGTAATTGGGACTAATCTAAACTCGTTGAACCTAACTATGAGTCTAGGATGTGATTTAGGGATAAATTATCTCATATTTCCTAACATATGAAACCAATTAGTAGATTATTATAATCAGTGATGTAAGTTAGAGTAAATTAAACCCTATGAACCTAATTTTGACTATATAGGATGTAATTTTTGGTGAATCAACCCCACTATCCTAACACCCTAAACAAAATAGTCTAAAATTTAATGAAGAAGTAAAATTGGGCCAATTTGAGACCCTTCAACCTAATTACAACTGTAAAATGTGATTTGGGGCTCAATCAACCCCAATTTGATCACACATATAATTAGAGAGCTAATTGGGGCTAATATAAACCCCTTAAACCTAACTATGAGTATAAGATGTTATTTGGGGCCAATTGAACCATTTAGGAACTTAATATCAGTTATATGAGATGTAATTTAGACATCAATCAGCCCTAATTTCATTACATAATAATCATTTAACATAGTTATATGATATATAATTATATAGATATAACACGTACGTGTTACTTACACAATAGACCAAAATCATCCTCCAACATTTATTTTAAACCTCTTTTGATAATTCTATCTGCACTTACATTCTCTACATAATTTTATGCCCTGCATGTCAAAAATAAAAAGAAATCAAGTTATTTTTCTAGACCTCACCATAAAAAGCTATCAATTTTGTCTAGTCATGGGTGATGGATCTCATTAAATGAAGAGGAAATAGTTAAATAAAAAAAAATTGAAGTAGTTACAAGTGTTAAAAGAAAAATAAAAGGTACGAATTGAAACATTTCACTCAAGAGAAGTCATAAACACTATCCATAATGAACCAAATGTCATAGATAATGATGTAATTAATAATGATGATGAATTATTACCTAAAAGTCTAAATTATGTTTAAATTCCACATTCAAAGTATGATTTTTTTTATTTCATTGATGATGACTCTATGCATGATGATTTACCCCCTAACAATGAATAAAATTACTTATAAACATAGAATGATGAAAGTAACAATGAATAAAATCTCATTGAAACACTAAACAATGAAGAAACTAATAGTGAACATAATGATATGGAAACACCATATCAAAAAATTCCACAATTAGTAACAATTCCAAGTATTTTTTTTAGAAAAGGCAAGTAATTAATTAAAGTTTGTGAAAACATTTTGAAAGCAATGCATAATAAAATGTCTAATCGACATTCAAGAAGACTAGCTAAAATAATTTGGGATAAATTCTTTGAAAAAATAGAGTTTGATAGTCAAAAATGTCAAATTTTTGTTTTATTTATGAAATTTATTAATATAATACCTATAAAGTACACCTTAAGACTAAGAACATCTAACATGGATGGTGAAAACAAGGAAATTACTAAAAATATATGTGATGAATATTATAATTTAGGCTTGAAAATGATCATCAAAGATTATAATTCTACTTATGACAACTTATGTAGTAAGTGGTCAAATAGGGAGAGAAATGTTTGATTTCAAAAACTATCTGAGCATTGAACATAAATACCAAGATAATAATTCATGTACTTGGAATACATACAAGAGTTAATGATGATAATAATAATGATCTCTAGGCTTTCTATGTTATACTTCCACAAAATGACATGCTATAGATGATGCTCTCAAACATTTACTTGCATAATTTTAGAAAGATAATACAAGAGTTTCACACAATACAAGAGATGTAGTGAAAAGAAGAGTTGATTCTCATAACGGTGCACCGAATCAGAAACATTTCTTAGTTATGACCCAAACACAATTGTACTATAATTTTTTACAAAAATATACACAAATTTATATTAGTCAAATATATTTTGATATGGTTAAACCATTTTATGAATAAATAAATCACACAAATACCACTTGTTGTAAACATGTTGAATTTTCAATGGGCTATGATGTTTTTCACCATATACATTGTAATTTGCATATTGAAAACATTTCACAAGAGTGTGTCATGGTGTAGAGGATATTTTGTGATTATGTATCACCTTAATCATGTACACTTGGAAAACTCATGACCTTGGTTATTCCTCTTAGTTCTACACATGCCTTATTTCTACAAACCTCACATCTAGTCTATCTTATGCCCATTGTACTATCTCTCACTTTGACCAGCCTTATATTGCTGACACAAACATCCCATCTTTCCTAGAATGCATAAATTGTACTTATTTTATACCTAAAAAAGTTTTGAGCCTATGCTTTCTCTCCTTCTCCCTAGACACTAACTTTTAAGTCAGATAATAGTGTTGACATTATTATCCTACCCGATGCAAGTGTCTAATACCCTAAAGTCATCTAATTTTAAAATTAAATGTGGCCTATGTCTATCTAAGTGATTTAATACAATTTATTACTCCAAAGAGATTGATATAAATATAAGATCAATGCTAATTCATTCTTCACCTAACAATCAAACTAAAATAACACCCAAGAAGCAGTTAAGAAGCACTCAAATGACCAAAAGCCTTCCTATTCTACCCTAATATGATATTAGTCAAAGGAAAAACCTATTTATAGGTCTAAAGTACTAAAAAATTAATCATAAGTTCATATTTTCCAAGTTACAAGCTACGTCACTGTTGTACTTACTTTACCCATTACATGATTCACACACAAGCCAACACGAAGGGGAGAACTACATGAGTTGGAGGCCCTATTATAGAGTATTAGATATGTAAGAAATTCCATTTGATAATAGGGTAATTATTGGTCAACATAATGTGCCCACTAACCCATTTTATTTCAAGGTCACATTGAAGATGTAAAGCTAGGGTTTTGCCATTTCACCAAGAAAGATAGTCCATGACCTAGATCTGAATGCACTAGAATAAAGGCAAATATAAACCCAAAATCATATAGGTGGTCACATCATTTTTTAGTGCATATTTGATATGAGACATTAGCATCAAACCTAGAGACTAGCATTGACATAACTATTCTAGGCTAATGCAAGTGTTTAGAGAGCCAGAAGTACCAGATCTAGAATCTGATAACTATTCTAGAATTGTCTTCCTACATTTACTATATCCAAAACTATATTAGCATCATAAATAACTAAGTAATTTATTTTTATATCATTTTTATATCTATCATAAATATAATTTCTATTAATATCCTATCTTAGATTTATAAATTTAACATACAGTACATCTAAGTTCAGTACATTAATTGGCCTATTATAGATATGATATTCACCCTTGTGCCCTATCATTTATATATCATTAACCCTAAACACTAAATAATATCCATATCAAATTTAGTGTTAAAAATTTGGTGAAACCGACATGGACCCGATCCTTATGAATGCATTTTTTATGATTCCTAGGGTTTTGAACTAGCTAGGGTTTAGATTGTTGTAATTTTTAATTTCTTATTGGTATTATTTTGCATGAAACCTAGGAATATCCTTATACTAGGGGGTGTGTCTATTAAAAATATTTAGCTTCCCCTCAACCCATCCAAGATGTCTCAAACCAATAAGGGATATCATACCTTGGATCATGATGATACCCATGTTGATAATGAAAAAACTTTTGATAGGGTTATCATAGAAGAAGATTTTAATAATGAAAATATAGAAAATATGACAATGATCAAGTAGAAAATGATTAATTTCATTCAATTTTAATGTTTCATGAGTGCATTTGTCTAAAACCTGAATATCTTGATAAAATCTTAAAGACTAAACTTGAAGCTACAAATGCAAAAAAATTAGTGTATACATCCATCCCCTTGAGCACTTAAACTTAATACATCTAATGGGGGAATGGAGTGTGTTCCAACATTTGTTCTTGGAAACTACTATTGATACATTTATTCAAAATTTACCTATTATTTCAACACAAATGTTGGTTTTAATGCCTATTATTAATCAAAACATGTTTCTAGCCCCTATGGTGACTACTTCGATTGTTAATCAAAATCTCACTAAGATTATAGTTTAATCATGCTTTCAAGATACATTGTAGGATAAGGTTAAAAACATTGAAAAAAATGATTCAAAGTCTTCACATGCTATAGATTCACAAGATGTAAAGCATAACCCTCTTGAACTTCAGTTCTCTTTGCACCCTTTACCAACTAGATTTGTTACACCTAATTTTACATTTTATGATGGCAAGGGTGATCTTGAACATCTTTGAACCTTCTATTTTGCATGTCTTGATTATAGTTCAAATGATAAAATTTTAACCAAACTATTTCCAAGGAGCCTCAAGGACTATGCTTTGAGGTGGTTTTATGACTTGCCTCTCTGATCAGTGAAAGCATTCAAACCTCTTATAGATCAGTTTTTAGAACATTTTTATATTAACATTACTGAAAAGGTTTCCTATTCTCAAATTATAAAAATCAAACAAGGAACCAACGAAATAGTGAATGAATATATCTTAAGATATAAGATAATGCTAGGAAAAATGACCAATCCTATGGCAGACAAAGATTTATAAGACATATTCAAGCAAAGATTTATTTATCCTTTACATGAGTCCATTATTTTCAAAAAGATTCAATATTTCAATGAATTATACCATGTTTTACATGACTGTGAAATGAAGCTTATGTCATTAAATAAGTTCAAGTATGTAGTAAATACACCAGTTGCATCTACATCTAATACATAATTTATAATTAAACCAAGTTATAAGGTAGAACCTCCTGAGCCTAAAAATAAAACAACCACCATGATTAACATAGTTTCACAACAACCTAATAAAATTGAATTATTTTATGCACCAAGGAGATAGTTTACACATTTACATAAGCATCCTGCTTCATTACTCCCATGATTGCTAGAGTGTCATCTTATATCTCTCCCTCTTCCTACACAGGTTGATGTAAATAAAACTCTACCCAAAGGATATGATGCAAATGCTTATTTTGAATATCACCAAGGCCTTTGGCATTATATGAACATATCTTTTACCTTAAATCATAAGAACCAAGACCTCATTAATGACCAATAAATTACATTTGATGATGCTTCAAAGGAATCAGGTTCACAACCTAGTGATCATCATAAATAGAAAATATTTAATAATCCTTTACAAGACCATTCTAAAAAGGAACCAAAAGTTAAAATGTCATATAGTGCACATCTTTCTCCATCATATTATTAGCACCCATTAGATGGGGTCATTGGTACTTACACGATACATATACCTCCTATGGTTCATAAACCCACTATTTCCTTTGATGATAGAGAAATTAAGGATGATGAATCTAATATTCATTCTCTATTCATTCAAGCATACCTTGATAAACACTAATGGTGAAATAAAAATTGTTTTTACCATGAAATTACTTATACATTTAGGTTATACTCATCATGATTTAAACCCTTCTACTAGATTAGCCAGACCATTTGATGGGACCTCTCAAAATGTTCTTGGCAAGATTGATCTACCTTTATAGGTTAGTCCTATATATGTGGTAACTAATTTATCAGTTATACCTTATACAAGTATATTTTACATGTTGTTTGGATGATCTTGGATACACATTCTTTGAGTAGTACCTTCTACAATGCTTGGGCATATTAAGTACATTCATTCCAATCAAGTAATTTCAATTTTTGGTATTTCATAAGAACATGCTCTTGAATAAAAGAAATTCATACCCAGGTATTTAATTATCAAGCATGATAAAGCTAATATACCATAAAATTTTAAGAAACAAGTAATCCCCTTTACCAGGTGACCAATATTTTAGAGATATTTACATCAGAGACAAACAGTGGGTTCCATGAAATCCTAATTTGCTATGAACCATATTAAGATATCCAGAGCACCTAAACATATTCCTACTATTGATATTCCAAAGAAACCATAGAATTCACAAACACGGTTTCCAAGAACCCCTATTCCTTCTATTGGTACTTCACAACCTCAAAGTCATATTATATATATGTTGACCATCACAGATACTACAATGACAAATATTGCACCTATACATTCTCCTTGGAATTACCATCAATTTATTACACTAGGTTATGAGTGGGGAGATAAATATGATCATCCTTTGGATGAGATCATATGATGATCTTATCCTTTTCAAAAAAAAATAAAAATAATAAAATTTCAAAAGATGTTCTATTGGGTCCTTGACATCTATGTGTTAGTTACATGTTGAGTACTAAAATATATTTTACTCCTACATACACATACACAAGAATACATAGATACATGATAAAATAATGGGTGTCGTGACTTCCCTCTACTCATGTCATCGGGATGTTAGGGCCATCCATCTTCTACGATCTTGATATACACAGGTTATATGATTCGATGATCACTCTACAATATCATGTTTGAAATTATATATGTACTTAAACATGCATATTATCCATGATTATACATTACACAGGGTAATTTATATGATATGTAATTAATGTTTTTTGATAACACATTCGATCAATGGGCCACTATGACATGTTTATACTAGTTGCTTATGCTTTTCCTTTACACACTTCCTTGAGTGTTTTGCCTTGCTATTGCCTTACTTTTTCAAGCATTTGAATATGATCTATTATATGTGACCATTGTGATGATTGCCTTATTTTAAATTTGAATATGTCATTGCATTCTTGGACATTTGAATATGTCATTTCTTGATTGATAGGTTTATTCCATAATGAATGTAAGAGCCGAAGGCTCAAAGTGCACACAACACAAATTTAGTCAATCATCTTCTTCATATATTAATTAATCAGGGAATTATAATATATATAGGAGTGTAGCTCTAAATCCTATAAAAACTCCTCTAACTCCTCACATTAGATTTAGGTAGGTTGTCTAATAACCTTTATTCTCTCCCAACTAATCTCACACCTAAAATACTATGAGAGTTGTTCTACAACTCATTATTAAATATTTACATTATATTTATTCACACATTTTAAGACTAATTTTTAACATTCCCCCTTAGTTCTAACATGGGGTGAGAAACTCAAATGTCAGTTTCAATTGATAATGCATTTAATTATATAATAGAAAAACTTGTTTTATTGAAAGTTGTCTTTATGACTCTTTTGATGATTCATGACACTTAAATTACTAGATGACTAAAAGTAATGACTCTAAGAGACTTAGATTATAGACACAAAATACGATAATCAATGGAATAATATACTTTTTTAAAACTATAAATTATTCCAAATAAAATTCAATTACCCATTGAATTAAAAAAAAATTAACACGTTATACCTATAAACTTAGATAAAACATTAATTTATAAATTGATTCAAATTTATTACTATAAACATAAATTAAAATGAGGTAATAAATGAATGACACATTTAAAACTTAATAAATAAAAATCCTAAAACTTGAAATATATAAAAACAAAATAAATAAAGACATACCACTAAACAATTGTAATACCAAAAACACGACTTTAAAATTAATAAATATTAAATGAATCATCAACCATTGAATCACTAACCCTAATGATTAAAAAAATAAATAAAAACTAGTACCATTATGCTTTAAGCAAAACCATGATATTTAAAAAAAAATGTTATCTTCTAAAATAAAATGACTAAAATAAACAAAACCTAAAATCTAAAGCATAAAGACTTTTACAAGAGTTAAACATAGGCCATTCACTTCTGTCACTGCCATGGGAGGAAGATGGGTGTGAATAGGCTATGTGGAATGGAAGAGAGGACTATTGCATCAATGTTACCTATGCTAACAAGAGAAGAAGTTTCCTAGATTTGGATGGAGTTGCGCTTAGGAAGATGACATTATGAAGGAGAATCCCTTCACCATCAATTCCAAAAACATAACCACCAATTCCAAACTTTATGACAAAAATATAAATATTCTTCTACATTATGTGTTGTTCACTCTCCACAAATGGGGTGAATGTTTGCAACCATCAATGATTATGAAGACCGGATCCATATATGGAAGAAACTACTTGTTATGGAGACCAAATGATGAGCTAAGTAGTGGATGTCGATACCAAATCAAATGGAGTACTTGGGATTAGATTTGAATCTAGATCTAATGACTATAGTTTTGAATTATTCAAACCCTTATATAAGGTATACATATATATACTCTAAATTTTATTTTACATGGCCATGTGTGTGTGTGTGTGTGTGTGTGTGTGTGTGTGTGTGTATAATTCTTTTCTAGACATGTATCCTTTTAAAAAAAAATAGATATAAGATAAAAAATAGCTCCAAAAAAATACACCTAAAAGCTTATATATATATATATATATATATATATATATATATATATATATATATATATATATATATATATATATATATATATATATATATATATATATATATATATATATATATATATTCTTTTTTTATTTTTTGAATGCACATAGAGAATAGGATGGGTGAGCAAACTATGGAAAGAGATGAACATGATGGAAAGAAGATAGCAGAAAATGCATGTGGATGGTGGAACTAACAAATGTGTACATGGTCTTCACTACAATTTGTTGAAGCATGCAAGTAAGGTGAATGGATAAATGAATAATAGTTACATGTGGTTATCACAACGCTACTACTAAATAATTCATTTTGATGTAAAATCATAAATGAATATAATGTAAAGAGAGGTTCAAAAGTCCCCACTCTGATACCACTGATATGTTTAAACCATAATGAATGTAAGAGTTGAAGGATCAAAGTGCACACAACACAAATTCAGTCAATCATCTTCTTCATAAATTAATTAATCAAGACATTCTAATATATATATGAATGTATCTCTGACTCTTGTAATAACTCCTCTAACTCCTCACACTAGATTTAGGTAGGTTGTTCAACAACCTTTATTCTCTCCCAACTAATCTCAAACCTAAAATACTACAAGAGTTGTTCTATAACTCATTTTAAAATATTATGTTATGAGTAATTCCTAAAATTGATTTTGTGAACATTTGACTAAGTCATTTCCATTCTATTTTGCTACATTTGAACATTCCCCTTGTTTGTGGTCTCCCGGGACCATTGCCTTTTGACTTGTTTTTGAGTGCTTTTGTGTGTGTTCTTGTTTATTTATTGATCTTGTATTGTTACTGTTTAGATGTTCCTATGATATTTATCATGAATATTAGTTCTGCATGTGATTACATTGGTTCTATGTGATTTAATGTTATAATTACCTACACATATTTCATTCTATATACTACATGGTTACATTAATAAATTTATAGTTGTCTTACCATTTTGAGGTGAGATAACTACCAGGTATTATCTTTACCTCACCTCAAAGGGGGGCATGTCATGGTGCCATGGCTTCTACATTTTTCATAGTTTTTAGATTACAGTGGGGGCAAGTAATGATGATATGGCTTCCACAATTTTCATAGTTTTCAGATTATAGTGGGGGCATGCTTTGGAAACATGTTCTCCATACTCACATAGTATATGGTACTTACACCAATTTATATTTTTAGTAGGAACATGTCATATGGACATGGATTCCACACATTCAAAGTTTCAAATTTAGTTATAGCATGCTTTGGAAGCATGTTCTCTACATTCATTTGTTATGGTACTTATAATTCATAGATTCAGTGGGGGCATGCTTTGGAAGCATGTTCTCCACACCTACTCAATTTTTTTCATCTCCAGTTTATAGTGGTGGAATGTTTTGGAAACATGTCATATACATTGGTTCTTATATCATCTTTGTATTTTTCCATATATATTGGGGGCATGTTTTGGAATCATGTCCTCCACACTCACATAGTTTTCTAAATTGGCCATAACACATAATTATATGATTCTGATACACATTTGTGGTATAATTATATACATGGTACCATTATTACACACAATTTTAGCATAAGACAAATCTAAGGTGCATATTTTATGCAACATGTACCTAATATTGTAAAATCAAAATCAAATTCAGATTCCAAAACTATTGCACGTATTGATACCCAATGAACTTTTACAGACTTTAGTGAACCAATATACCACAATAGTTGGTTCACATTTTTGTATGGTTGGGGTGAATAAATCACTAAATATTTCCAAGTTTTTATTTTGGACTTGATCATCCAAAATCACTAGGATATAAGTATCATTAGGTTTCACAATTGAGATAGTCTTAACTACCAGGTGGTAACTCAATTTTGCTCTAAAGTTGGGATCATATGACTTTTAACTTCTCTCTCTCTCTCTCTCTATATATATATATATATATATATATATATATCTCCTTGGATATGTGTACTTCAAAATAATTATATATATTTATTGTAATCTCAATTTTAGAGCCTTATAATGATACATCTTTTGAAAAAATAACTTGCCAATAGGCAAGATGGTTATATTGACACACATGTGTACTTCTAAACCTTACTCTTTTAATTTAAATCAATTTCCAATAATTTGACCCAAATTATATGCATTAATTATATACTATAACATGCTTTTGGTTTTAGGTTAGTCACCATCAAAGTACTCAAACCTAGCTCTAGCAAAGTACTAGATTTCAACTTCAGCAAATGTAAGGTACATATACACACCTAGGTACTTATTATTTTTCTTTAAAATATAAATTTCATTATTATATTAAAGGGGATGAAAATGTAGATGATATTTTATGATTATGTATCACCTTAGTCTTGTATACTTGTAAACTCACAACCCTAGCTATTCATGTTAGTTCTACACATGTATTGTTTCCACAAGCCTCACATATGCTCTATCTTATACCCCCTAGGATATTTATTAATCTAAATAGCCTTATATTGATGACACAACCATCACACCTTTCCCAAAATTCTTAAAATTTACTTATCTTACACCTCTATAAGTTATGAGCCTATGCCTACTCTCCTCCTGAGACACTAACATCTAGGTCAGACATTAGCATCAATGTTATTTTCTTCACCTAACGTAAGTGTCTAGTACCCTAAAGTCATCCAATTTTAAAATGAAACATATCCTAATAGTCAGCCTAAGTGCTTTAATGTGATTTATTAATCCAAAAGGATTGATATAAATACAATATCAACTCTCATTCATTCCTCACCCTAATAATTAGACCAAAAGAGCATTAAAAAGCATTCAAGTTACCAAAAAATTTCCTATTCTACCCTATTTTGATATCAGTTAAAGGAATAAATTAGTTACAGGTCTGAAGTACTAAAGGAATAGCAATAAGGTCATATTTGTCAAGTTACAAGTTAGGTAATTGTTGTACTTGATTTACACATTGTATCATTCACACACAAGCCAACATGTAGGGGATAACTACATGAGTCTGAGGCCCTCTTATATAGTATTGGCTATGTAGGAAATGAATTTTTATAGTGAGATCATTGTTGGTCATATTGGCACCGTGTTCCCACTAACCCATTTTCCCCCAAGGTCACATTGAAGATGTAAAGCTAGGATTTTGAAATTTCACTAGGAGTAACAGTCCATGACCCAGATTTGAATGTACTAGAGCAAAGATAAATATAAATTCAAAATCATATAGGTGGTTTCATCTTATTTAAATGTATATTTCATATAGAATACTAAAATTTAACTTATACACTAATGTTGATGTAATTATCCCACACTGGCCTAAGTATCTAGAGAGCCAAAGCCACAAGATCCAAAATATGATAACTATTCTAGAATTACATTCCTACTTAATTCATGTCTGTACTAGATCTAGCACTATATCAACATAAAAAAAATAAGTACTTTATTTTTATATCATTTGTATATCTAGCATAACTATACTTTATATTAAAATCCTATCTTAGTTTTATAAATTTAGCATATGGTACATCTTAGTTTAGCACATTAATTGACCTGCTATAGATATGATATTTACCCTTGTGCCTTATCATTTTTATATCCTTAACACTAACCACTAAATAAGATTCATATCCAAATTAGGATTAAACACATGGAAGTTTCACCAAAATCAATAAGGGAATTTATTCCAAGCATTGTTTTTCAAAGACTAGATGTACATATTTTTTATAACAAAGCATGTTTGGATGGGAATTGTAACATTATGGTGGATTGTCAAAATTAAAAAAAATGTATACATGAGGATAATACAAATGAAATTAGACAATAATTAGTTGGTTTGAGTAAATAAAAATTTGTGAAATATCAATAAAATATGGAAAAGAATCTAAAATGTGTGAGATTATTATAAAAAAAATACCTATTTTAGAATTTATGGTCAAATTCAGGTTGGAAATTATTTAAAAGTATGCAAGGCACACACAAAGGGATAGATGGTTGGATAAACATTTCAAGCTAATCAAGGACACATTACCACTTGGTTTTATTATTTTAGTATTAAAATTTATTGAGAATTACACATTCAAATGAAAAATGAAAGTTTAGTCAAAATATTACAAATCATTACAGGTTTCCATATTCCTTCATATAATATTCATGCATGCACATAATAGTACAAATCAAGATCAAAAAAGTTTAAGGGAGTATCATTTACATGTCAGTGATAATAAATCACATTATACATAGTATTTTCAAGGTTATTTTGAGATATTATTTATAAATCTAACTAAGAGGAATATTAATTTTAATTAGTATTGTATTTGGTTAGACAATTGTACTTCATAATTCAAGAATGCAAAAATATTTTAGTGGTTGAGTAGGATGCACATTACCACTGCTGTATAAAATATTTGGAATCTCACCGAGGATGACCATGGAAAAGGGGAAAATGACAGTGTTGTAACATGTGTGATAAGAGTCATTGTAAGAGACAAGTCAAAGTTTGAATATGACATTGTTTTGATTGATGAAAAAATATTTTTGAATAGTATAATGAGAACATGGGCTATGGTGCTCAATAAAATTGTAGTGTTCATAAATATTTTTGGCTGGTGGAGGAAGAACAATTAGAAGAGTATGAAAATTGTATGATTTTAATAGGATCAAGTGAGTTCCACTCATTTCATTGCTCAAATGTAGGGTCCTAGACTATTTATATAAACACTTGGCATGTTTATGTCTTGCATGTATGCAATTTTTTTGGAATGAGTGATTCACAAGATTGGTTGGATGAATGGAGTTGTAGACATTTAATTCTAGCAACATTACAACTCATATATATGAAATTATTAGATGAATTTGACCATAGTGAAACTAGGTAGAATATTAATCATTATGTACTAATTATTCTCATTATCTATCTTGATATCATCATAAAAAAATATTTTTTGTGATATGAGGCATGTTTTTATAGTTATTGTTGATAAAGACAATAAAGAGTGAACAAATTAATACTTATGTTGATGTGTAGAGGAAAAAAATAAATTGACTTTCCCAGTCATAGAAGGGGAAAAAAATATTATCCCACTGGGTCTGTGGAGTCATTAGAACTTGGATTCAATGATATCTTATCAAAAATTTAGATGTATGGTTAATTGAAGACTATGAAACACATAGGAAGATAATGCACTATTAAAATTTGGCCCTTGCAACAAATATTTAATTATTTAAATATCATGGGAGGCCATTAAAAAAAACCTATGGAAATTTTGTGGGTTAGACCATGAAGTTATTCTTGCTAATATCAATATTAGAGCAGATCCTAGTTGTAAATTGGATTGAACTTTTAAGGTATGTTGAGTTCTCAAATGTAGATGTATTTAATTTTACCAAATTTTATTTATTTTATAGGTAGTATGTATAGAACTTAATTTTTAACTACTTAATAATATAGAAGATTTTATACTTTCACAGTCCATATAATTGAAATTTGCTTTTGGGGAAACTGTGCAAAGAATTTTGACCTTGACATTTCATCATGTCTTTCTCATGAAGAAGGATCATGGGAGGTGATAAAAAATGTTGAGGTAAAATTAATTAATAATATTTTTTGTATGTTAGTGCTTCCAAATAAGCTTCCACCTTCACGTGATTGGCATTGTTAGTAAATACTTACATATTATTGAAGTTAAGTCTAATAAAGTACTTTCTTGTTATAAGGAGGGCATTATTGAGGCTATAATGTGTACTTTATCTCTTGAACATGTGTGATATAAGGTTAAAAACATGGTAACATATGTTTTCTTCCACCCCCAAAAATTTATACGTACTAGTTTCCTTCTATGAATCACCAAAGGTGAAAATATCCAAAAACCATTTCAATACTGACAACATTTATTATGAGTGTTTCTAAACTCCTGAATAGTTGTGAAAACACACATATCGATAGATTTGAAGGTCATGTCATGGTTGTGGTGGCATGTGTCATTTTACTATTGTTGTAAAATTGAGCTTGCACCTTTGAGGAAGGTGTCAGGTTTACTCACTTGATTGACATAATGGAATCACTTCCAAGTTGTGGGTGTCCTATAATGTAAGTAAACCTCTGGAGAGAGATGGTTCCATTGATGAATCACATTAATACTCACCTAAACTAATTATTGATAATGAAAAGAGGGAGATATTCATATAATTATATTACTAACTATGGGGTGATGCACCAAAATTGAATGCCTCAACTTTCTTGGACACACATAGAATGGGTTCAAAGAGCACTCACACATATAAAACTCACCAATAAATCTTGGGCATAATGTTTTGTATAAAATATTCAAATTATAATAGTATTTAGAAGGATGACCACTTGTATTAGGAAAATAAAATAGTATTCATCACAACTATGAATTACATAAACTCTTAGAGACACAAACTACAACTTGTACAAGACCAAGTTTATTACATAAAGTTGCACAAAATTAGACATAAATCAGGGACATGCTATAATTATCAAAATATTACATAAAAAATTAATTAATTGTATAGAATAACCAATATATGATAAGGTATAATAAATTAATTTATTTCTCAAAAAGGTGTTTACAATTCTAAAATTTGGTAGGGCTAAGCCACAACCAGCTAGAGGTATATCAAATTACTTGAAAACAATAAGTACATATAGTGAAAGGATTCCTTAGTGAGGGTATAAGCATACAAAATTGTCATCAATTCCATCATTAAGTATTAAAATTGAAACATATATGAATTTAAATTTCAATTGACATCTTTTTCCTCATTAAGGCTTCAAGTTGAAACATATTTGAAGTTAACTTTTACTCGACATCTTCTTCCTTATTAAAGATTCAAACTAAAACATAGATGAAGTTAAATTTTAATTGATATATTATTCATTATCCAACATATCATTAATTTATTTTAAGTCTCCAAGTTGTGAAGGGGACATGTAAGTCCTTATTAGAGGCTTGATGTTGTTGAAGATCAAGTTATATGATGAAACTCAACTTTATCTTTAACCAACTCCTATAATCTTGCATGTTGAAACTCCACTTTGAGAATTTATTATTTGATTTGAATTATTCTCTTTGATTTTTGTGTAGAGGTAAGATATTATAATATTGAGGTTGTTGAGGTATTATTTTGCATTGAAATTATGATGGTGCATTGAGGATTCATAATTTCAACTCCTCATTTGATGACTTTTTTACCATGTTCACATTCTTATTTTGCATTAAAATTTATATAATAATCCTTCAAGACCTATAAAACATAAATTAAAGGTTAAATAATTAAACATATACCTTATATCATATATTTTTATGCCTCTCATAATTTCCTTCATGGATATTGATGATGACATAGTTCAAACTTATAGGTGTGAGGTCTATTAGTGCTTGAGAAGCTCTTGAGAGAGATATATATTATTAAATTCATTAATTAATGGATTAAAAAGTTTTAAAACAAATTTATTTCATTTATTTAAAATTTTAAACCCTACATAAAAAGTTTCAATATAAATAAAACTTGAGTTACTACACTTTTGGGCTTCTTGAGAACTAGTTTTCAACAGTTTTGCATGCATAGGCCTGTAATTTTGAATTTTATCTCTCCTCAGGTATAGTACATAAACTATATCATGATTTTTTTTTAAAAATATTTCAGTCCAATTTTATTTCAAATTTCATAGGTTTTGGATCAATATAACTCATAGTATGATCCTTTTTGTGTTTCTAGGTTCTCCCAAGACAATAAGCATGCTGGTTTGGTAATTTTTTTATATTTGAGATATACATGGTCTCAAGAGATTATTATTTTTATGTAATGACAATATTTACCCATTATAAATATTAAAATAATTTAAATTTCATTTTAAATTACAAAAAAATCCAAAAATACACTTTTAGGTTTGCAGGCTTGTAGGTGTTCATTTCTCATGCATGCTTGTCATCTAGGTCCATTTTTCAACTGTAAAACCTTTTTTAATGATTGTAACTTTATAGAATGTGTATTTATATCATGTATAGGGTATAAAAATAATTAATAATTATTTATAAATCTTAAAAATACATTAAAATATCAAATTTGTAAATTTCATGTTCTCTACATAGGGTTTTGAACCAATCTTGATTCTTAATAATTGTTCATAAAGATCCAAACTTATTTCTAATGATAAACACCATGAAATGAGATTAAAACACCATATTAAATGATAATATCAACCATTATGATGCATGAAACATATCCACTAAGATATCATGTTGGTTTTGGGGTAATTTTAAACTTGAAAATCAATTTTGAGAGAGATTTGAGCTATCTTAGCATAATTCAAGCATAGTTTGAGTTTAAAACCACTAAAAAATGTCTAATAAACATCCATGAATTTGATAAATCCATGAATAATCCTTTACCCACCTATAAATCAATAAAAATCCAATGTTTTGTCTTTGGAATGAAAAATGTCCATACATCCTTACATACGAGTTGGAACACCAAAAGATCTTCACAACTATTGTAGATGCATGCATGGCATCTTCAAATATTTGATTTAAGGCTTGAAACTAATGTTGTTAATCAATAGTGTGACCTTGTTTCAATTCATGTTATTTCTCACTCCTTATAAAATATGGAATCTCTCCTAAGTTTGGGTGACTTTGGAAGGGAGAGAATCTCCTGATAGGGTTGGTTCCCTTGGTGATTTCACTAAAACTTGTTCTTAAACCTACTATCTACTGATTTTGATTATGAAAAGAGTGAAAGGAATTATTGATTAAAATAGAATTAAAATTAAAAATGGGAATGAAGGTGATATAACAATATTGTATGACTACTTATGCTTGCAATAGACACTCTTATGAAAGGGAGAAGATTGCACACATTCTTTTCATTTCAAGAATGACTTATAAAATAGTGATTCACAAGAAGGATTTGACAAACTCAAAATTTGAAAGGAAGGAATGTAGAGGAACTTAATTTACATCCAATTCTTATACTAATGTTGATCTTGACACTTAGAATGACTTGTAAAAGCTCAAATATGCTACATCAAGGTATAAGAACTAGAAAATAATATAGAAAAACAAATGGTTCACAATTTATATCAATGATAAACACATACACTTCACCAAAAACCTAAAAATGGATGAAAATAAATTTGTATTTATCTCAAAATATGAGTATAAATTTTTTCATCCTTTTAGCACAACCAAAAGAAAAGAGTTATAATAATATTCTATAAAAATGAGTACAAATAGAAGAAATAAAATGATAGGAGACAAAACAACCCCAAAATGGGGGTCCTAAACTTGGTCTTTGCATTCCTTCAATACTATGTAGTAAACTTTTCCATTCATCCATGTACTTAGGGTGGCATATAATAGTGAGTAGCATGAGTTTTTTAGACTTGGAAACATATTCATTATGATTGTTCAATCCTTGACCACTTGGAGAGTGGTTATATCCTTGCTTGACTCCCTATATACTAGATCTTGTGTCCTTATTGAATAATTAATCATCCTCATTGAAAATGGGACTTTAATTCTTCATTAATTTATCAATTAAAATATCTTCTAAGACATTTATGATGTCTCTACACCATACATGGGTCATTATAAGCTCTTTAGTGCTTGTTTGACTCGTTCAACAAGCTAGGCATTAGAAGGAAAGAAGGATTTTTTGGAGACTTGAGACCTTTTCAAAATTTTAAACCTAATTCTATCTAATATTTGATTTTTTTCCTTCCATGTGGCATATAAAATATGTATTAGCCTTGACAAATCTTATTATAATCCTTATGCAATGATTTTGTGTTTTGACCCCTTGGAAAGCTCATTCTTCAACATGGCATTGAAGGGAAAAGTGGAGTTTCTCTTCAAGAATGAAAATTTACTCCATGGATGACCTTTCAATATCACACCAAACCTATAAAAAGACATTTTAAGCCATTAATTTCCTTAAAATACCTAGTTTTGCACTAAAACCTTGTATTTCCTCTCAATCCCTTATAGCCCTCCTAACAAGTAAAGATCCTTGTCTGGAATAATCTAGAGATGAATATGGAAAAATGAGCATAGTTTTAGATACCATCAAACTATTATATTTATAAAAAAAAATTCATGATTAGATTATGAGTGTAAGTGTCTTTTCCAGCTCATTCTCTCTCCGAAATTAGGTCGAATTAGCCCTCCTAAGCCTAGAAAATAGAAATATTTATCTAGAGAACTCCCACACATGTGAAATCACCCAAAATCATGTGATTTACTTTATATAGGATTTCACCAACCTCCATGTTAATTTTAGGGTCTTGAGAACCTATGGAAGTATGCAAACCAATAAATCACCTTGTCACCTAATCTTATTTTGAGCCTATTTGAGACTACCTTGGAAAATGAGCCTAGTTTGACACCCTAAATAATATATTATATAATATTTTTGGATTTAATAGTTAGGAAACATCATAAATGACCTCATCTAGTGATTGGGAAGTTTTTCCATTCTCAAAACACTTACAAAACATCAAAAATATGCAAAAAAGGCATTTGTGATAGTCTGTATAAGTGACATTAGCATCAAAGTAGATGTTTACAACCTCCTTAGAGTCCCAAAAAAATAAAATCTATTTCATGATCAAAATGTGGTATTATATTTTCTTTTTAGGTCTTTTTTCCTTGACTTGTCACTATCAGAGTTTTAGAGGGGTTTAAGATCTATTTGCAGTCTTAATGATTAGCCATAAAGAATATATCATCACTTAACCTCATTAAACTTGTAAAAAATTATTTAATGACCTCATCACCTATCTAAAATGTCTCATATTCCCATGCAAAGTGTGAATTATGAACATATGAAGTTGCTCTTTAGGTAGCAGTTCTAGTGTTTATTGAGCTTGGGATAGGTCTGAAATGGGTTTTAGGTCTCAAAATTGTATATCACCTCTTGGATAGGTTCATAAACATAAAAAATATTCTCCCCATTATTATACATGCCTTGGTAGTGTTTATCACTCCTTTTTATGCATTTGGTATACTGGTTAGAGGACTTGGGACTTAGGCTTGTTACCTCCTTCTTGTCCCTCAAGGGTGTTTGAATTGAAATTAGTGTTGTTACCACCTAAAGGTGTGTTGGGACCATTTATATGATTGTGAATTTACATGAAGGCCCTATATTAGGTATGGAATACTTTTTTCATGCTTTTGATCTCAAACAGACCCCCTGATCTCATGACTGCCCCTTGCTAATGGAGTAGACAAGGTCGAAGACAAAATAGTGGGCATATCCATTACTTATGTGGATTTTAAATTACCATGTATGAATTTTTAAACTCGTAAAAATACAATATAAAAAATCACAATGTATTATTGTGCATATAGAAATATTAAAACACCAAATTCTCCCATGACTAGTTGTAGGCCTGTGTATGTTAAGGCAAGGAAGGTCATATTGGGTTTAAGACCTTAAAACTTACCTTATCATCAGAAATAGATATGAAAAATGTCTTAAATAATATATGAAAGTGATCCATTTTGATTATATTTAAACATTTACCTCTTAAATAGGTCCAAAACATCCAATTTCACCACCAAGGGTTTATATGCAAACAAGCAGTGTTGACCCTAGAGGTTAGTTTTGAGTGTTTCTCTCATTATCTCAATATATGAAACATGATTTAAGTATTAATGGAATGTATATTAATTCTCTCACACTATTAGGCATCAAAGTATTGGTGAATAACATGTTCTATCACCTTTCTTAAGTGGAGCCTTCAAGTCACTATATGATTATGTTAGCAAATTATGTATATTGGTTTTATTTTTCCCTCAAGATATTCATATGGAAATGGATTACATATATTTAACATCTCTAATATATCCTATATCTTAATTTAAAACACCCATTTCCCATAGAACCCTCAAAACCCTTGTTTATACCTCATGACTAGGTGTAGGCATGTATGTGTTCCTTATTGATTGTGTATTGATTTTGAGTTCAGCTTGGTTCAATCCTCTTAAAGTTTAATTTGGTCTCAAACATGAATTTTATTACCTCTATTTTTAACTAAGAAAGACCTCATTATCCTTGCACCATTTATGCCCTTCTTTCAAGATTAAGGTTAATATACACTAGGGGTAACATGTAGGTGACCTTTGAGAATCACTTGACTGCATTATGGTTTATGACTTCACCATTGTCATCAATAACTCTCTCAAATTTTATGAACTTATTTGAAGTCTTGAATTAGGTTTTTGATCCTCTCCCACACATCTCTAGATCTTTGCTTAGGTTTTTTGTTAGTCTATGTCATGTGGCTTGTAAGTGCCTCTAGGGTCACTTGACTGTATTAGGTGTTTTAGGAGCTCATATTCTATGTCACTAATCCTAATTTGGCTCATGAACCTAGATGGAGTCCTAATTGAGTTAAAACACCTTTCATACACATACTATACTCTTTTTTCAAGCCTAAGGTTAGTCTATAATTGGAGTAACCTTTAGGTGACCTTCGAATGGTGGACTATCTTCTTGTGCTTAAACCTCACCCTAACATAAATAGCCCTCAAGTTATGAACTTATTTACAGTCTCAAGTTATAATTAGAACTCTTTCAACATACTTTGTTCCCTCTCCTCTCTTCATCTTGAAAGTGAAATGATCCTGAAGTAGGCCTATAAGTGGCTTGTAGGGACCGTGTTTGGAGTCATGACTACATTCCTTGGGTTTGAGACCTCAAAATCACACTAATATCCCTCTCAATGATTCTTAGATTTTTTGTAGTCTTAGTTGGGTTCAAAGGATTTTCATTAGGACTAAATTAGAACATACAGTCTTGAACCTAGTTTTTTCAACCCTATCATTGATGTTTGAAGATGTCCAAATCAACAAGAACTCATTCCACTATCTATAGGGTATATTTACTCCCTTTGACATTTCAAGTTACTTCTTACTTATTCTTTCCATACAGACTTGTAGGTGGTCTCGTAGACTATCAATTAATTTCCACCTTTCCCTTGACTATCCAAGTAGCCTAGTTGCTATCAAATGAGTGGTATCACTACCATCATCTACATTGTAGTTTAATCTCCTATCTTATCTTTTATTTATGTTTGATATTGATGTTTATCAAGGTCCAAGATGAGGACCTACATTCCTAGGGCCTATAAGTCTCATTTTGACTATATAGGCATAAAAAGAGACAATTATTGAGATCTTGAACTTATCAAACCCTAACAACTCCAATAATCACTCTAGTCATTCCTTATCACTTATATAAGACCATAGATATTTTTTCAAGCATCATATCACCTTCAATTCACCATACACTCCATACAAAATTGTAGGTACAGGCCTCTTATATGCATAAGATATGTGAATAGAGAATTAGAGTATCTAGTCAGTTTGAATCTTTTTATGATAGTAGTAGGGAAATAAATATCATGTGAGTGAATGAAGATATACATTAGATACTTCCATGAGCAATGAATATATTCAAACTACTCCTATAATCGGTATAGGCCTATATATGAAGGAAACACCCATGACTTCTCATTGGAGGGTGTATTTAGACTCTTATCTTGATATTCTCATGCTTCCAATAGTGAAATATGATCTCAATAACATGCATCATGATATATCAGTGGCATTTGAGCCAAAATTAGCAATCAAACATATATAAGACTACTCAAACATAGACCATGTTCTAAAAAATGAGCACACTTGAAGAATATGGGAAAAAACACATCTAAAAAAAGAACATGAACTACATGAAAATTAGGGATTTTACATGAGTAATTAAGTATTATAAACCTCTGAGATTGACCACCATGAAGATAAAATAGATATTTACAAAAAGATCTACTAAAATAAATGGTATACCAAGACACTTTTATTTCAAATGAAAACTCTTCATAGAGATGATTTGGATGATGGAACAACTATGAAAAGGAGATACATGACATATAAAATTATTCCCTAAAAAACATTATTCTCCATTGATTTATGAACTAGATAAATAGGTGTAAGAATAGACCCCTCTCAGATGAATAGGGCATAGTGACTTGCTGACACTCTTAGCAATTTTTCATAAAGAATAAGCCACCAATATGTAAAATAATTCCACTAATTTAAAGATTAATAAGATTTATTATAATGGACAAAGTCTCATATCTTAACTCTCTCTCTTGGTCGTAATAAGTAAAAACTAATGGCCCTTCTAAAGTTGTCAAGGAGGTCAATATGAGAGATAAATCAGTTTTATTCATTTTGAGACTTGAAACCTATTCCAAAATACTTTTTTTATCCTTGTCATGGACAAATAAGGTCTTACAAATTCCTAAATCTTAATTTTACCTTAAATAACTATATGGATGGCCTCAAAATAGGCCTTTTAAGCACTAAAACTACTAAAAACACTTGAGAAGCCTGATGAAACTACTAAAAAATGTATCCATTATACTTTTCATGCTTGAAAAAGTACACTATGTTCATCCTTTGATAATATACTACCATTCACATGAAAAACCTACTCCATAAGCCATAAAATGACCCAAAATGTAATAAACTGGGTCATGAAATTAGTCAAACATGTCACCAACCAGTTAGATCAATTATATAGCATGAGATAAATTTGACACAATACATAAAGACTCTTAGGATGTTTATAATTCTTTTCATCTCTTGATACAAACTAAAACTCATCAATAGGTGGCTAGACAAGCACATGGCCATGATGATTGAAACCTTAATTTCATTAAAACTACCTTAAACTATGTTAAATAGGGATTTGGATGACCATTTCAAGGATGTTATAGGACCAACATACCTATTAAAAAGGAAAAAAAACATGAAAATCAAAGTTTGAAGTGGGAGGGGTGACAATTTGACGTATGAGGTCAAATTTGTCAATAACTAATTCCTCACCTCAACATATGTTCCATCTTTATTTTATTTACAATTTTCCTTAAATTTCCTTCACCCATGCCTTGGCATGCTTTAAAATCTTGAGATGGTCAACCAAGAAGTGGTTATGAAAACCAAAACTTAACTAAGACTCTTTATGTCTTATATGCATGGGAGATATTAAAATAAAATTAAAATTAATTTTGTCAAAAATACCTTAAGTTTTTCAAAAGAGTCTTAAAACATACTAATAGGGCACAATAAAAGCTTAATTATTGCAATTAGCCTCTTAGACTAAGGGAAAATCTCAATATGACCTCAATATAACTTCAATATGACTTCACTAAGCATATTGGCACTAATGAAAACATGACAATTATGATGAAAAACCTTATAAACTTAACATACTCAATGATGGAAATAATGGTGACTAAAAAGATCAACTGTTAGATTTTAATAAGGTGTTTAATTCACCATAGTTAATTATTGTTAGTTTTTTTTATTGTTATACCCATGGACACTATTCCATATTTTCTTGTTTTTAAACCTTCTTATATTGTAGGAGGTTGTTCAAGCTATTCATATGGCATATTAGCCTATCTAAGTATTTCTTCTTTAGCTGAATATAATTATTTTTTGCTCATCATTTGGTTTTAGAGCAGGAGAAAATAAGAGGAGCCCTGAGGCACTCTCTATCTTGGTCCAAGCTGAGTATATATTTTTTTAAATGTATAAAAAGCCCATGCTCTTCTATAGGTCATTGGTAGAGTGGCTTCTGGTCTAGTAGAAACCATAAGAACACCAAATCAGGTTTGAATTTTTCCAAGCATATTTGGATAATTGAAAGGTAGTCACATATGCAACTGGTAAGCATATCATATTCATCTCATCTCAAACACACAATGAAATTACATCCTAATGAGTCATCTACCTCTAGAAAAAGTTAATCACGTGAAGTAGGGAGAACTTTGTGGCTTCTGACGGATCAGGCCATGGACAAAGGCTGCCACTATGAATTTCATTCAAGACTAAATAAATAACATTAGTTCTATGGAATGGAAGCGTGGAGAGTTGTTGTGCAAGTTATAGAAAAAAAATTAATAACATTTTGAGGTTGGCATGATATCTAAGAAGGCATTCAACATTATCAATCCAAAAGTTTACAAAAAAGGTTGGTTTGATTTGTTTTAATATACAAATTAAAAAAAAATTAATCTATGAGATTTTAGTATTTAAAACAAATAAAGACCAGCCTTTAGCTATTAAAAACCACTCATTATACCTCTAAACTGCCTTAAAAAATTGCTTTTAAATATTCTCTTTGCTGCAATTTTTTCATAAAGCACCTCTCAAGCAAACCCATGGTATTGGATAGGCTAAATATAAGTTGTCTTAATAAGACATGTATTGATGCTTAGGCGAGTTAGTGAGTATATATTATGGTAAAGAGGAGGTGAGAGCTTCAAATCCCCTCAAAATTTATTTTAACAATTCGTCTAATTTTTTCAATTCTACTAATTTAGTTATAACTAGCTAAATTTAGCTAGAAATCTACTTAAATAAAAAAAATAAAAAAAAGGGGGAAAAGGCAAAGTAAAAAGAATATATATTTTTTTGCCAAAAAAAGGCCAAAGAGCCCAAGAAAACAAAAAAAAACAACTATTTTTTAATTTTCTAAAAATCATTGTAATTTTTTATTTTGCAAAATATTGTAATTGTTTTACATATTTGCACAAAATCATGAGTTTTTAAACTCAATCACAATGTTTGGTACAAATGGTGCCTTTGACTCATATTTATGGGTAAATCCTTCATGTTTGAGTTACTACATCCATAGCCTAACATAGCTACAATAATGATGTTTTGGCATCATCCCTTTAAATCATCGAGGAGAAATAAGGGCACATGCACTCATTACCATCCTTTCATCTACCTATTCATTTCAATCAAAGGGCATAAACCCTGATTGGTGGTATTTCCAAGTATATAATGAAGTTACATGAGTGTATGCAAAAATCCATCTAAGTAGGTGCTAGTGATTAGATGAACCCTTTTCAATAATATCTAAGTACCACATACTAGACTCTTTCACGTATGTTTTTGATTCTTTCACATACCATTGGGTATATATAAAGGGTGAATTTATTCCACATACTGACAGGTATAAAATAAGGGTTCATATAAAGAAAGGTCTTATATAATAGAATGATGACATATAGAAAGGGAGACCTTGATATCTGGAGTGATAAGGAACCAATCCATCACCTTTGGTCAAATTCTACACAATGGCAAAAAATGGGCCAAAATTCTTTCTACCAAACTCATAGCTTTTTCATGGTGATAACTATGCCACTTAGAAAACTAAAATCAAGACACATTTAGAATTTGAAGACATTTGGCCTATTATTAATGGTACTCTTACTCGACATGCTACTGACATTGATCATCAGAGTAAGTTCAACAAAGCCAATTAGAAGACAAAATTGATAATCATGTTTGGATTATCAGATGAAGTACAACCTCATATCCATGAGGCTAAAACAACAAAAGACACTTGGGATAAGCTCCAAATAGTCTATGAGGAAAAAATGAAGGAACCATTCTTCATTTGTAGAGTCAACTTCATTCCCTCAAATTTAAGTCCAGTGAAAAGGTGGAAGCTTTTCTACACCATGTTATAACCCTGAGGGCCTCACTCCAAGCATTGGGCAATTTTTTTTTAGATACATCTCTTATACCTATTGTCTTAAGAGCACCACCACCCTCTTATAGGATATTTATGACTACTTTGATAGTCACAACAAAAAAACCATATTTTGACAAGTTCGTAAACATGTTGCAACAAGAAGAGTCTATGCATACAAAATAAGAAGAATCAGAATAACATGCTCTTACCTCTAATCAACATAAAGGAAAGAAGTAGATCAAGTATTCTAAACCAAAGCAAGGTCAAAAACATCATTCATAGGGGGATAAACAATAGAAAGTTTGCCTTGTATGTGGGAAAATAGGCCATGAGCTAAATAATTTTTGGTATAACTCATTTACATAGGGCTCTTCAAGCAATAAGAAACCTAGTCATCAACAATCATCTCATCCACATAAAGGACAAGGACAAAAAAATGGAATTGGAAGAAGAAATCCAATCAACAAGGAAACATTACTGAACAAGAATAAACCCACTATGATGAGGACTTCCTATATGCTACACATTCTCATGATGAATCAACATCATAAAGTTCTATCTGGTACATCAACTTAAGTGCAACTCGACATTTGACTAGAAGATAAGATGGTTATATAGCATGAATGAGACTTCCCCAAAAATCATGTCTCTTTAGGTGATGACTCATCCTATCGAGTTTAAGGCATTGGTAATATTTCCTTACCACTTGGATGACATGATTGCAAAATCTCAGATGTCCTGTATGTCCCAGGACTCACAAAGAATCATCTCTCAGTCATCCAACTACTTGACCACAACCTCAAGGTTGACTTTGATTACCAAAGTGGTAAAAAGATGTGTTTAATCAAAGATAAGTCAAAATTCTTGAGAATTGTTGAACAAGACTCAAGAGTTGGCAAAATATTCCAACTTGACTTTGTTCAATCAAATGATCAAGCATTTGTATTTCAAGATTCAGACTCAGCCAATCTATGGCATCATAGATATGGTCATGTTAGTTTTGGATACATCAAAGCACTCAGTAATTAGACCATGATCTGTGGACTTCCTTTGTTGAAGAAAAATATAGATCTTTGCACTAGTTGTCTAACAGGGAAACAACATTAGACATCCTTTGGTCAAAGTTCCTCAAGAGCATCTAGTAAGCTTGATCTGGTACATACTAATATTTGTGGCCCCATGAGATCTAGTCACTATAGATTTTAGTCTTTTATGCTCTTTATTGATGAACACTCACATAAAATGTGGGTCTATTATCTAAAGACCAAAGAACAAGCCTACAATAATTTCAAAGAGTTCAAAGCTATAGTTGAAATTTAAATTGGTCATAAAATCAAGGCTCTCTACTCAGATCAAGGGGGATAATTCACTAGTAAATATTTTTCTTCTTATTTGAAAGAACATGGCATTCATTGACAAATGACTCCACCATACACTCCACAGTAGAGTGATGTTTCAGAATGGAAAAAATGCACTATCATGGAAATGGTGCATATCATGATTGAAGATTTAGGTTTGACATACACATATTTGACAGAAGTAGTGAAAAAAATAGTTTATTTATTGAACATGTCACCCAATGCAACTCTTCATAATACAACTCCACATGAAGCCTTGATAGGGCATAAACCTTCCATTGCTCATCTTTGAGTTTTTGGATGTAAGGCTTATATGCATGTTCCTAAAAATAAGAGAAATAAATGAGATACCAGATCCATGCCTTATATCTTCTTAGGGTACAGTGAAGAGTCATTAGCCTATAGACTGATGGACCCTAAAACAAAGAAGATCTCTATCAGTAGGGATGTAGAGTTTGATGAGAAAATTAAAACTATTTTACCTTCCACAAACTCACATGTTTTAGTAATCAAACTTCTAGACAATTTATAAGTTCATAACCACACTAAAGGTGACAATGATAATGAGGATGATTAGTCAGTTAATATAGATCAACCGACAAGAATAGTGCAATGTATGCCTAAATGGTATATAAGTACATGAAGAGATGCTAAACTATATAGAGTTACAAACACATCAACTAAGGGACCAAGGACTTGTAGCATGACTCAAGATGAGGTCAATTTGGCCCTAATGAGCATAGTTGTAGAATAAGTAGAACCCTCTATAGTTCAGGAAGCCCTAGAGTCTAAACCTTGGAAGGATGACACGGATGCAAAATATCAATCAATGATGAAACACAAAACATGGTAGCTTGAAGATCTTCCATTAGGGAAGAAGCTAATCAGTTGTAAATGGGTCTATAAAACAAAATACAAAGTAGATGGTGGTATTGACAAGTACAAGGCATGACTCATAGCAAAAGGTTATGCACAGAAGAAAGGCATAGATTATGAGGAGACATTTACTCCTATGACCAAGATCAAAATGATTAGAATGATATTTTCTCTAACTACACAATTTGGATGGAAGAACACCAAATAGATCTAAGAAGTCCCTTTCTCAATAGAGATCTACAAGAAGTTTACATGACACAACCAGAAGGTTTTGTCTCACCTAGTAATGAAGGAAAAGTATGTAAAATCATAAAATATTTGTATGGTCTCAAAAAATCTCCTCGAGCCTGGTACATAAAGATTGATGAACATCTCATCCAACACAAATTCCAAATATTTCCTTATGATCCAAATCTCTACCTAAAACAAGGGGGAGAGATTGCAATTATTTTATTATATGTCAATGATCTAGTCGTCACTGGAAGTTTAGTGGAGATGATAGATGCAACCAAGAAAGATATTAACCAATCATTCGACATGATAGATCTTGGGCTTCTACACTATTGTCTTGGATTAGAAGTAAGGCAAAAGGAATACCACATATTTGTGTCCCAGATGAAATATGTCAATACAATGCTTGAGAAATTTAGGATGATGGATAGTAATCCAATTGCTACACCTATGGAGATAAATATTCATTTGTCTCGTATAGATCCATCACCACAAGTAAATAAAACTCTCTATTGGTTGTTACTTAGGATTCTTAATTACTTAACATATACTAGGCTAGACATTAACTATGCCGTTATTTATCTTTCAAGGTTCATGCAGGAGCCAAAGATGTCTCACTAAAAAGCAGTAAAGTGAACCAAGATATATCAAGGGTACAATGGACTTTATCCTAGAATATAAGAATAATGAAAATTTCTTCTTGACAAGATATTTTGACTCAGATCATGCAAAAAATATTGATGACAAAAAATCCACTTCCAAATATGTGTTCTTTTTAGGATCTAGTCTTATATCTTGGGGGAGCAATAAATAAAACTTTGTTTCTCAATATTCCACTAAAGTAGAGTATTATGCTGCAGGAGGAGTTGTATGTGAAGTGATATGGTTATGTCACATACTAGAGGATTTAGAGTACCACAAAAGACACCTACCATCCTATATTATGACAATGAGGGTGTTCTTAAACTTGTTCACAATGTAGTCTTTCATGAATGCACAAAACACATTGAGGTGCAAGTTTATTTCATTCATGAACATATATAACAACACAACATCCAACTCTAATATTTCCTGATAGAAGAACAATGTGCAGATGTCTTCACCAAGTCAATTACATGTGATAAATTTGAGGTATTTAAAGAATTTCTCTCCTGTTCACTTCAAGATATGTTGAATTAAGGGGGAGAATTTTAGGTTTTTATAAAGTGTTTAATTCACCATAGTTAATTATTTTTAGTTTATTTTATTGTTATACCTATGAACACTATTATGGGGTTTCTTGTTTATAAACCTTCCTATATTATAGGAGTTTATTTGAGATATTCATGTGGCTATATATTAGCCTATGTAAGTATTTCTTCTTTAGCTAAATATAATTATCTTTTGCTAATCATCAACACCTATCTAAATGTGTTCAAAGTGATGTATTTTCATGTGGAGGTCCCTGAGGTAGAAATGTAAATTAGAGGACAAGAACTTGTCTCTTCATTGCAAACAAGTTATATTTTATGATTGATTGGTGCAACATTTGCCACAAATTTTTATCTAATGTTCCATCGACATGATTTTAGGTGAAATTATAGGGATTTAACATGAAAATAAAGGTTCTTTTGGTTTTCATGGAACTCTTTATGTCATCATAATCATCTTATATAAATTTTATTTGAAATAAACATCCCTCATCCTCCCCTTGCAGGACGTGAAGCCACCTTATCCAGATCAGGAGATAAAATTTTACAACAGTGCAAAAAAATGTCCATACATGTTGATGAAATAATGGACACTTATATTTCCCTCAAATTTACCATGGCTTATATGATCCCAAATGAGATTCTACTTCATGCAGATAATCTTCTTTTTATCAGTATCCAAATTGGTGATATCCAAGTCAAGCGTGCCTTGCTTGACGAGGGTTCTGGAACTTGTGTTGCCTATCTAAATTTTATCAAAACCCTAAGATATTATGAATGTAATATTAAATCCATACATATCACATGTCAAATCTATGATCACAAATATCTTACAATTTTCATTTTATGTGCATCTAAAGTTAGCCTAAAAACTATAATTTTTGTGTATTATGAAGAATGTTCTTGAGGATAGAGTGGGTACTCTATATGTTGACTAGGAATGATCAAAGGACAATAAATTGGTCCTAGATGTTATCTACCCACCATCTCTAATGTGTTGGTAGTGTCAATTCCCTTCCATGAAGCACTAGAGGTGGAGATATCAAACTGGTGCTTTAACATTAATAATATTTATTGTTAATATTTTAAAGCTCTTGAACAGTTGTGAAAACATGCATATGGGTGGTTTTATAGGACATGGTATTTGAATCACGTGTCATTTTATTACAAAATGTGTTCGAATCAATAGAATTGTATGTGTATGTCCTAGAGGTGAAAATTTTAGTTGGACGACAAGAATTTGTATCTTCACTACAAAAAAGTTACATTTCAAGATTGACTACTACAGTGTATGCCATGGATTCAAATCTAAGGTTCCATGTATGTGGTCTATGGCTTTGACATTCATGTGAATGTTATTTTTATTCATGTAAATGACTTACAGTTATTGTCCTACACATGTCTAAAGTTAGCCTAAAAAATGAACTTTTTGTATCGGGAAGGACATCATTGAAGCAGGAATGGGTACTCTATCTCTCAACTAGGTGTGATCAGAAGCTAAGAACCTAGTCCTAAATGTTATCCACTACCTAAGACTTTTTGGTAGTGACAATTTTCATCTATGAAGCATCGGAGGTGATCTATAACTACCACTTCAACGTTGATAATATTTGTTGTTAGTGTTTCTAATCTCATGAACATTTGTGAAAATACACATCTGGGTCAATTTATAGGTCATGGTCTAGGGATGAAATTTCATTTACCTATCCAAACATGTTTTAAGTGATGGATTTTCATGTGGAGGTCTTAGAGGTAGAAATGTTAGTTAGAGATGAAAAATTGTCTCTTCACTAGAAAAAGTTGTATTTCATGACTCATTACTATAACGTCTAACACATATTTATATCCAAGGTTAGATAAATTTTATCTAGGGTACAATTATATGGATTTTACATACACATTTGGGTTATTTTAGTTCATGTAATTGACTTATGGTTTCTATTTTACATGGGGTATAAAGTTCACCTAAAAAAACTATAATTTTCTCTTATTGGGAAGGGCATTATTGAGGCTAAAATAAGTACTTCACCTCCTGATCGAGCATGATCAGAGGCCAAGAACTTGGTCCTAGACATTATCCTCCACCTTAGACATGTTGGTAGTCCCATTTTCTAGCCACTAAGAACTAGAGGTGGAGATATCTAACTATAGCTTCAATGTTGACAATATTTAATGTCAGTATTTCAAGCTTCTGAACAATTGTGAAAACATGCATCTGGGTGGTATCCCTCATTGAAGGGAATGAGTTTTATGAACCAAATTTATTATAATCATGTAAAAATCATGCACTAAAAACCATAACTTGATACTTATTTGAAAGTGATTTGGAGGACATTTTTCTATTTATGTAAAATCAAAGGATGACATCTCAAATATTTTAGCCCATAGATCATCAAATAATGTAAAGATAGATAGAAGTTTTGACACATCATATAAAATAATCATATCCATCCAAAAAATAACCAAATCATGAAATATCATCAACAAAGATAATAAGGATGACAAGCCTATCCACAAGTAGCCAAGCATAGTACCCCATTCCAATTAAGGATCATAAAGAAAACCATCACATCATGTATCCCAAACATGAGATACACTTCACACTAATATATGACTCTATCTCAAACATTATACTATTTTATATAGTTTTAATTTCAACATATATATAAGGATTGTAAGTTAGTTTTAATAATTACACAAAGGAAATATTAAAGATGATCATATTTAAATATGGCCATATAACCATAAAATTTAGTTTTGTAATAATAATGTGAGCAAAATTATATATATAAATATGATCACCATAAAATGTGTGTGTGTCCATAAAATTCATACAAAATAGGAACATAATAGAATGTCAGGTGAATGCCATATAGGCATACAATGCATGCATTTCCATATAAGCATACAAAAAAGTAAATTATTTAAAAACATAATATAATTTTAGATTAATGCCATATAGGCATACAATGCTAAAAAGGCATACATTTCCATACATGCATACAATGCAAAAAACATGTACATTTCCATATTGGCATACAAAAAAGTACATCATCTAAGACATTATACTCATAAAAAAACCTCCCTCTTTTTGCCTTCCTTAAATAAGACTCTCCTTCAGATGCCTTGCTTATAGATGGAGATCCATCAGATGCCTTGGATTCCTCCAAGGTCTAACTATGAGTACTTTTACACTCATAGCATGCTTGTAGTTAAACTTGTTCATATAAAAATATTACCATAAAATTTACACACTAGACATGAAACTAGGTTCAAAAATTAATTTTAAACTAATACAATTTTTTTTTAAACATACACTTACTACAATCTCATGGTCATGCTCAATTTTCCTCTGATGCTCAACAGGGTCAGTGACATGTCAAAATGCATGCATAAGAGTGTGAAAGGGGGGAAACATGAGAAGGTGCCCTACTAATCATCTGAATAGGACTATTATATTTCATCAGCCAATCTTACATATATAATACATTCACGTAATTTATATTTTCAAAATTATAGAGTAAAATTATTTAAAATATATATATTTAAAATTCAAAATTACAAGTTAACATAAATTAATGAGTGGGTGCACAACTAAAATTACAACATCAATGCCTATGTCTATTTCAACCCATATAGATGGAGGAGTTTACACTATGGTCATCAACTGAACAAATAATATATAATTTTTTATTTGAACATATATCTATATAAATAAATACATGTACATTAAATTTAATATTAATGAAAAATTACCTTCATATATGTAAACATCAACTAATTAACATCAATAAATGTAGTAGTATATGGCCCATAAACTAGCTGTGAAGATGATGGTATCATCTCTTAAAATATAAAAAATACATATATATTTTGAATTTATATGTAAATTAATTATTATATTTTAAATAAAAATATAACTAAACTTTAACATGTCAAATATATAAGATACATGCATATGTGTAGTCGATGCCTGCACACAAAATGTATATGCAAAAAAATCATCAGTCAAAACCATAACATCTAGGCCCTTGTAAGTACCACCACCATCATCTAAAGGTCTAGTGCATATAGCATCAAAATATATGCAAGGGTGCAGTTAGGCATGCACATAAGGTGGAGTATCCCCATGTCCACCCTCTCCAACATCAGTCTCAAAAGGATTATTTTTATGATGCACAAGTGTCACTAAGTGCACAAAATGCATGCAAAATGTCTATCCCAATTACCCTTTTCAATGCAAATGGGACTCAGGTTGAAGTGGATTTTGGGTAGGGATCCTGTAGGCTAATTAGGTGTACTACATGAACTTAGTCTACCATGCACATAACATTTTATTTGGCCTTAAAACACTAAGTAGTCAAAATAATTGGGAGTCTTATTGAGGATAAACTCAAAATTGAGTTTCCTCAAAAAGTACAATGGAACCTCATGGTTATTATTTGGTGGGTAATTAATTACCATCCACCATTAGTCTCAAAAATTATTTCTTATCAAATTATGTTGGTATCAGTGGATTGATAACTATTTTGTTGATAATGGAAAATGTGCATTGGTCGATGGATCAATGAATAATGCAAAAATTTGGTGTTTTGTTATTTTTTTGTCCTTCACTTAAAATGATAAAATATTGTTAGCATAGTAAGCCCTACACCTCTCCCTATAATATGCCCATTTGTTAATTTAAATTTTTATCGAGTCAACTTCTCCTATTACTAACTCTAGGGAATTAACAAAATATGTACAATGGGTGTTAGTCTAAATAGGGCCCCTCATTCTCCTAATTGTCTATTCAATTTGTATTTTGTTCTTGACTATGTGTGTAACTCAATCCTCCTAACTAATTGAGGGTATTGTGGTATTTTAAGAGGGTTAGGAGGGTGTTATTTTGTACTTGAATGGGTTGTTTAACTAAAAAAATGGGTTTAACCAAAAAAATATAAATAAAAAATAATGACTAAAATTTCATGTTAATGGGATTGAATTTTGCTTGCTTACCTCCCATCTGTGGTGGCATTGTTTATTTTTTGATTTAACTAGAAATAGTGGTGTGTTTTCTCTTCTTCGAAATAAAATATGAATGACGTTCCATGTTTGAGGGAAAAGAGGAGACACAAGGCAAAACAAAATGAGTTTTGTGGCATTTTGACATGTTTTTTTATTTTTATGCTAAATAAAAATAATGCATACATGTTTTTAACACTAATAATAATCTATATAATATGTACATGTTACTATTATAATGTATATGCATTTTGTAATAATGTGTATCCATTTGAAAGAATATGTATGCATTACTAAAAATATCTATGTAATTATCCCACAACTCCATGCACTTGCCTTCCTATAATGATACCATTGTCAAAGTTCATTAATAATCCAATACTAAGATGTTGAAGTAGAAGCAATATATGTTTAGATATTAAAATTAGGTATTTGACACTTGACAATGTCAATCTTGACCTATACTTATCCTATATGAGTTTTCCATCTGCAAATAACTATTTTTGGTCATTCCCACATACTTACATGATAGTTATTAGTGTTGGAGAGTTTTCAATGATGTCATGGAGGTGTTTAGGTGAGTGGATGAAGTGTCTTGATAGTCTAAGTGTTAATGACAAAGTGTGCAGTGTGTTTATCTTAGTATGCTTAAAGTAATCTTGTTTGATCTTCAATTTTGGCATGATTAGGGATGGGTATGTATTATTTATAATGTGTGAGGGGTCCTATTAGAGGTTAAGGATGATTGGATATCTTGTGGAAGTGCATGGTATTCATCCAATTCTTCAGTATGTTCATCTTGTCATAGTTGGTTCTGTGATAGAAAAATATGAGTAGGTAGTTTGATGATATCACTATTACCATATATGGATGATTTGGGGAGATTTGGTCATATGGGTGTGATCACATTAGTCCCAAGTTACTATGTTCCAAATTTTAGGTCATGAGGTTATGTGAGGCAAAAGAAATAATTGTGCAAAGTTGGCTTCAAAGATAGTTTGTAATGTTTTACCATACTTAGCCAAATTTGCGAAGGAGATCTAATGGTGTGCATTTAATCACATCATAGATCTACATCACAAAATTAATACGAGCTTAATGTCTAAGTTAAAGTAAATCTAGGTAAGTAGTTTGATGGCATTATATTTCACACGCATGAAGGTTCCATGAGCATCTTAATAAATTGATGGATTCCCTTATGTGAGGAGATCATATGGTTAAAATTTTAGGTCATAAGGTTGAGAGTAGCTAAATATATATGGGTGAAAATTTGGACTCTTAGATATAATTTCACTAAGTTTCTATACTTAGCTAGACAATCACTCCATGTCATGTAGATATGAATGATGCAACAAGTTTGTGCATTTAGTACAGGTATTTAGAAAGTCATTTTTGGTCAAAGATTTACATGCAAATGTTGTATATAATGCAAAGAATCAACCCTAAACATTTGGAGTCTTGAAGTGATTTATAGCTCAAGTTATAAAGCTTCAAAGTTGTTATAATAGACTGTGATGGGCCAGAGACCATCAAGTTTAATCATGTTGAAGTCTGAGGCCATTTGTCTAGAAGATCCAATGATGAGTGCTTAATCATACATATTGAGATCAATAGTGCATATGAATTCAAAATGTCAAAGTTTGCACTCACTTGTGACAAGTGTCACAAGATCACTAATCTAACAGAAGATCAATGATGAGTGGTGATTCATACTTATGAAGATCAATGGTGTAGGATAAGTCAAAAAGTCAACAAAGCATGCGGGACTGCCAAGTGACACAAGTGCATGGACTAACAAAAAAGTGTTTATAAAGCATGTGATTATGCCAAGTGTCATAATCATGAGAGTTATGATCAAGATCTAATGATGAGCATTGCAAGATAAAGACCCTAGCTGATCTGAAGAGATCGATGTTGTGTATTTGGTGAAAATTACTAGGGAGCATGAGATGAGATCAAAGTGATAAATGTTTAATGAAGTTAAAGTTTAGGCTACTATCAAATATATTAATGAAGTTTATTTTTTCCAAATTTTTAGGAATCAATGAGATGATAACAAGTGTTTAATGTTTAACTGTGATCGTTGCCATTTAAATTAATAAAGGGAAAACTAGTTTGTAGTGTTTTAGCCATAACTTCTAATATAAGACAAATTTAAAGGTGATGTAAAACGAAAATTTATAAAGGAATCCAAGGAAAATCTATTAAAAAATGGTTAGGAGGTTTGATTATACATAAAATTATAATTATTAAGCTATAAAGTTGACTATGTGTTTGACCATGGTTTGTAAGTGACCCAAAAAGGATAATTGAGTTTGTTCTAATTGTATTTGGATGTTTCAAGGGGATTGAGCTATTAGATAGTGTTTTAGACTCCTTGAGGATAATTTGTATGGATTTTATAGGTTTTAACAATCCATATTCATTATGAACAAATGCTTAGAAGTTGACTATTTGTTCATTCATGGTGTTCTTGTGTACAAGGCTAATGTTTGAGTAGATTAAGCATATGTAGATATGTGTAATGATGACTATAATAATTTGAGAATGTATAAGAGGTAATGTAGAGTGTACCTATTCATTTTAAATTTATCTTATGTTTATAAATTAATTGATGAAGTGATAAATTGGTGAATAGGTCTCCATGAGACCTATAAGGGTTACTAAGGCCTAATTGAAAGATGTAGCTACTTAAGTGTGACCCATAATTGCTATGGCCAACTCGTGTGGTTGGTATTTAGATATGTTATATATATCAAGGGATAAGACAAGTATTGTGACCAACCTAGAAGATAATAATCATGATGGCTCTATAAAATTTAAAATCAAAGGTGGTGATTTCTAGACTTGGAAGAAGAGGTGTGTGTAAGAGTTGAAGAGCAAAGGAAATAGTAAAGGGTGTGTGCCTAGTAGATGGTTTATAGAGTAGAGTAGGTTGATGATTGTGTGTATGACTTGTAGGTTATGTTTATGATGTCAAATATAATGATCTTGTAGGTTTGAATATTGGGGAGAGAAGTGAGTAGATGAAGGATTTACAGGTCTGAGTGTGTATATGAGGGCAGTTTGAGTGAAGAGGAAGAGAGATTGTGGCATGCCTATGTGAGAGGCTTGTATGAGATAGAGAGGGTGTTTTTTATGGGTTATAAAATTAGAGGTCCATAATTAGGTGTTAAAGACATTATTTTAAATGTGGAAATGTTCATATCATAGGTGTTGGGAGGGTGCTCAACATCTAGGTTCGAAGGAATTAACCATCCTAGGCACAAGTACTCCTTGTGAAACATGTATTTCACTAAAGTCTGGTCAAAAGGACTTGAACATCATAGGGGTAGGTTATCCTTATGGAATAGGTGTTTCACTAAAGTCTGGTTAGAAGGATTTGACCATCCTAGGGGTAGGTGCTCCTTGTGGAAAAGGTGTTTCAATAAATTCTCATGTTTACATACTTCTTATAGAGAAAATAGTCCATGTGTTTATAGAATTGAGAGTGGTTTTTATTTCCCAAGAGGGTTTTCCACATATATATTTTTTTATGTGTGTAATCTTGCATTATATATTTATTTATTGATATAAACATCTTGAATGTTTCATGAATGGTTGTATTGAATGCTTAAGTGTTTGAAGGGTTTGGTAATTGAATTGGATTGTTTGACACCACTGATTCACCCCCACCTCTCAATGATTTTTACCTCTAACAATTGGTATCAGAGCAGGTCCTTTAGTAAAGGCTTGAAAACTTGAAGGAGATCCAAGGTAAAATATAGATAACCATCAAATGCAAGGAGGTTTTTCCACTAAGAAATAACTGATATTTAATAGATCCAATTATTATTTTGGGAGTGTGAGGATGAGGACCTGAATCATGTCCCTAAGCTTTGACACTTGGAAATCTATTGTGGATGGTTATTCTACACCTATTATTCCTCCATCCAGTGTTATAGATAATAAGTTGTCTAAGAACAATACTAAGTCAATGAACGTTATCACTTGTGGTCCTTAAGAGATTGAATATACCAAGGTAATCCATTGCATATCCACCAAAGAAATTTGGGATAAATTGAAGACTATTTTTAAATGATATTAAAAGGTTAAGTTGGAAATGTTTCATACTCATCAAATATAATTTGAGAGTCTTAATATGAAGGAAGAAGATTCTTTGGCATCCTTTCTATAGAGAGTTGATGAGATTGTGAACATTATCAAAGGTCTTGGAAAGAATATTAAAGAAGTTACTATAGTTAAAAAGGTATTAAGGTCTCTCTCTCAATTTTGATTCTAAGGTATTTTCTATAGAATAAATTCATGATCTTACTCAGTTGAAGATGGATGAATTGCATGGCATCCTTATTGCCTATGAGATGAGAATAAATGATGATATACCACCAAAGAAGGAAACAAAATTTAAGAAATAAATTAAGCCAAAGAAGAAGTTACAAGGTAATAAAATCAAGGAGGATGACACATCTAATATTGATGATGATGAATTAATTGCTTTGTTTACAAGGAAATTGAAAATAAATTTAGGCAAGTATAAGGGTAAACTACCCTCCAAATGCTTCAATTGTGGAGAAGTAGGACATTTTGATAACAAGTAACCTCATAAACATAAGAATAATATGATGAAGAGCATGTTCAATGTCATGATGATGGAAAGAGATCATTTAGGTCTAATTAAAATAAGAAGGGATTCAGAAGGTTTGACAATAAAAAGTACTTCAAAGACAATAAGAGTCTCTACACTAAAGAAGATTTTATCTCATCGGATGAGAGTGAAGATAGTGACTCATAGTATGATCATGAAGATGATGATCTTATTGAATATGAATACCTCTTCATGGATGAATAAGGAAGTTTTTCATATCAAAAGGAGTCTACTTGGAGTGATTCAAATGATGATAAAGATGAGGTGGACTGTGAGACTGAATTGATGAATGTTCTTGAAGAACTAAAGATTGAGAAGAAGATTAAAAAGAAGATGAAGTCTCAAATCAAGGACTATGAAGAGAAATTAAATGTGTTTTAGGAAAGAATGAATGAAGACACCAAGTATCATGAAGATATAGTCATGCATCTTAGTTTTCAATTAGAAATCTTGTCTACAAGCCTGAAAGCTAAAGAAGATGAATGTTCAAGGTATGTAATTGAAAATGAGTCATTAAAAGTTGAGTTAGAGAATACATATATTAAGATGAATTAATGTGTGAGATTTTAAAAGAGATCAAGTAATCTAGACAATATTCTAAGTGATTAAAAGTATGCAAGTGATAGAACTGGTCTTGGATACAAAGAAGAACTAGAAAATACAACTCAAGACAAGATGACGACTAATGTAAATTAGACCTTGAAGGTCAATAATCAGTCAAGGAATTAAGATGATGGAAGAATGAAGACAAATTAGATTAGACAAATAAATTACATGAGCTATGCAAGTTTTAATGGTTACTCTTACACATGTAATCAGTTTGGTCATAGAGCTAGAGAATACAAGAGACCTGTTAGAAATGAGTTTGTATGGAACTATGATGGGGGTCATCAGTCAAAGGGTTAGTCTTATTGAAAAAGAGTATTTTGTTTTAATTGTAAAAATAATGAATATATTATAATATTTTTTTCTAATATTAAAAGTCAAGATAAGCTTATTATAAAAGGTATAGTGTTCTTCAACTATCAATAGAGAGGTCACATTGCTAGATTCTGCAAGCAAAGACCTACAAGATAGAATAGGTCTAATCAGGCTCCTAGAGTGGAAGAAAGAAGGCAAGTTAACTCATGGAAACCAAAGGTGTTAAGTGTGAATCATGATGAGTTTTCAGGTCTAAGTAATCTATTTATTATGGTGGAGAATGCTATAGAAGTTAGAGAGTGCCAAGAGCTCTCATTGTATGCTCATGTTGTGAATGAAGAGACCAAGCTCAAGGAAAAGACAAAGGTTCTAGTTGAGGCTAGTTCTGAGGTGTGTTTGGATGCTAATGAGAAAACTACTATGTGTGAGAAAGTTTCAATCTTGGTTCCTATGTTGTCAAGGTCTAAAGGTGATATTATGCAATGCAAAGAGGATACTTCATTAATCAAGGTATGCTAAGATTCCATAGTTTCTCAAAATGTTATATATCCTATCATAGAATAGAAAGTGAGTGATGTAGACAAGGAATAAGTTTTCAAAGTTTAGACTAAGAAGAACAAGAATAATAAGTCTTATACCTATAAAAGGATTCTATTGGTTATTGAGAAAATGTGGGCCACTCCTAGATTCACTTTGTTTTAGAGCATTATGGTGTAGAGGTCTCTGTCTATGCTTCTTAAGAGACTCTTTTTAGTGGAGAAACAAGTGTTGTAGTGGTGTTCTTCAGAAGGTCCTAGAAGGCAAGATACGAGTTTTTCTAGTTGGAGTTGGTGTGTTAAGATGGGAAAAGTGCTTTAATGAGGTCAGAGTGATGTCATAATGTGTTTTTTTGTGTGTATACAATGTCTAAAGGATCAGAATGTCTATTTTTAGGTGTCATAATGATATTGATGTAATGTCAAGAAGATTTTGGTGCTTATAAAGGATTGTGCACTTCTTTGTGATGTGTTCCAAATGGTTTTATGTTTTGATGATCATATTTATGCCTTTTGGAGGTTTTTGTGTGCTCTCAGGTTTATCTTTCTTATTGCAGATCAAATCCATAGTATAGGAAGTCAAGGTTACTAAAGGTGTGAAGTATCATATATATGTCTAAAAGTTTGTGATGGTTATCTCTAGGTGTGAAATAAGTTTCAGAGGTGGGCATTGACCAGAAGGGGGTTTGTTGACCTTGTTTATTTTGAGATTCTAGAGTTTTGGGATATGCTAAAAGAGTGGTTTGCCTTATTATTTAAGGTTTTAAGATTATTAATAGGTTTAATGGGCCAAATGGGTTGTCAAATCAAGATTCATATAGATTTGAAGTTTTTTATTTTTCAAATTATTCAAGTTTTTATCAAAATAGAGGTCTAATTGGCTAGTAAATTTATGAAATAAGTATGTTGTAGAGGAGGATATAGGTTATTAAAATTGTTTTTATTAATGGGGAATATGAGAGTGCTCTATATTTGAATTTTACGTCTTGAAAGTATGTCTACTGAAAGTTGTGGGCTCTGCAAGTTCTAGGTAGGGCTACAAGGAGTCTAGATAGGCCTAGTGTGAAGATTTGATGTTTTTTTCTTAGTTTATCCAAAATAGAAAGGAATTAGTGTTTCAAGGTGATTTTTTAGGTTATTTTAGAGCATTTTTCCTATTTGGTGATGTCAAGTTTTGTTGGTGGTCCTTGAGGTGGCTTGAGAGGGAAGGCTAGTAAGTCTGTGTGGTGGTTCTTAATGATGTGTGGAGATATAAAGATGATCAAGAGGTAAAATGTATCAGAGGTATTATTGGGATTCATTATTAGATGTTTATTTGTGATTTACATCAGATTTTAGTGTTTTTATGTGTTATTTCTTCATTGGTTGTAGTGCTTAGTTGAAGAGAGTGTTGGTATGCAACAAGAGGAAGTTGTCAAGGCAAAGAAGAGGTAAGATCAAGGTAAGGGGGAGTTTGTATAATATTTATAAGGTGGTCCTCTCCTATTGGTGGTCTTTTCAGGTCCCCAAGATCAGCTTATGCCCACTTTGACATTATGTCAAAGGGGGAGAAGGTTCCTATTGTGAGAGTGCTTGAAGAAAGAGAAGGAAGGTGAGTTATATGATGGGTGTTGAAATCAATGATAAAGGGGGAGATTGTTGGAGAGTTTTAAGTGATGTCATGGATGTTTTTAGGTGAGTGGATGAAGTGTTTTGATAGTCTAAGTATCAATGATAAAGTGTGTAGTGTGCTTATCCTAGTATGCTTGAAGTAGGATTGGTTGATCTTCAGTTTTGGCATGATTAGGGATGGGTTTGAAGTATTAATAATGTGTGAAGTGTACTATCAGAGGTCAAGGATGATTGGAGAGCTTGTGACAGTGTATGGTATTCATCTAGTTCTTCATTATATTCATCTTGGCATAGTTGGTTCTATGATAGAAAAATCTATGTAGGTAGTTTGATAATATCACCATTTCCATGTATGGATGAGTCAGGGGGAGTTGGTCATATGGGTATGATCAAATTAGTCCCAAGTTTCTATGTTCCAAATTTTAGGTCACGAAGTCATGTGTAAAAAAAGATATAACTATGCAAAGTTGGCTTTCTAAGTAGTTTTCAATGTTTTCCCATAGCCAAATTTGGAAAGGAGATATAATGGTGCATGTTTAGTCACATCACAGAGCTATGATGTGAAATTAATGAGCTTAACGTCTAAGTTCAAGTAGATCTAAGTAATCATTTTATGGCATTATATTTCACATGTGTGAAGGTTTAAAGAGCATCTTGATATATGGATGGATTCCCTTATGTAAGGAGATCATATGGTTAAAAATTTAGGTCATAAGGTTGATCATATCTAAAGATATGTAGGTGAGAATTTAGCCTCTTTGATATAAGTTCACTAAGTTTTTATACTTAGCTAGACCATCACTTCACATCATGCATATATGAATGAACCAATAAGTTTGTGCATTTAATGTAGGTACTCAAAAAGTCATATTTGGTTAAATTATTACATGGATATGTTGTCTATAATGCCAATAGGATACCCTAAAAATTTGGAGTCTTGAAGTGATTTATAGCTCAAGTTATAAAGCTTCAAATTTTCTCTAGTAGACTATGATGGGCCAAAGACCATCAAGTTTAATCATGTTGAAGTCTAAGGTCATTGGTCTAGAAGATCTAACAGTGAGCACTTAATCGTACATATTGAGATCAATGGTGTGTATGAATTCCAAAATGTCAAAGGTTTCACATGCTAGTGATAAGTGTCACAAGCTCACTAATCTGATAGAAGCTCAATGGTGAGTGATGGTTTGTACTTATGAAGATCAATGGTGTGGGACAAGTCAAAGAGTCAACAAAGCACATTTGACAACCAAGTGACACAAGCACATGAACTAAAAAAAAAGTGTTAAAAAGGCACATAAGGGTGCCAAGTGTCATAATCATGGGAATTTTGATCAAGATCTAATGGTGAGCATTGCAAGATAAAGACCTAGCTATTTTGAGGAGATAGACTATGCATATTTGGTCAAATTTGCTAGGGAGCACGAGATGAGGTCAAAGTGATAGATTTTAAAATAAAATAAAATATAATCTACTCTAAAATAGATTTGTGGAGTGCATTTGTTCTAAATTTTTTGGAAGCATCGAGATGATAATAAGTGTTTGATGTTTAACCATGACTGTTGGCATTTAAATTAACAAAGAGAAAAACTAGCCTGCAATATTTGAGCCATAAATTTTTATCTAGGATGAATTTGAAGGTGATGTAAAAGGTAAAGTTGTAAAAGACTCTAAGTGCATCCATAAAAATTGGTTAAAAGGTTTTTATATCCATATAGTTATAGGTATTAATTTTTAAAGTTGATTGTGAGTTTGAACATGGTTTGTAAGTAACCCGAGAAGGATAATTGAGTTTTTTTAGATGGTATTTAGATGTTTCAAGGGGAATGAGCTATCAGAGAATGTTATATAATCCATGAGGATCATCTAAATGGATTGTGAAGGTTTTAACAATCGCTATTCAATATGAATAAATGCTTAAAATTTGATTGTTTGTTCATTCATGGTGTTCTTGTGTACAAGGCTAATGTTTAAATAGATTGAGCATATGCAGAGGTGTAATTATGAGTATAATCATTTGAGGATTTATAAATAGTCATGTAGAGTGGACCTATGCATTTGGAAGTGGTATTGTGTTTTTAAATTACTTAATCAAGTGATAAATGGGTGAAAAGGTCTCCATGAGACCTATAAGGGCTACTAAGGCGTAATTGAAAGATGTAGTTTCTTAAGTGTGACCCATATTTGCTATGGTCAACCTATGTGGATGGTATTGAGATATATTATATGTTTTAAGGGATAAGACAAGTATTGTGATTGAACTAGAAGATAATAATCATGATGGTTCTATAAAAAGTGAAATCAAAAGTGCTGATTTCTAGACTTGGAAGAAGAGGTGTGTGTAAGAGTTAAATAACAAAGGAAAGAATAAAGGGTGTGTGCCTAGTGGATGGGTTGTAGAGAAGAGTAGGTTGATGACTGTGTGTATGACATATAGGTTATATTTCTAATGTCAAATATAGTGACCTTGCAGGTTGGAAGATTGGGGAGAGAAGCAAATAGAAGAAAGATTTATAGGTCTAAGTTTGTCTATGAGGGTAGTTTTAGTGAAGAGGAAAAGAGATTGTGGCATGCCTATGTGAGAGGTTTATATGAGATAGAGAGGGTGTTTTATAGGGGTTATAAAATCATAGGTCCATCATAAGGTGTTGAAGACATCAATTCAAAGGTGGAAATGTTCATATCATAAGTGTTAGGAGGGTTCTCAACATCTAGGTTAGAAGGACTTAACCATCCTAGGGCCAGGTGATCCTTGTGGAACAAGTGTTTCCCTAAAGTCTAGTCAGAAGGACTTGACCCTCCTATGGGTAGGTACTCCTTGAGGAATAGGTGTTTCACTAAATTTTGGTTAGGACTTGACAATCCTATGGGTAGGTACTCCTTGTGGAATAGGTGTTTCACTAAAGTCTCATGTTTGTATACTTATTATAGAAAAAGTAGTCCATGTGTTTGTAGGTTTGAGAGTGGGGTTTATTCCCCAAGAGGGTTTCTCATATAGATCTTGTGTTATGTGTGTAATATTTCATTATCTATTTATTCAATGCTATAAACATTTTGAATGCTTCATGAATGATTGTATTGAATGCTTAAGTGTTTGGAAATTGGATTGGATTATTTTACACCCCTAATTCACCCCCCTCCCCCTCTCAATGGTTTTTACCTCCAATAATGAGCCCATATATCTTAAGTTGATATATACATTTATAGATCACCACATCTATATTCCTATCTCTTGGATAGTAATTTTAATGTCCTGAGGCTGACCTTGCCATCCTTCACCTAGTAATGTCTATTTTTTAAAATCAAATCATTATCATAGATTGGCATATTCACCTTTGTCAATGGCATAATAAATTAATCAATTGAGCACATATAAATATAAATAAAATTCAATCTTAGTAATACATTTAAAATTCTAAAGTACTTATCAAATATACTACTACAAATTAAATAAATCTGCCCTATTCTTCCCAAATTAAAAATTAGTCACTAGGATCAATCATCAACCAAGTATGAAACACACCATACTAGGTCAAGATTCAACATTATCAAGATCAAAGTGAGATTTATAGATGAATTGATATATACAAATAACATAATTTCATAAAAACATTAAGGTAAATATCTACATGTATCTTGAATTCCCTATTCTAAATGTTGGATATATAGGCAACAGTCAATCATCAATGGGTCAATTGGGGTCAACTCAACCTAATTACACTTCCTCAATGTTTATAGGTTTTTATCCCTCATAAGTAGACCTAATATTTCAAGGAGAAGGAAGTCAATTTTTGTAGTTGCACACATAGTCAAGGGTCAAATATTGCATATACATAGACATATTAGGTAGACACATCACACTATATGGTCATAAATAAGTGAGATATCCCATGATAGTCACATTACTCTTTGGTCATATATTTATAATGAATTAACCTTAGGATTCATGTTAGTAATCCTATACACATAAATATAATTACAAATTTGAATAAATCATAGGCCCTATTCTAATTTATTCCCACTGTTAGATCACAGTCATAGTCAATCACTCAAAGAGTGAAGTTAAGTACCTTGATCTCCTTAGTATTTTCCAAATATGGTGAATTAGATCATCAAATCAATCTAAATTGATTACATTAAAATTCATTCTTAAATTTAATATATTAAAATCTTAATTAATTTTTCTATTTTATCATATTATGACTCAAATTAGTGTAAAATTAGGGTAAAGATATTGGTGAATCTATATATTATTTGAATATTACTAAGTTGAAAGTTTCTCTTAAGATTTCATTTCTTCTTTATAGAGTTTTATATTTTTTGCCTTTAGGTTTCATTTAAACCATGATTTTAAAATATGATTTATGATTATTTAACACTAATCATAATTCATCCTTTGGCCTTAACCTTCATTCTACTTGCATGTTTATATCATATGCCACCTAAGAAGGTTAATTACCTTATTCCTCTAAGGCAAAGTGCTAGGCTAAGTGGTTTTCAAATTCAACACAATCATATTTATCTTAATTCATCTAAAATGGATAATGAAAGTCCAATGAAAATGTCTTATTCTTCATTTTATTTTGATGCTGTAATTATTAATACATATATGCAAATGGATGATAATTTTCACATGCCTAATCTAGAACATGATAATCAAGATAATCAAGATTACCATAAGTAAAAGGATATAATTAAAAAATACATACCTTTACTTACCTTAGTGTTATATAAAATAAATGAAGTGAAACAAATGTGAAGGTTTTCAATGTAGGGAACATTAGGCAAACATGTAAAAATTAAAAAAAAAAATCATTTTTTTAATAATATACATGTCATATATGAAAAGATTCTCTACAATGTCAAGATTCTAGAATATCTTGCAATTTGGAAAAAGAGCTAGTAAAAATAAAGTTCTGATTGAAAAATGGAATTTGATTGTAAATATTTGATAGATAAATAATTTTGAATAGTAAATATAAATAGGGTGAAAATCAACTCATTTATTATTTTACTATTCTAAGAAAATATTGCTCTAAGAGACCCATTTTGAGCCTAGAGAATGACCATGGTGAGGATATGACAACTAAAATGTGGAGGATGCAAAGTGGCCAAAAAAGGTGCAACACAGGTAAGGAAAGTATTCATTTCATTTTTTTTAGAATTTTTAATTGAAATTAAGCTAAATATAGAAAATTAGATGGTAAGTGAAATCTAGATACCAAAACTGACCCTAAGAAAATTTTAGGTAGAGTAGGGGTAGAATGGGGTATCGGGTAGGAAAATATTAGACTAATAAATGCCTAAGGAATTTATTGTAAATGGTCAAAAATTCATCACAAAATAAGAATATATTCAGCCATGTTGACTTAGTTTGTAAGGTGAGAACAAACTAGGGGGACGACTGCATAGTAGTAGGCCGATGTAGTATCATTGGAGATGGTCGAATATGTAGTAGTGGGTCGATTTAGTTAGAAATAGGATTTTTTTTGACATAGTATCCTTTGGTAGATGCAATTCTTACTATGTGGCTGATACAATTTGTTAAATGAAGTTGACTATGTATTAAATGGTTGATATAATATGCTAAAGCTAGAAAAGGGCCAATTTAGTATCAAACAGGTTGATAACATCTATAATAATGGTTAAATACATAGTAGTGGGATAATGTAGTATGGAAAGAACATGATCAGGTTGATGTAGTATTAAATAGGTTTATGGTATAGAAAATGGGTAAAAAGAGAAAAACAAATCAAACAACCTGATGAGTAGTTAATTTATAGTTTTTAAAGAATATTTAAGAAAGTATTTTATTATTGTGACATCAATATCTAATACATTCTCTATTATTTGATGTTTTTATAGAGTCAACAGATATTTTGGCACCTGGTGGATGCTCTTTAGTTACTAGATTTATTAGAGCAGTTATCAGACATAAATAGAGTTTGACTGGTTATGTTGGGTTTTAAAGGCATCATGGAGATGAGATGGATCTTGTCAAGTGTTGATTTTATTATCATGTTCCTAGGAGCATGGGAATGATTTACCAAAATTTTTTGATGGGAGGTGGAGAGGGATACTATAGAGATGGTGATCACCTTGGAGGATATCCATGCATTGTTTGGACTTTTGATTGACAGGACATCAATGAGTTGTGATATACTAGATTTAGAGGATGAGAGATGAGTCTTAGCCAAATGGGTGACATGTTTAGTTAGGATCTATCCTGGGTTATGTGTTAGCTTATTTGATGTTTATCTTGAATCCATTCTAGATATTTGAAAGGCCATGATAGGGTTTGTGATAACATGAGTGATGTGTCATAAGCTAGATGGTAAGATACCACTAGACATGGTAGCCTTATGTCAGTCTATCTTGGATCAAGGTTCCTTATATGATCTAGGTTCTATCATTTGGGTCTAGATCATGCATGACATGTATGGGATGATGACCCAGGGGTAGAATATGATGGGCCCTATCATTATACTAAGCTCACAAATCTATGAGAGATCCCATATCTATCAATTGACTAGGTTGTCTCATACAGTTGATGATACATTACCTCAAGTTATTTGATAGAGATAGGACCATATAACGTGAGTCATTCCCCATGTTTAATCTTTGTAGACTATCATGTGAGAGAAGATTTTATGGTAGATATACACTCACATAGCTATTAAATGGCCAATTTGGGCCACTATTGTTATAGGTTTGGTACGTGTGTGTATCATGAGCCACTATACTTCATGGGTGGAACCTCATCTAGTGGATTATGTATCTAGATAGTTAATAATTACACATCTAGTGGTCCCTCTATTAGTTCCTAATTATTGGTCATATCATGTTAGAGATTTGAGAGGGAAAGGAGGTGTGGGGTACTTATAGAGATACCTATGATTAAGCCTCGATGAGCTAGACCATGGGCTAACTAGGCATGATAACAAGAGGTAAAGAGGATTGAATGAGATGATGCTATGGATGTGGATGCAGGGGAAGTGGGATCACATCAAGGACCATAGTATATGTGATAATGGTCACCATGAACTCATTAGATATGGAGACACCATTGACACAAGGAGACACAAGAACTAGATATCACATAAGGGGATCCTATAATGGTGGTAGGAAATAATTGGTCTATAAAGAGGCCATTGAGGATGGCGCCATAATGGGCTCAAGTGGTAACTCATAATTTTACATTGGTGTAGAAGTATCTAATAAAGAAGTTTCTCAACAAGATAATAGATGGTGAGATCACTGTTGGTGATACCAGCATTAGTGAGAAATGTTTTGATTCAGTTTAAGTTTTTGATATAGAACACTAGTTACATCATTTTTTATGATATATAAATGAATTAATATATATACACATGTGATATGATGTATATTTAGTTTATGGATTTGTAGATACTACTACTATGGAGGTGGTCAAATGGGGAACCTTGATTGTGGCTGCATATCATGATATTTTGATGGGGTTTTATCACCTTATGAACCTACCAATTTGGTTGATCCTATATTTCCATCTACCCCAAATCATGTGAGTTGGTTTAAACTAGTGGGAAAGGCCATGCAAAAACTATAGGCATGAGGTGATAGTTTATAACCACCTACAAGGGTAGGATCTAGAGAGGCTCAGGCCTTGTAGGCCTTAACACATGAGATAACCATGCACATGGAGATTACTATTTATCTTTTATAGGTACTTGTCTAGGTGGCCAACTTATAGGTTTAATTTTTTGGATTGAGATTATAGACTACCTCTTTATAACACACCATTTAGAAGGGTTAGTCACAAACATTGATGGGTACCATGGCTAGGCCATATGATATATAGGATGGAGCACAGCCTTAGAGTTGTATCTATTATATTTTTATACTTTTATTATATCAAAATCATGATATATATTGATATTGATAGTTCATTGCTATTATGAGTTGTACTTGGATTTGTATGTGGATGTATGTATATATTTCCTTTCTAGCACATGTATTTTGCTTTTGTTATATATGATATGGGAAATATGTGATGTAAGTTTTATTTTATAGCATTATGTGATACACATGCATGGTTAAAAATAAAAAGGTAAAAATGATTTGGAAAAGTATAATTAATCAAAAAATATGTAATACACACTATATCATGATGATAAATGTGTAAAAACAAAAGATGAATAAGTATACTAAACCAAAATAGTAATAAATGTTTTCAAACCATGTAAATATTTGCACCAAATTAAAAAAAAAAAAAAATCATACTATATCACGTTGGGAAGTATGAAAAATTCTAATAAAATAGAAGACATGTGAAGACCAATGGTATAAAAACAAACAAACATTAAAGTTAATCAATCATACTTGATCAAGCTAGGAAGCATGAAAAGAAAAACAAAATGTAAGTATAAATCAAATTAATCATACTAATTCAATATGGGAAATATGAAAAATTTAATAATTTTTTTGTAAACATATATGCAATTGGAAAATAAGAAGATAAAATTGAAGTGGTTACGAAGTAAGCATAAAACATACTAAATCAAGATGATAAATATGTTAATGATGTGTAAATCATAATCTAACACAAATTATCTCAAATTTGAAGCATGTAATTTTATTGTGACTTGGTTATAGTATGGACTAGGTATTAAAATATTTTGTGAGGAGAGCCTGGTCCTATCCATGGTCCTACATTGTAACTCATAAAGGGAACACCAATGAGGTAGAAACAACTGTGGCAATAATTTATATTATGTTTTGAATGTGGTAATTTGTGAGGAGGGTTTGGTTCTATCCATGGTATTACACTAGAACTCACAATGGGAACACTAATGAGGTGAATGGTAGTAAGAAAATGTTTTATTATGTTAATTTTTTAGGAGGGCCTGGTCCTATCTATGGTCTTACACTACAACTCACAAAGGAAAACCCTAGGGGGGATGATCAGTTAAAAATAATATTTTTCAAGGAGAAACATTATGAATGTTGTAATTAAAGAGAGAATACAAAAATAATGGCATATAAATCTATGAGAAGACCTAAAAAAACATGAGGCATATTAGGTACAAAGGAGAGATGCTAAGAGTCTAGTGACCATCAAAATACAAAGGATATGTGCTCACAATAAGTATAGAGTTGTATAGTCAAATAGGTGAGATAATAAGATCAACTCATGAAGGTTGTATGAACAAGAAAATTAAAATTAACCTACCTTCACACAACATGTTCCCTATTCCTCAAGACCTCTTACAAAGTTGTCAGTCTACTGTGAAGATTGGGTATTCGTGTGAGAAAATAGGTAGCATTATGTATATTTTTATTCTCCTATCCCAATATAATTATCTATTGCACCCAATGGACCTCAAATCTATCATGAGACCAACTATGGAGTTTGATTTTTGATTATAAATAGGATATGTGGTATGAATCATGTATTTCTGTGTGATTAGACTTTTGATTTGTATGTTGCCTTTGTGAATCACTACCCTTTGTTTAAATGATTTGTCTTTTAACCTTTTTATGGATTTTATGATTCCTCCTCCATATAGATTTGGAATAACTAACATGATTGATAAAAGTGATACACACGAATGTGATTTAAATTTTGGTTTAAAGGATGCCAAGTGTCTAAAGATATGACTAACTAAACACTTACACTTACCTATGAACCAATATGTAATCTCAAGTTTCACCCATATGTATACTTAGTATGTGAAAGGGAAATAAAAAAAGAAAGGATATCCAAAGTAGATTGGTATATCGTATTAGTACAATGAGAAGTCTTGTTTGTTAATTGATAATATGGTAGAGAGAGAATACTAAGAGAATCAAGGTTTTTATAACCAAGTGACAATAATAACTATTTGATTTTTGAGTGAGATAAGATAACAAACAATCATTATATAAGAAAAAGAATTCATGAAAGAAGTAAAATAATAATTATAAGTGTGCAATCATGAAAATAATGATAAAAAGCCATAATAAAGATGAAATTAAATGAAGCCATATAAAAATTTATAAAGCATAATATAATGATCTATGTAAAATAGATAAATAAAAACAAATTTGACACATAGTCAAGTGTATAAGATATATAAAAATGGATCATAAATCTAATCCAAATCAAAACATAGAATAATGTGAAATAACACCATGTCTTGTTCATAAATACTAAAAAAATGACTATAAATATTATCCATGACATCTAAAACATCTCTATAAAGCTAAATTTTAATGACAACCAAAGTCTCATCAATCTTTATTAAAAGTTTTGCAAATACTTCTTTCTGTATCTCCTTAACTAAAAATTTAGGTGGAATTGATGAAGAGTAATGCTCATGAGGGATATATTTCATAGGATACTCAAGGAAATGAATGGATGTCTAAATGGGAATAGTATCTATGGGGTGAAAAGGAAGTACAACTTGTAGAGAAGGAGGAGCCTTCTTACATGTGCAACTTGTGGAAGGAAGAATGACTAATACAGGTGTTAAATGTGGGAAGTCATGAAGGTGCTAATAGAGAATTTAGAAATGATCGATATGATGTGTACCACACTATGCCAAAGGTATTATGCTTCCCCATCTTTAGGGATATACTTTGGTAATAGCTTAGGAGGCGGAGGTATAGTCTTATCTTTGGGATCAGTAGTAGTTGGGCATAATGTGTCAATATATTGCCTATGTTTTTGATAATTATTGGAAGAGTGGTTATTTATCCCATGAAAGTAATAAATACATTTTTTAGTAGAATTTAGGGCCTACTAGTTGAAGATGTGGAAGGAGAAGTCAGGGATGACTAATATAAATTATAATATTTGGTCCAATGATTGATAAATTTTTGGATATCATAATAAGGTTGATTTTCCCATTGGCCATTCATGGGATCAAGCTATAGTAAAGGAATAAGGCCATCACCAAGGAAAGGTAGGGTTGGAACATAAACTAGACTAGGCTCATGTGAAGGTAAGGCTGAAGTAGAAACTGGACTAGGCTCATTTAAAGGTGAGGTTAGCCATGCAATAGGTTTATGAATAGTAGCTGACATCTCTAGAGGAAGTAAACTATAAAAGTCATGGTATCTAGTAAAGTGATAGGGGTCTTTCATGGCATGATCCATGAGCATACTTCTATAGGGATTTGCTTGACTAGAGGTGTACCGTGTGAGTGTTTTATCTCTACCTTGTGACAAACAGTAAGAAAATTAGTATTAGGTACTTTAAAGGAAGGAATGTTAAAATATGTATAAAAAGATTTAAATAAATAATAAAGTTATTAAATTTTTTTGACATTTATAACTTAGATGAATCAGCTAAAAATCAATCATCTAAAGCATAGCCATCATCATAGTCAGGTATATGTAGGTTGATGGTACATATAGGAATGAATTTGTTGTCAAAGGACACATGGTGGATAAAATTTATAGTATTGGTTAAGATAACAAGTATGTCATTGATAAGTGGTTGACAAGATTGAGGTTGCAAAGGAAGATGAAGTTGGGTGATTATATGAGGGGATAGATAAGAGGTTTTGATCTCAAGGCTTATCTCATCTAACTCATCATCATAAAAATATAAGAGGTTAGGTGGAATGTTCCCAATTAATTTATGGTGGCCATGATAACCTCAAGTGGAATTTATTAGATAATTAAAGATTTGGGATTCCCTAAATGGGATACTAGGCAAAGGTTTAAGGGTAGGAATTTTAAAGACACCACATTCTTAAAATTATTTAAAATTCTAAGGGTTCGTATCTCCTTGAATCTTGTAAATATTTCCATTATGAGGGAATTTAATCCATTGGTATACGTATGAGAAAAATTCTCTCATACAATGAGTCTAAGGTCAACCAAGTAATATGTAAGAAATTTAAAAGTTAAATATCATAACTTTCCTGTGGATGGTGATAGGTGAATGATAATGAGAAGCCAAACGTAACCTAGAGGAGGCATTTTCCTTCTATCATATCATTAACATGTGTTACGTGTAGATTTTGAGGTTGATTTTAGAATATCTAAGTGTCCTAATGAAGTCAAGGGAGGAAAAATAAGTACCTAAAACTTCATCAATTAAGGCACGCTTAACTTGGATATCACCAATTTGGATGCTAATGAATAGAGGAGGATCATCTACATGAAGCAATGTCTCATTGGGAATCATGGAAGCAATAAGGAACTTAATTGAAAGATAAGTGTCTACTATTTCATCAACATGGATGGACATTTATTCACATTGTTGAAGTATATTATCTTTGTATCTGGATAAGGTGTCTTCACATCCTACTAGAGGAGGATGAGGGATGTTCATTTTAAACAATAATTGCATTAGATGATTTAGATGATAGGTAGAAGTTCTAATTAATTATAAGAAAGGTATTGGAGATGGGAGATGAGAAGGTTCCACAATGGGATCCCATTCATCATAACCCATGGGAGGATTACTAAATATAGGTGTATAATGTTATAACAGATCCTGGGAAAGAGGGTTGGAAGTGAAATTGAACTTGTGTTGATAGGGTGTAGTGAGTATAGGTTGATTACAAATGGGAGGTTGATTACAAATGGGATGATTTACTTTACGTGATGTGATGGTTGTTTGAGGTATTTCTTATGGTCGGGTTGAAGAAATACCATTAGAAGTTTGGGGAATGTGGTCAATTCTATTTGTTAGGTCCATGCTTTTTAAAATCTCTCTTATATTTATGAAATTTTGTATAGATATCTATAAAATGATTTACTTCTTCAAAACCCTAATATGACTAATAGGTTTACAAAATAATAAGGAAAATGATTTATTTTTGGGATTATGGTACACTAGGGATAGCCAATTTTTTTTTACATCTTTTAGGGTTGTCGATGATGTAAAATATTGAAAACAAAACACTAAGTATAATTTAATGCTTCAGTGAGGGAGTCCACTATAATTCAAGTGTCTACTTTAGCTCCGAATTTCTATGTTGGAATGAATGTTTAGTAAATAAATGTTATGATGTGACTTTATTACTTATTGTTAGGAAGAATATTTAGAGTGAGATATTTAACACTTTTTAGAGTTATATGAGAATTATTTTTGTTTTGGACTAATGAAATGTCACTGCTTGTCTTCAATGTATCTTGGCCTTTGGATTTAGATATGAACATGTAAACTGATAAGTCATAGGTTCTATTTGGCCACATAATTTTGTATTGACAAAGTTATCTCTAAATGACTTGGTGAAATTCTACGGATCCCTTGATTAATCAAATCATCTTTATATATCCTTTTGAATCAAGACATTTTTTTAATGTCTAATGAGAATAAAACATGTGGGAATCATGATTCAAATGCATTTATTTTTATATAACTAGCAGTTTCCCCAAAGGTGCAAGTTATGCTAGAAGGGATGTAATTTTCTCTTTTGGTAAATCGGGTTTTATATTTTAAAGTGAAAGAGTAAATATTCAATTGTACCTAATTCAAATTCCATGTTTTTTGACCCTATTTCACCTTTTGTACACATAATGTTAAGCAATAATAATCCTTTTTTTTGGTGGAGGTGATGGTGGAGAATTGTGTTCTTTTATATGACATGGGAATGAGATAGCTATGCCAGGGGGAAACATTTCATTTCACAGTGAGATTGATCAATGTTAAAGTGGTGGGGAAGGGAAAAGTCATGAAGAACATGTTAGAGGTGAAATATTGTAAGGTGTGTTGGGTGACAATGGTGAGGGGAGATCACAAGGTATTTTAGGTGATGGAATTGAAAAAAACATGGCTAGATACACATGTAAAGTTCACTAACATGTCACATATATCTAGGAAATATGTAGCTTCCATTGAACTACATGACTAAAACGTGTCATTTCAATGAAAATGATGTCTCTTTGTGGTATTTTGTCAATCAAATATTGTCAACCACATTGTCATGGCTAGTTTTAGTGTGGTCATAACAAACTTCAAGAGTTTATGATATAAAGAATAATGTATTTCTATTCCTTAAAAAAAACACAACCCATTTACAAAATTATACTAAACATTAAATTAAAATTTGTACAAAAGATAATTTATTTCCATTCCTTAAAAAAACACAACCATTTATTAGATTATAGTAAACATTAAATTAGAATTTGTATCATTCCCACGATTTAAAACCATATGCAATGGAACTTATTTAGATATATAATTGAGTTAGATATCCTACTCAAGTTTGGTTAAACTATTAATATTATTATTTTTCCATAAGATCCATAGTTTATATATTAAAATTATAGATAAATAATATTATTTTATTATATATACATTAAATAAATTAAACTATATTAGTTTATTATAATAATATAATATATTATAATATATACTATATTATAAATATTAATTGATATTTTTATTATTTTATAAATCATCCTTATAATTAAAAAGTCATGCCTTTAAAAATGTCATCGAGAGTCATGACAAACAAATTAGGTACAAATAAAATAATATTCCTAAGTTCTAGGGGTTGGGTGGATTGGTAAGTTCTTGGCACTTACAAAGAGGAGACCTAGGTTTAAAATTTTAGAGGTAAGTTATGATGGATAACAAGAGTAGATTGACTTGACTCTACTAAGTGTGTGCCACCTTAGTGATGACAATTCCAAACCAAGCCACCAGGCGTCTTCCTCACTCTAAACTATATTTATCAAAAAGATAAGAGGTTATAGTGACATATTCACATATTTGAAACCTTAATCGACAATATAAAATGAAATAATGTTATCTATTCTTGTCTGGAAAAAATAATAAATAAATAATATTCCTAAGTCAAAACAATTTGAAATTCTAGTCTATGTGTTAAATCCTACTAAATTTTATATTTTAAACTAAACCCAATGCCATGCTGATGATGTTTTTTACACTGACAGAAAGTAGTTATCAATTGTTAGGAATATAGAATGCAGAGCAATATTAATTGAAATAAAGACATAAATAAAATAAAATAAACACAACACAACACAAGAGAGACACATATTTAATTTGGTTTACCTAAAATGGGATACATCCACATAAAAACAACCAATTATTATCTTATTCATTCCAACAAATGAAGGGATAACACCCGCAATATATCCACTGCAATTTCCTCTTCAGTCACACACAATGTGTCATCATGATTACAATGCCCTCATATCAAAGGAGGGTTACATATTAGGGAAAAAATGCACCAACATAATTTCTACCATTAGATCTGAGACCTAATAGTGAACGGTCCAAATTTATTACCAAATTACAATATTTACAATGCATTTTTAACCCCATGGTGACCTTAATGAGGGGATGTTGTCCCCCCACACCCTCCTATTAGGAACTAGGCATTATAATAAGATCAGAATCCACCATCCAACATAAATTTCACTAAATCCACAAGGGGATCATGTGGCAAGGTGGAGTTAAAAATGTAATAGTTAACATGTAGGCACATTTTTGGTCCAACCATTATGTGTTCTTCATTCATAGGGTTTCAGCCTCAAAGACTCCCAACTCCCAATTTATGTTAATGCTTATCATTTTATATCCCAAACGTTTCCATTGAGTGTGCCTCATAAAATGAGGCACAACATGATGGTGCTAATTTATTACAATCAATGTTATATATATGGTGTGACTACATTTATTATTCACCCTATTTATCTTCCACTTGAATCATATCTATACAAAAAAAATTGTTCCTTTTTAGAGTGTATTTTAGTTTTATAGTACCTATTCATACCCTAGGGAATCATCTACTTTTATATTTATAGGAATGACACATTATATTATATTAACATGTGTCAAAGTACTCATATTTATTTTATTTAATTCACCCTAAGGTATTATGATATTGAAGCAATGCACCTGTATGAAACAAAATTTTCATAGTTGTCAATACTCTTAATGTGAAAAGGCTAGAATGGGCCACTACACAACTATTATTATCCCTTACCAAGTTTATATAAATATCTAAAATCATACAAAGTTTAGGTAAATACTTATCCAAAACTTAATCTAGTAGCTCATTGTTTGTACCAAAACCCATCCTAAATACCACTTGGACAACCACATGCTACACATTGCTGAAAGCATTGATTTCATCACTTGACACATTTAAATTTCATGATGAATTTTGAATTTTTTTAATTGAAACTTTTTAATTTGATTAATAATTTACATAAAGAAGTGCCAAAAATAGGTTATGTACTATTAATTTTTTTGTTTGGCCCAAGATTAGTAATTTATGTGTCAATGTCATCCAAGCCTTCAAATATACTATTTGGTTTTTAGAGTTTAATAAAAGTCAGATGAAAACTATCAATATATGTTCACATGTCATTATTATTAATTTTAAAAACAATTGGCCTCTTACTAAATGTATAAAACATTGTTCTCCTTTTGAAAATACTTTGCTATTAATCCAAAATGGTCATAAAGGAGAAACTAGATCAGAACAAGAATTCATGGATGAATTAGAAAAAAAAATGGATGGCTAAGTGGGACATTAATTTGCAAGAATGTCTTAACATTAAAAAGGAAATAAAGAAGTTTTCATTAGAAAAAATTAGGATTTATAATTTTATAAGAATTTAGGACTACCATGTGGACAAATCAAATTGGTCAAAAAATGGACATTATGTCAAAGAATTCAATCCCATATGGAAGCATGGTGAGAAGACTTATATGCAAGCTGCTCTTAAGGGAAAGGCTAGGATTTTAATTACTCAATTGAGGACTGGGTCACATCATCTTATTTGTGAAATTGGTAGATGGAAGACCTCTAAGGAAGAATAGGAAGAAAGAAATTGCATTTTATATAATAAAGAGGTGGTTAAAACTAAATGGAATTTCATCATTAAATGTACTACGTATGTGAATATTCAGAGTCAATATGAAAATAGTTTGAAATTAGGAAACCTAAGGGAGTTTTTTTAGGAGTCTAGGCTTCACAATACAGTGGGTTTATTGATCAAGTTTCATAGTAGAAGATCTAATATTGAAAAGAACTTGAGAATGTCTTGATGTTACAGCTCTTGGTCCCTTAGACTACTTAGTCTCATGAATGTCATTAAAATATTTCATTTCATGAGTTTTTTTACATGAAACAGGCATGAATCCTTAATTATCTCATGATTTTTATAAAGGGAAAAATAGTTTCTAATGGGTGGGACCGATCAGGATTTTGGGTAATCAACATTAAAAAATTTGTTCCTGCTAAGTATCGAAAGGACATGGGATAAATTAAAATTTGCCTCCAAAGTGATTTTCTTTAGTATCTCTTTCCATTTTTTTTAATTTCTTTATTTTTATTTATTTTCTAATTTATTTATTTTTTGGGTTAAAGAGGGAATTGACAATGTCAATATCATTATTATTATCACGTCATTTTAAAGGAATTTGGTTTAAATAAGATATTTATATATTATGATTTTATTTAATAAATTGTCTTAAATAAAGGATATTCAAGATTAAAGGTTTTAAATTATTGACCTCAATTTGACAAAAACTCAATATATACATATCGGTCTATTCACCATGCTCATTATTTTGTAAGTTTTATTTGTTCCAAAGCATTTCAGTTCCATTCAGAGAATTGAATGTGCCCTAAACATTTGCAATCATAAATGATGATATTTCACTTCAACCCTCTTAAAAAAATCATGTATACATTTATTCCATGATGATCGTGCATAAATATCCTATCCAAAAACATTCATTTATTGATGATTAGGCATAAATAAAAAGACTATTTATCTACATTTGACAAATCCAATATTGATTATTACACAATTTTATTCATAAGTCCCTCACATTTCTATATTGAATTTATAGCTTCCGTACATTGTTTTAAACTTTTTTTAAATATTATATATTGCTAAATAACATTACTTACATGCATTTAAATAACATAATTCATTGATGTAGTGTTTTCTTAACCATATTCAAAATTAACATTTGGTATACACACCTCCTAATTTAATAGTGAACTTACTCTATATGGTAGTTCACTTAAGTTTTATGTTAATTTAGACCTCATATAGTATCCTACCCAAATTAACAATATATACACTTTTGGTTCTCATATTTAACAAACATGGACTGCTACACATTAGTTCATTGGCTATACAATAACATTTGGTTTCAAAATTCATCTTTGTTTCACATTATAATGCCTTCAAAACTTGAGATTTTATCGACAAGTGTTTTAATATGTTTGTTAGAGTAAATAAATAGGGTTAAGAGTAACTTAGGATTAATCTATGTAACTTGGATATTAACCAAGGTTATTTAAGCTAAGTTAAACTCATGTGTGGTTTAAATTTGCACACCCAAATGTCTCATTATCTATTCCACATGTTAAGTTTGATTGTTGACAATTTTGCACAAGGTAGGTATGTATTTGTGCATATGGTAGGACTATTCATTTGGCAACTAGCTAGTTTCACATTATCAATTGTGTTCCTCTCACCTACCCTCAACTATTATAAATATAAGGGTAAGGTGTAGCATAAGAGAGAGAGAGAAGCTAAAGAATTAAACATTTTAATAGCTTCATCAACAATAAATAGAGTGTTTTTTTAGCATTAGAAGATTATTTCAACTGGTTGTGATATCTCAGATAGATATTAGGTGATCTATTATGTATCCTTGCTCAACATTTTCATGGTATGAGAGAAAAAAATAGGGTTAATATTAACTTGGAATTAACCTATGTAATTTGGGTATTAACTAAGACTGCTTAACCTAGGTTAGTTAGACTCATATGTGGTTTAAATTTGCACACCCATATGTCTAATTATCTAGTCAACATGTTAGGTTTGATTTTTGAAAATTATGCACAAGGTAGGTATGGATTTGTGCACATGGTAGGACTATTCATATGGTAACTAATTGGTTTCACATTGCCAAATGTGTTCCTCTCACCTACCCTTAACTATTATAAATACAAGGGTAAGGTGTAGCATAAGAGAGAGAAAAGTTGAAAAATTTAGCATTGTAATAGCTTCATGAATAATAAATAGAGTGTGTTTGTTTTTTACCATTAGAAGTTTGTTTTAATTGGTTGTGGTCTCTTAGATAGATCTTAGGTGATATATTATGTATACTTGCTCAGAATTTTCATGGTATCAAAGCAAATAAATAAGGTTAAGTGTAACTTGGGATTAACCTATGTAACTTGGGTGTTAACCAAGGCTACTTAACCTAGGTTAGTTAAAATCATGTGTCTTTAAATTTACACACCCACATGTCTAATTATCTAGTCAACATGTTAGGTTTGATTGTTGACAATTATGCACAAGGTAGGTATGGATTTGTGTACATGGTAGGACTGTTCATTTGGCAACTAGCTGGTTTCACATTGCCAAATGTGTTCCTCTCACCTACCTTTTACTATTATAAATACAAGGGTAAAGTGTAGTAGTATTGGCCCAGATCCCAGTAGAAATAATAAATAAATTACATTATGTTAAAATCCTTTCACACCAAAAATTATATTGTCTTGTTTCTCAAATCATTATTTACAAAGCACGTGAAAAGCTTTATAGGCTTTTCACAGGTGGTTACGGGTTAAAACCAACTTTCTTATAAACCAAAAATTTATTTAAAATAGAGCATAATAGTAAATTAGATACTAACTAAATATTAATCTAACAATATAAAATAAACTAACTTTGGATCATTAAATGACCCAACAAACTCCCCTTTGATCCAAAGGGGTATAGAAAGACTAGAGCCAAGAATTGTGAGTCTTCCAAGTAGACTCTGCCATAACTACAACTAGTACACTATACATCCTAGACTGATCACATCCTAATCATCCACATACTATAGTAGAACATGATCATGCATTATCTAACTACATCAATCCTCACATGGAATCCATCCAACAAGTGACTTCCCTCTATACTATGTATGACACATCTCAACTAATGCCCAACAATCACCAACATCTCCTATAGGCCTTTGCTCAGCACTAACAATGCTAGCAACACAATGTTGACTCATATCATACATCACTGATGACTGATTGAAAAACCAATATGAAATATCTTCTCCCCCTATCAGGCGAGAGATGAGAAGTTGTGAAATAAATAAACTAAGTAAAAATAACTAAAGTGCTACACATAAAAGATCATAGAAACACTACATCTATGAAATCAAAGTACACAAGCCAAAAAATGATAATATATCAAATCCCAATCTTGAGCCTAGTAGCTCACAAAAGATGGGTGAGTCACTATCTCAAAATGTATAGTCAGTAGCTGTGAGCATGCAACTTCATAGTCATCCCATCCATCATAAGAAGATGTAGATGAATAAATAGAAGAGGAACTAGAAGAATGACCAGAGTGATTAGAGTGAACAACAATGTTTCCTTTTGCCTTATATCGATGTCGAGAAGACCTCCATCAGGAGGGAAATTCTATAGAGAGATGTCCTATGCCACCATAATTGTAGCATATATCTCACGTCAAATGGAACTAGAGGAAGAATAGACACCTAAATAAGAATGTCTATGCTTGTGCTTATGTTCATATGAATGGTGATGATCATGCTTTAGAGAACTAGTATGACATCTATGTTTTGAAGAGCCTGAATGATCTCTACATCCAAAATGATGTTTATGCCTAGAAGTGTGCCTATGAGAGTGTTTTTGTTTCTCTTTTTTAAAGTGATTCAAAGAGTTTTTCCTATTGGTCTCATACAATGGATTTACTATTTTGGTATAGTATGCATCCTCAGTAGGTTTTATTTCTTATTTGCAAATTGTCACTCATGTTGAGTGATTAACTCATAAATCAAATCAAATGTAGATTTGTTAAGCTTATCACTAAGCTATAACATATCTAGAAATTTCATGTAGCTTGGGCTAAGGCTATTCAAAACAATATAAATGAGAATTTCATCATCATTTTTTCTGCTAGTGGTGCCATATTCTTATTTCAAATTCTTAATGCATGACACATACTCTGAAACATCATCATCAGTGAGTTTAGTGTTAAGCAACTACATAAGGAGGTAAGTTTTTTTTGTAAGCAAGTTATTTATAATATAAGTCTTTTAGAGCTTTCCATGCTTCATATTTGATAGCTTCAATGTGAATTATGACTTGTGCATTGCAAGTGGATTTTAACAATACAAGAGCTTGCCTATCATGTTTTTGAAATTTTGCAAATTTTGTGGCTTTAGTGGGTAATGTTGGTTTTTTTTCAACAACATCCCATAAGTCATTGAAGATTTATGTGTTTTCCATGTTCATTAACCATTATTTATAATTCTTAGGAGTTACGTGTCTAGTATCATAAATGAGGCTCACAATTTTAGCCATGATGCAGAAAAGTAAGGAATGTTATTGAGGTTTTGCCTTTACCTTCAAAATAGCTTTCATTTTAAAAATGATCCTGGGAATTTTGAGAGACTATATTTTTGTCAAGAATACAAGCATAATGAAACAAAAAAAACTTTCATTTTGAAGGTGTTAATTTCAACCGAAAATGCACCTTGATACATCATTTGTAATACATTTATTTAAAAAATCATATAAAGAATCATAAAAACATAAATTTGATCATTCCAATGTATCTAAAATGTCAAAAACCATGAAGATTTCTTGGTCACATGACCACCTTTGCAGACGAGAAGATGTACAATGAGTATTTGCAAGAATGATGACTTACACCCTTATGTCTTCGTATGAATCAAAAAAGATTCTCAAAAGAGAATATTCCTCCAAAATATTCTCCAAAAAGAACATTATTTCAAAAATAAATATTTGAAACCTTGACCTCCCCTTTTCAAACCACTTCACAAAATTAAGCTATCCAAGCGCTTTATGAGCATTTACAAGTTTATAAAGATAGGAATTTCTATATGAACTTGATATTTTTGCTCTAGTAAAATAAAAAATAAATAACTTGGGTGAGAAAAATTAATTTTTATCATGAAATTATTTTCCAAAGTAAACATCCAATCTTCCAAAGCTTGTTATGGACCCACAAAACCCTAAATATGATCAAACTATATCAAAAACTTTATAAAAATCAAATATTTTATTTTTCCATAGTGTTCCAATGCCTCCCTAAGGAACTTCAACACCATGACTGATCTGGACAATTCTAAAACCCTTCTATTACTCCCTTAGGTTGTACAAAATCCATACAAGATTGAATCTTTCATTATTTGGCAGTGTTTGAGATTGATAGGAAAGGATTTGGTTGTATAAAATTGTTTTTTGATTTATGGAGGTTGTACAATAGCAATTTTGGTCCGCACAATTAAATTTATCATCTTTAATCTCCTCCCAAATGCATTTGGAATTTAAAAAAGGTCTTCAAAAACTCAAGAACAAATTAATAGTTGAGCAAATCAACTTTCTTGAAGATGAAAACCATTTTATTCAAACACAAGAAATATACAGATTGAAAAGGCTATACAAATGTAGATATGGGTCATACTACTCCATATATTTCTTAAAAAAAAAACTCACAAAAGCTTTTTGAATTGAAAAATGATTCTCAGATGCTCAGAAACATGCTAGTAACTCAGCAGATGGACTAAGGGAAGTTTGGATCCATTTTTAAAATTCATAGAGACTTCCAAGTGCAAGAAAAGTCATACAAATGACCTTTGAACAAATTTTAGGTTTGAAAAAACAACTCTAAAACACTTTATGGCCTAAAATACCAATCTTGAATGCTCAAGATGGAATTTTGATGCACTACCAGGGAGCAAGAAAATCTTCTCCAATTATATGGCCATACATAGACTATTTTCTCAAATTTTCTCAGACTTTCTAATGTAAAATTATTTGAAAAATTAATATATTTTAATAATTTTCTAGAAATTTCAACATTAGACTAAGTATTGAAAAGAAAGGACAAAATTTAAAAAGGGCATACTATATACTATTCAACTAAATTCCAAGTTTTGATTTCACATGAGGTTTTTCATTCCACATGAATCAACTTTTCACTTTGTATCTCCCATATTCACCTTGAATTCACCATGCTTCAACAACCTTTCTTTGATACCACTATTGGCCCACATTTCAATGGAAATAATGAATAAATTACATTATGTTAAAATCCTTTCACACCAAAAATTATATTGTATTGTTTCTCAAATCATTATTTACAAAGCACAAGAAACGCTTTATAGGCTTTTCACGGGTGGTTATGGGTTAAAACCAAATTTCTCATGAACCAAAAATTTATTTAAAACAAAGCATAATAGTAAATTAAATAATAACTATACTAACTAAATATTAATCTAACAATATAAAATAAACTAACTTTGGATCATTAAATGACCCAACAAGTATAAGAGAGAGATAAGCTAAAAAATTCAACATTATAATAGCTTCATGAACAACAAATAGAATGTTTTTTTAGCATTAGAAACTTGTTTCAAGTGGTTTTGGTCTCTCAAATAATGCCTTCCAAACTTGAACTTTTATTGACACATGTTTTACCATGTTCACAATTAAATATCTACAACCACTTCAAGATAAAGCGTTCATTATCCTTTGGGTCACCAACAAAACATTTGTGCCTATTTCTATTGTTGTTTACATTTGATTTTTGTCTTCTTTATTATTTCACATTTGCATTTTAACAAATTTAAAACATTAATAACTTTTTTATTTTACTTTTATGAACTCAATATCTATATATTACAAATATTAGTCACTACTACTTTCCTAAAGACTATTATGTTTTCTTGATTTAATCTTATTAGTGGTTACCTAAAATTCACTATTACAATAATTTTACATTGTAAATTTACATATAAAATGAACTATAACCAATTCACAAGACCAGGGTAGGGACTAGCTGCTACATAACCCTTCTTAATATATAGAATAATGGTATATATTATTATTTATATTGTATATTATTCATATTAATTATATTTATATTATGTATAGTAAGATGGATAAATAATATTAATATAGAATATGATATAAGAAATTATATTAGATTTTGAGTACATATTATTATAAATTATAATAATAATTAATATAAATATATTATAATTACTAATATATAATATATTATATGTAGTATAATAATATCATAAATTATTAAAAATTACATTAATTATATATATATATATATATATATATATATATAGGTGTAATGTTATTATATATATGAATTTTTATAAATTTATATTATTTAGTAAATAAGATAATGTTAGTTATTATATAAATATTATATAATATGTGTTATAACATTTTTATATATTAAATATTAATTATATAAGATATGAGTATTATATATATTATATAATATATATAAATATTATTTATTAATATATATTCTAATATAATTTTAAATTTTCCTAATAAGATATGGGTGAGTTGGTTAAGGGTTTTGGTTATTTCAAGGCATATGAAGTCAATTGTGGTTATTGGTTGTATTCTCAGGGTTGTTAATGGTCATTGGTTATCTTTGAGGTAGGTGGTAGTGATTATTGGTAATAGTTGGTATACATATGGTAAATTTTAGTATACATATGATATTCAAATGGTTAATAAATTACATGGGGCTCTGGGCCCTCGATGGTGTCCCATACTAGTCTACACGCTAATCAAATGTTGTTATCAATAAAATATATAGTTTTAAATTTTCAAATGTGAAAATGGTGAAAAAAAATTAATTGTCAAAGATGCTTAATTAGAAAGGAAGGTGAACCCTACATCAATACTATAAAAAAAACCTGATTGCCAAAGATGGTTATTTAGAAAAAAAAAAGTGAACCATACATATTTATATTGAGAATCATATGGCCCCGTAAAAATAGATTAATGCCTAAATTACATGCCATAAACCTCTATTGAGCTACTCGCATGGTGAGTTGCTTAGCCTGACACGTATTGCAATTAGAGGAAAGGCAAATGATGAATGAACAAGATGACCAATAGATAAACTATGTTAATTAAAACCATTTGATTTTATAGTACTTTAAGATATATATTTCCACATTATTAAATTTATACAAATTATCATATCATTGGGTGTCATTTTATAGTTACTTAGCCTAACACATGTTTCTAAAATGGTCATCTACCAAAAAAATTATGCTCTAAGTAATGAAAATCATGGCATGGATAGTTGGATATAATGCAATTAAAAAATAATATCCCTCCGTCTCGTTCCTTTTTCCCATTTCCAAATACACTTATGGTTTATTGTGAGAGAGAGGGTGTTAGGTGAAGTAGGGAGAAAGCCCATTTTATCTCTCTCATGTGGATATATAAAGACACCCCACTGGATATCAAAGGCCATCGATTCTGATTTTGTAGATCGTACTTTGGGGAAAAAAAAAGATTTATTCTTTCATAAGTCATTTAAATTGAGTGGTCTGTTCCTGGCATGTATTAATATCAGTTGACCTGATGGTGCAAGGAATGATATAAATATGTATTATTTTCTTTTTAAGATTTAATAATAGTAACATTGCATCATTGATTTAAGTTATACATCAAACTTGGATCCTTTTGTAATCTAATTAACACTCATGACATTCTCATCCACCCTTAATAATAAAAAATGACAAAGTAAAGATGTCACCACATTACAAGCTATGGAACCCTTTCTAATGGGTGATGTAGGTCATGTAAATCCAAACACTACCCTAAATCTAGTATTGGTATACCATATGCCCCTAACATATGTTATCACCTAAAATACTACTCACCATTATCGACCAATGCACATTTAAATCTTTCACTACTTACATGTTTTTTATGCCTTGCCCTTTCTTCTTGGGATCTGATTTTGGTGTTTAAGTATGTTATTAAACCTAATTCAATTGTTCTATATGTTAATATATTCATAGCATGGATGAACATAAGCTACAAGATAGACTCTAGTATGCTAATGTCTTATTTGCACATAAACAACATTGTATTATGGATTTGAGTCACTTATTGGATGTGGAACACCATCATAATCAAATCAGTGCTCATGACATCTTTGTACACCCTTAATAATAAAAAATTACCAATCAAATATGCTTACACCTTATGTAATCTACATACCCTTTGCAATTATTATCATGTAAACACAACAACTGGGCTAAATCTAGGTCTGGTGTATGACATGGGGCTTTATGGTGTTTGATATAAAATGAAATACCCTATAATTTACTCTCACCATCAACACCCAACATACCTTGAAATATTTCACTACTTGCATGTTTTTAATTTCCTAGCTCTTCCTTACCACTTTTCCATTGGTCAAGTTCTTTATAAATAATAAATATCCTCCACACATAGCTCATTGCCATGTCATATGAAGGAACATGAGGGAAAGTTATGATAGAAGGGATGGCATAATTTTTGCTTTTAGTAAAGCATGTTTTCATAGATGGAAAAAAATGTAAATCAATAATTATTCCTCACTTGAAACCCATTACCGCTGAAATCAGTAGGGTTTTTTCATGATGTGGTGACAATGTCAAATGATGTCATGTATTCCTTCATACTATATGGAAATTCATTATATAGGGAGGAGATATTTTGTTTTACAATGAGAAAGAGAAATGGTGAAATGGTGGGGAAGGGCAAGGCTATATAGAACATGGAAGTGGTGAAATATTTTGAGGTGAACTGGGTGGTCATGGTGAGGATAAATGACAAGGTATTTCAAATGATGGGCTTAATGAACCTTTGGAAGATACACGTTCAATGTTTAGTGATATGTCACATCTATCAATGCAATTTTTAGCATGCACAAATGGAAGCTACAAGATAGGCTCTTAGACCTCAATGTCTTATCCTCAGAATAGTGGTATTGAATCATTGATTTAAGCCACACATTTAATGTGTCTCTCATGACATCCTTTATCACTATCAAATGAGATCTCGTGACATCCTTGTCCACCCTTCACAATAAAATATGACCATTCAAATATGTTTCCATCTTGAAAACTATGAACCCATTTACAATAGGTGATGGTCAAGTAAATCTAAAATTTGATTTGAATTTGGGTTTGGTGTTTGATATGGGGCCCTTGGTGTATGCTATCACTTAAATACATTTTCATTTCCCATCATCATTACCACTCAACTCAAATTTAAATATTTCACTACTTTCATGTTTTGTATGGCTTTGCCCTTTCTTCTGGGGTTTTGAGTATGGTATTTGTGTATGTTCTTAAGCTTGATGTAATTTCTCTAGGTGTCAATTATTGACATCATGGATGAATGGAAGATACAAGATATATTTTGGGACCTCAATGTATTATCCTCGCATCAGTGGTATTGCATCATTTATTTACACTTCACATGAGATGTGGATCCCCACCACAATCAAACAACTCTTGTGACATCCTCATCCACCCTTGAGAATAGAAAATATCCAATCAAATATGTCACCACCTTGGTTTATTATAACTAACATGTATCATTCTAAAATATTGTTACATCGTCATGCCTATTTAAAATTTAACATAAAATTATATGTGAGAGGTGTTATCCATATGTCATCATAGAGAAAGATGTTTGTCTTATAGATAGTAACACGAGCATCAATGCTAATATTATATTACATTATTATATTTTATATAATACTATATTATAATATGTCCACCCTGGTGTGTGATATCATATGGAATACCTTCTCATTTCCCCTCACCATCACCACATAACCCACCTTAAAATCTTTCACTATTTACATGTTCTATATAACCTTTCCCTTTCTTCTAGGTGTCTAAGTATGGTGTTTCTATATGTTTTTAAGTTGGACATAATAGATACAGGTTTAAATATATTAGAGGCATGGATTAATTGAAGATAGAATATAGACTCTTAGACCTCAATGTCTTGTCCCCACATCAATGAAAATGTGATGTTGATTCAAGCCACACATCGAACATGGAGTTGTGTTGCAATTAAATCATATTTCATGATGTTATGTTGGTGGTATTAATGTACTAACTTTCAAAATTAGATATATTAAGCCAATATTACACAAATTTCATGTTGGAGACCATTTCAACTTACAATATTCAATATGGTAGGTGTATCGTTCATAAATGAAGTTATAATAGTCGGGGTGGTGCCTAATTTAAGATACATCATACTACCATAGTTCTTGGAGAGACTATTTAGATATTGGTGGGTTTTTTCAAAATGAAGAGCATAAATCAATAGTCATACCTCATTTGAAACCCATGAACTTTGACCCTGTCTCACTTTTTGTGCATGAAGCGTAAAGCAATAATAAAATGATATTTCTGGTGGACGTGACAATGGAAAATGAGGTGGTGTGTTCCTTCATACAACATAGTAATAATAGTATACTAAATAGGGAGTAGATAGGATAAAAATATTATTATATTAATATGTAATGTAATATAGAATATATATTAATACTATACATATAAAATGTATACTATTATATATATTAATTTCAATTATTTATTATTTAACCAATTTATTAATAATATTGATATATATGTTATTAATCCATAAAATTTTGGCCACTTATTATTTTTCATATTATTCACACTAATTATTAATCATGTTAAGTTTTTATATTATTACAAAGTGATATTATGGTATATTATTTACAGGCACCTTTCCCTCGTACATTGCATGCTATCCACATGGGTATTTAAATTGTTGGTTTTATTATTTTTTAAATACATTTTCAATCCATATTCCTAAAATTAAGACAAGTTCTATGGAAGTGCATGTTAAAAAGGGTAATAATACCTACGTTTAATATTATCCACATTGGTAAGGCATTCAAAAACATTGTCTGTGGATGAGTTATCAATTGTACAACAATGATTACATTAAACATGTATTTAATCTAAGCATATAGGAAATAAACATGTATATTTTTAAGCACACACATGTTAAATTTAGGTCATTAAAATGTAACATAACTATGATAATACATCTTGAAAAACATAAGAAATCATACATATTACAATGGTGAAAATAATACATCTTTGATAGATGAAAGGGTGAATTATTTAGGAGGAAGAGTCTCCAAGTGATAGAGGAGAAAATGAAAACACATATACAGGGAATGGTCATACTCAACAAGAAAATTGTATGTTAAAACATAATGTTGGGTCTAGAATAAAGAGTGAACCAAATGGGGAAAAAAATCTCTTTGAGCTTGATGAGTTCAAAGATTTTAGAGATATGGTTTGGTAAATATTTATCTATGAGTACCTCAAATAAAGAATCCACCACTCAACACAAATTTTTATATAACAAAGTAGTGAGTGTGTATCATGTTTTCACTGAAAATGTAAACTTTTCGAGCCTTGTATCTTATTTATTATTTAATTTGGGAGAAAAAATTATTCATTTTATTAATGTGTTTTTTGAATCGTTCAATTTGAAGCTATCATGCAACTTTTATTAATTGGATTTGAAATAAGTTCAATGCATTTTTATATTTAAGGTTTCAAATTTTATAATATCAGGGAGGGTTGTTGCATATATGTAGAAGAAGATCATGGCCTATGTTGGACTCAAAAGTCAGACAATGTGTAGTGTATAAATTCTAGATAGTCTCATCGAGTTTCAAACCACAGACCTTTGTATTTATAGCAAAACCTCTAGATACTTGAACCACATACTTCTAAAATATACTTAGAAAGGATTTGCATTTGATTTGATGGCCGTACTGCTTTAACTTGGGTGGACCAATTGTCACCCACTTGACTAACTATTTGTCTTGATGGAAAGACATCTAAAATATTTGTGAATTAATCTTAGGTTTGTTCCTCCTAATAGAGATGCCTCTAGTGTAAAAATCTAGTCCTCAAGCATAATTTGGAATAGTGACATAGTTAATGGAGAATGATTTTCATTGATTATGATTTTTTTGTTTTTAATAAATTGTCAACTTTTGTTTTTCCTTTTTAAAATTGTGATGTTTTCATGATTTCCATGATCTAATAGGAAACTATTGTGAAATTCATAGGGATTGATATTCGGTTGTTTGTGAGGTTTTTATGATGACCATGGATTTTGATGTTATGTAATGGCTATCAATTTTTGTACAAATTGATCAGTGAATTGGATGTACGAAAGAGCAAGGTTCATAGTGTGGTTAAAATCTTTATAAATATATTATGATAATTAGATTTGACTAATAATATATTACTTATTATATTATGTAATATATATTATATATTATATTATATTACTATACTAAATTAAAAAATTAATATATTATAAAAATGATATTATTTATATATATCCTATTTAATAATATATAACATAATCTAAATATACATTACGTAATATAATATGTAATATCGTTATAGTATATTATATTAGTATACTAAAATAAAATAAATTAATGTATTATAATAATTATATTTTAAATGAATATTATATTTAAAAATATATAATATAATCTCAATATATATTAGATTATATAATAGGTAATATATTATTTGTAAAATATATTTATTATAAATTATTTATAAATAAAATTAATGACTATTATTTAAACCTTGCTTTGTTATATGAATGAAAATTAAAAAATGAAAGAGCCACTAACTTATAGTTTTAAAAAATAAAAATGAAGTACCACGTGGCTAATAGATCAACATGTGTCTTTAAACCATGTAGAGATTTATTTTCACCACCAAGTAAAATTTTGAAGCATGCACAAGGCCTGTGAAGTGTTTTACATAATGGCTAAAACCAAAGTGGTTTTGTGGAATGTTATGCCTCTAAGATATGCACAAAATGGTTTCCCGATGATGCTTTAAGTCTTTCGAATGAAATGTGTCGATAAAATGTCATCTCTTGGAGTGCCAAGGTTACAATGTATGCAAAAAATGGGTTCTCTAAAAAGCAACCAGAGGCATTTAAGCAAATTCTATTTACATAAGTGGTTTCATGGAATGATATGGTTATAATTATAATAAAATTTTAACAAAATTATTTGGGTTTAATTTTGAAAATTAGCAAGGGATAGGTGGTGGTTGTGCAATTGTATTTCTCCCTTTTTATTGTTACATCCAACCCATCATGAAGCCATGACTTTAACTATTATTTTGTTTTGTTTTGGTTTATTGTTGAATATCCAAAATATAATACAATAGTTGATATCTCCCTCCATATAATATATATATTTTTAAATCTCCTCTCAGAAGAATGTATACCAGATGATCATTTGGTAGCTTCCAACCTAAACAATTTTGATAAAGTCTTCTTAGCTGTCGACAATGTCTCCCTTACCAAGGTTCCTTCTGATGAGGAAATAAAAAGTGTGGTATTTTTAATGGAGGGATCCAAATAATTGGGACCCAATGGGTTTCCCCCACTCTTCTTCCAAATTTTTTGGGACATTATTCATCTAGAGGTTAAAGAAGCTAATAGATAATTTTTTTAATCAAAATCTATACTCAAGGAAATCAATAACACTTTCCTTATACTTATTCCAAAAAATAAGGGTGATACTAATTTTCAATATTTCTAGCCCATTAGTCTTTGTAATACCATGTACAAAATTTGCTCCTCTATCTTGGTAAAATGCATGCAATATCTCCTTGATAAAGTCATAGGGGAGTAGCAGGGGGCCTTTATGGCTGGTAGATAAATTATGGATGGCATAATTTTGTATAATGAGGCCATTCATTCCATTTATAAATCCTAAATTTAGGGCATGTTTATAAATTTGGATATGTCAAAATCTTATGATCAAGTCTCTTGGTGATTCCTCATGCAACTTTTAGAAACACTAGGTTTGAACCAAGACACCAAGAAGATAATCTGGAATTGTATCATCACTCTTAAATTATTCATTACCATAAATGGTGTTCCAGAAGGTTTTTTACTAATTCAAGAGGAATAAGATAGGGTTACCCCCTATCTCCTTATCTCTTCATCATTCTAGTGGAAACATTGGGTAGAAGCCTGTTGAAAGCTTGCACTCATGGACTGATTAAAGGAATCTTATTAGCTCTAAATAAAGATCCTATCACACATGAATAGTTCATTGATAACACCATCATTTTAGGAGAAACCTATGTTAAGGAAGTGAAGCAATTAATATGCATTTTAAATAACTATGAAAATATCTCCAATCAATGTATCAACTTTTAAAAGAGCTCTATTTTTCATTAACACCCCTCTCTTCTAGCATAAAAGAATTGCCAGAATATTAGACTATCAAGTGGGAAATCTACCGATGATTCATTTAGGCATCTCATTCTTTAAAGGAAAAATGGATTCTAAGCTTTGAAACCCTCTCATTGATCATATCCAAAGGAAATTGATAGGATGGAAGGGTCACCTTCTTACTCAGGTAGGGAAATACTAGCTACTCAAGGTCTCAATCCAAAGCATTTATGTTTACTAGATGTCTATTTTTAGAATGCCTTCCAAAGTGGCCACTAAAATTGAACAAATTACAAAAAACTTCTTATGGAGGGGCACTGAAGAAAGATTTAGATATAACCTCATTACATGGGAAAATGTTTTCCTTCCAAAATAAAATAGAGGCCTTGGCCTGAGAAGCATTAAATCTATGAACAAAACCCTCTTGATAAAAATGGGTTGGTGATTGTTGAAGGAAAATAGTGAGTGGACAAGAATTATCAAAGATAAATACTTAGAAGGAGTGGAAGCAGATGACTTCCTATGAGAATAAGGTCTTGTGGATGGATTTGCCTTCTAGAAATCTATCACCAACTACAAGGATCTCTTAAAGAAAGGCATCATATGGAAGTTTGGCAATAGTGAGAAAATTGACTTTTAAGAAGATGCCTGGCTATCCTATACCCCCTATCCGCACAAGGGATTTGGGATGGATAGTACAAAGACCTCAAGAAAATATGGGGACCTAAAAATTAAAGATTACTAGTAAACAAAAGAAAGTGTAAAGTGATATAAAATACTCCATTTTGAAGGAATCTTAGTCGAAGAATCTCAAGCTATTAAATCCCTCAACTTGTTAATAAATTAGGTTCATATCCTTGCTCTTCATAAGGAAGATCAATTTATTTGGGCTATTGAAGATAATGGTTCCTACTCAGTGGCCTTAGGATATGCCACTAATATTAATCTAGAAAGTGAATGAAATTTTTGGAATTTTTTTTGGGTGAAGCATTTAATTCTTAAAGTAAATTTCTTTTTTTGGCTAGTAGTGTAGGATAAAATTTTGATGGTGGACATCTTAGCCAAAAGGGAACTGATTATCCCCAAAAAATGTCCAATATGTTAGAATGCAAAATATTTAGTTCATCACCTATTCCTAGAGTGTCCTTTTAGCTCAACACTATTTAACTGGCTTATTAATAAATTCAACCTAATATAGTTCAAAACAAATAAAGCCCTTGACCTCATATTTCAATTGAAATATCCCTAGAATCTCCCTTCCCTATATTTCCTATGGCACCTCACTCTTCCTCATTAGTTCTAGTGTGTCTAGAAAGCCCACAATGATGGCCTTTTATTAAACAAAAGACACCAACCAAAAGGAGCTTTTATCCATCTCTACCAAGCCATTTTGGAAAACTATAAAAATTTCCCCCCAAAAACAAAGAACCTATCTCTCCTTCAGTAATATAGATCCTAAACAACTAGGACATTGCTCAACATTTAATCTCCCCCTCAAAAGTTATAATTCACAATCATACAAAATTGAAGGATCCATTAGAAGGCTAGGTGAAAATAAACTTTAACGACACTTCTAAAGGTAACCTAGGACCTACAGGTGGAGGAGGAGTCATAAGGAACTCAAAATGAGAGATGTTGACTACTTATGTGGGACCCATGGGAACCCAAACAAATCACCTTGCAGAGGCCAAATCGGTTATCTAGGATATCCAGTTCACTTCTAGAATCAATAAAAAAATAATCATCATGGAGGGTGATTCATTAAACATTATAAATTATCTAGAATGTAAATAACCCCCTCTCATACTATCAAAGACATCATCGATGATGCCAAACAACTCTTGAAGGACATGACTTATATTCAAATTGTTCATACTTACTAGATAGGCAATGGGATAATGGACCTTCTCATTAGCATTAGAGAAGAACTCCATATTTTAACCAACTATCATGATGAAAGAAATATTCTTAATAACATCCTCAAAGCCTTATAGGATGAAAGTACCATTGTCTGAATGGGACATTATGTCACCACACATGCATAATATTTCATTCAAGGGGTGGATTTCAATTATGATGATCTAGAATTATGTTCATAAGAGGAGGCATATTTGTTATAGGGCGATATAGATAAGATTCTCAAACACCATTTTAATTATTCAAAATCATTCCATCTATAACTCTTTGCCTACTTTCCTGGGCTCTACTGACGCTACTTCAATGGGAGGTGATAGGAAAAGGCTTGGGCACATTTCATGTATGGAAGTGTGGGGCCTAACAAAAGTCTATAAAAAGCTCAAATGTGGGGGTCTCACTGAGTTTATGGAGAGAATCACTAAGCATAATGTGGAAGTGTCTTGAGATTTTGTAGAAACCTAGAACAAATGCAAGGTGACCATTCATGGCATAAAAATCACTATTAAAGAGAAATTTATTGGGGAGGCAACCTATATGTCCTATGAGGGGACTAAGGAAGTCAAAGACCAAATAAAGAAATATGAGATCCTTCAATGATTATTTAGAATGAATGAGTTTGTGAAGATTGAAATTAAAGGATTCCCTCAGGTAGACCTTCCTTGTCACTGGCCTAAAATCTGTCTCCAGGTCATGTGTTATATGACCCTTGAAGGTAAACACACACTGATATTTTCTCACCATTTCTTATTTTTGAATCACTTTATTGGTTATAAGATAAGTCTACCTTTCTTCCTACTTAAATATTTTGAATGCATTACTTTGGCTCATTAATTAAATGAGACAAACCCTATCCTCCACCAAGGGCTAGTCCTCTTCCTTGTCAAACACAGCCAAATCTTGTAAGGTTGGGAGGTCCCCTGGGGGATCCTCCACTAGGGAAGACTCCTTAGAGGAGGATCCCACCTCAGGATCCTACCAACCCTTTGATAACACCCCTATGATAGTCAATCCAAATCCCCTATCGATGACCTTCCCCTCAAGCTATTCATACCCAAACCCAAGTCAATCACCCTTGATGTGGGAACTTCTGAGGAGACCACTTGAAAGGGTAAATAAATTATGTCAGAGGAGACGAAATTTAACAAGGCATAGTTGGAAATTTTCAACTCCAAGGTGCAAGATGTAGGGTTGGCCCTCACCAATTTTATACATTAATGAAATACTCTTCATAGATAGGTTGATTCCATAGTGCAGTCTTTCATCTAGTCTTCTAAACCAACTCAGACCCCTATCAAACAATTTCCCAAAACCTTGGAAACCACCCCCCCCCCCCCATCTAGTTCCCCTAAGGTTTCCCCCATAAAGAAGATTCCCCTATAGGTCTAAGGGTAGAAGACACCTCGTATGATATTTCCAAGAGAAGCAATAGAAAGACCTAGAAACTGCACATGGGATATGATTTCAAAGGTTAAGAAGGACATCCTAGAGAAGAATCCTAAGGAAGTTGAAGACCTATTAGAGGAACCCCCTCCTAATCTTTGGTTTTTGTTTCTACTTTCCATGCTTTCATTTTAGTCTAGTTGGTTTTTGATGTTTTTATTGGGTGGCCTTTGTTTGGCCTATTGATACTTTTTGTATTTCACTTTTATGGTTCTAGGATCTCTATAAAACCTAGTTTTTTACCCTATCAAATAAAAATTATGGAAAATCCATTATATATAGCATATCTTATAAGTATGTGTTTTAAGCTTTGTTTTAAAAATTTATGAAATTTTATATTTTTTGGTTTGTGCTGATGCATTAAACAGTAATGGTAAGGCATTAGGATAACTATTTATAAGTAATATTTTATCGAATAGATATATGTGACAAGGCCAACTATTATGTCATTTAAACCTTGAAAGAGTTTTGCATCTTTCTTTGAGGTGTCCCATTCTGCAATAAATATGAGACCCAAAAAAATTTCAGTCAAACATAACTCATATGTGATATTTTCAAGCCTCATTATGTAGCTCATATGTGATTTATTACAATATTAGATCACCCAAAACAAAATTATTTTCTCATTAGGATTTTGGCTGATGTTCATTATATCTTTTAGCCTTCAAAATATGGGTATATTTTGTTTCTTGGTCCTCTAGATAAAACCTTATCTGTACACATGTGCCATTACCTGATTAAGAATTATTTTTTATAAAAATAGAGCATATCTGATGTGGGTAGACATGTGGTAGTGTTTATTTGGAATAAAAATCAAATATCCAAAGTGTGAAATGAATATGTGGTTTGTTTCCATATTATAACACCTCCAAGCATAATTGTAAAGGTTATTTTAATTTTAGGATTCAAATTTTCAAAACTTATATTTAAACTTTGTATCACTGTTGCAAACTCCTCTTGATGGGTTGCTTCATTGTCATGCCTTTTCCCAAAACTCACTTTATCCCTTATTTATATCTACACTCTACTTTTCTCTTCAGGCTTTATGTTCTTGCACACTTTTTATGGCAAGTCTTTTACAATTATTGCATGTAAACTATTAATATCTATTTTTTAGATTGATCTTAAGGATTTGGTTTGTATTTTTAAAGTTGTGTATTTGGATTTGTTCAGTTTTATTTTTGTAAACATGTCTATAACTATATATGTGGCTTATCAGGAACCATTATGCAGATTTTTAAAAAAAAAGGAAACATGATCTTAAGGATTGATGGTGAATAAATTTAAAGAGGTCAAGGACAAACTTGTGCTAGGAAAATACCACTAGCTTATCAAATTATTGTTTAGCCAGACTATAATTTATATATTTTTCTTTGATTGTAATTTTTGATTATCACACTAAATTATGTTTAAAAATAAAACAATCCCACTGGTTTGTTAAATTATTGTTTATCCAGATTATAATTTATATATTTGTCCTTGATTATACTTTTTGATTATACAATTAAATTTTGTTTATAAATAAAAAAAATTGGTTGAAATTTATCAATTCAATTTTGGTTTTTTTTAACATAGCTTACACACCACAACTTAGACAAGACCAAAATTTCACCAGTTTTTGCATTCTCCTGGATGAGTTGGTGTTGAGAGAGAAATATGAAGGGACATGTATACTATAAAGAATCAATGAGTGATAGGTGATGATTTTTATCTCTTTTCTTATGCTATGATCCTTCCAATGTTAACACAAATTCATTCTACATTTTATCTCATTATTCATGTGTCTATTTAAACTCAATTCTTATAAGTTTGGAGAAGTGATTAATTAGGAGGTTTCAAATGTGATCACTATATTAAGGATTTATTTAATTAAGAAGCCATTGAAAAGACAATCATGTAGAAATAGGAATTTAAACACAAGAATTTCTATTTTCAAACATTGTGTTTGAATGTTTGAATCCTAATATGTGATCACTATAGCGAGAATTTTGATTTAATTCAAAATGTCACTAAAATGTCAGTGAAAATACAACCATGTGATTTTGATTTAATTGAGAATGTCACTAAAATGTTAGTGAAAATATGACTATGTATAAATAGAAATATAAAAATAGGCTTTGAATGCATGAATCCCAGTATCCATATTTGGTTGATTTTTATAATTTGGATTTTTAAGGTGAAAAGATCCTAATATCCACATCTACATTTTATACTAAAGATTTTTAAGGTTTTTAACATAATTTTAATTTTTTAGTACCTACGACAATAGGTTCCAAGTAGTATAAGATTCACCTTATAGGAATATTTTTTCAATTTTAACTAGTAAGAAGGTTTTATAAGACCAAGTGCTTGATAAATTTAAATTTTAGCACCATAAGTATTAGAATATTCCTCAAGGGTCTTACAAGGTAATATTCCTTTTTTTATATATTTTTGTTTCTTCCAGCATTTTCTAAAATGGAATTGAGTATACAAGTAATAATAAATACCTATTGTAAGTGGCACATCACCACATCACTTTCTCATACGAGAAATGTATCGCTCTTATGAAAATGCAAAGAGTTTTAGGTTATTAATAATGAATTTTATGGCTACCTCTCACCTATGATTTATATTTCCCTCTTGTCTTTCTCTTTTTGGTATAAGACAAATTACTAACCTTTGGTTAAATGCTTTAAGTATGAGAAATAAAAAATAAAATAATGTAGTTCATATTCTACATAGGCATCTTGTGTGTGCTTTATCTAGGTACCTAGAGCCTTGCCATCCAAGGACTAAATTTGATGTTCATATGACTATATTCACATTTTTTAGCTATAAAATGCATTCATTTTTTAAGTTAAACCATATCATATGCAAAGGTGAAATTTGGATAGGCTGTCAATTAAACAAGGATATTAAATAATTACATTTATTCTCTACTAAAATGTAAATAAATTATTGGATAAGTATAAATAGATAAATATGTTATTTTCATCATTCTATGTTTATCATTATGATTCCTCTATCCACCACAAGATTATGCCTACTTACATACTTTGATTCCTCTCTCACCAAATATAATGTAGTCTCTACAATATCCTTTGCTTTAAGGGTGGTTTCATTTAATTTGGTTGTGTAGTTAGAAAAAGCTTCACATTTATTTTCCCCTCTTCCCATGAATTATTTTATATGAGATTTATTATCACATTTTTTAAAAACCAAGAAGGAGAAATACTATTTACTCTGATACCATATTTTCCATGGAGGGGGGATTTTTTCACTCGGTGTTATTGAGAAAATCTAGGATCTTTCCTTAATTTTTTGGTCCCATGGATTTTATAATTATTTTGTTCTATTAAATTTTAGGTGAAAAAGTATAGAATTATGTGTGAGAAGAAGATTATCATCTAGGATGTCACTTGGACCCAAAAAAAATGCTATAAACTATATAGCTTCTAATTTATCAAAAATGATTCACTCTTTCACTCTATGTGACTGTTTCAACTCCATTACCAATATTGTAGTAAAAAAGGGACCAATGACCAATATAGAATGTGACATGTTATGAATGTATACATTTAAAATTTTGAGATAACATAAATGAATATGAACAAAAATAATTGCAAAAGTTATCTTTATTAAATTTTAGGCTTGAAATTTTCAAAACTTGTCTTTAAAATTTTTATGTCATCATTACAAACTCCTCTTGGTAGGCTATTTCATTTCCATGCCTTTTGACATAACCCACTTTAGCCCTTATTTATGTCTACACTCTAATATTATCTTCACACTCTATGTTATTACACACTATTTCTATGGCAAATATTTTGTAATCATTGTATGTAAACTACTAATTTTTGGTTTTTACATGGATCTTAAGAATTTATTTTGTATTTTTAGGGTTGTGTATTTAGGGTAGTTCAGTATATTTTTTGTAAGCATATGTATGACTATATATAGGATCACAAGGAAACATTGAGAAAGATTTTCCGTACTTATAACTAGATTACACATCGTATCTTCTACATTTCTCTTATTATTTCAAAGCCTACTTGAATGAATGTTAAGGGAAATGTTAGGTTGAATTTGGGTATGCTCTTTTGTAATGTTTGGGATACATGAACAACTATGCAAACATGTCTATATTTTGTAGTCTCTTTTCCCTAAAAAAGAAGGCTACATTAAAAGGTATGCCATCTAAAATCATCATCATCATCATCATCATCATTGTATGATGCAAATCTATGGTACTTGGTATGCACTATCTAGGACTAAATTCGAAGGACATTGGAATGTAAACATCATGGTATGATATAGCTATTTTTTTAAATCTTGCTTGCTGTTACAATATGGTTATTAACCCCACATTTATTGTATGTAAATCTAAAATATGATCTTTAGTATTGATGGTTATTAAAGAGGTCACATAAAAACTCATGCTAATTCTACTGAATTGTAGATTTATTTTTTTATCCCTAATATAATTTATATATTTTTTCTTGAATACAATTTTTGATTATTACATAAAATTATCTTTAAAATTAAAATAAAATTAGCCATCTTTTCTTAGTTTAATTTTTGTTTTTTCACAGAGCTTATGCATTATAACTTAGACAAGACCATAATTTCACTAGTTTTTACATTCAACTGGATGAGTTGGTGTTGAAAGAGAAATTTGAATGGACACTATAACTTAGACAAGACCATAATTTCACCATTTTTTACATTCACCTGGATGAGTTGGTGTTGAGAGAGAAATCTGAATGGAAGTGACTGGCATAAATAAGTAATGCATGGTAGGTGAAGATCTTTCTCTCCTTGCTTATGCTATGATTTTTTTGGTGTTCACACAAATTCATCTTACATTTTATCTCATTATTCATGTGATTATTTAAATTAATTTCTTAAATAATTTTAGAGAAGTGATACAATAATGTGTCAAATGTGATCATTATATTGAGGATTGATTTAATTGAGAGTTTAATTGAAAAGATAATCATGTAAAAATAATAATTTAAACATAGGAATTCCCATTTCCAAACATAGTGTCTGAATTCTTGAATCCTAATATGTGATCACTATATTGAATATTTCACTTTAATTAAAAATGTCAGTGAAAATATGACCATAAAGAAAAAAGAATATAAAACATAGGATTTGGATGTATGAATCCTAATATCTACATCTACCTACTATTTATAATTTATATTTTTAAGGTGAAAAGATTGTAATATCCACATCTGTGTTTTATACTTTATATTTTTTAGGTTTTTAGCATAATTAATTTTTTTAGTAGCTACCACAATAGGGGTCAGGTAGTATAGGATTCACCTTACATAAGTAATTTTTCAATTTTAACCATTATGAAACTTTAATAATATCAAGTTCTTCATAACTATAAAGTTCAACACCATAATTTTTGGAGTATTCTTCAAGGATCTTATGAGGGAATATTCCATTTTTCCATAAGATTTGACATTTTACCTATCATTTTGGCATGAATTTTTTGTTTTGCTACCATTTTATAAAATGGAATTGAGTGTACAAGTAATAATACGTACTTGGGGTAAGTGGTGCATCACCAAATCACTTTAATTTATAATAAATGTATCACTCTCATGCAAATTCAAGGAGTTTTATGTTAGTAATAATGAATTACATGGCTTCCTCCTACCTCTACGTTAGTTTTCCCTCAT